>JANZLQ010000064.1:1746020-1786513 GCA_026212715.1 Elanus axillaris | reverse complement strand
AGCCTGCAGGACGGGGCCTCCGAGTCCCCCTACGCCTACAGCAACGGTAAGGGGGGGGCTTGGGGGGGGCAGGATCGGTCCCGCGGCCTCCCGGGGGGAGCCCGGACCGCAGCACCCACGTCCCTGTAACAGGCAGCAGCAGGGACCCGGGTGAGGGGTTGCTGCCCCTGGGGAGGCAGGGAGGGGTTGTTTTGCTTTTTTCCTTTGAATTTTTTTTTTTTTTTTTAATTTTTGTATTAACTGGAAGCGAAGCATGGTTTGTCAGGGGTGGCGTGGCTGGCAGCGGAAAGGCCACGGCTGTTGCTTAAAATCCTAAAGACCTGCAGGAGAATTTGGCCGGGGAGACAGCAGAGAGGTTGGTGCCTGATGTAATCCCTGGATGCCCGAATCCCCCAGCACAGCTGGAGCCTTCCCAAGGGGAGCTCTGCCTCGGCACAAGAGCCGAGCTGATTTCCCATGGCCGCCGCAGGGGTTAATGAGCTGTACCCAGAGGAAGCAGGGTCTGTAACAAAAGAACAGGAGCCTTATTTCCAGGCCAGAGCTGCTCTCACTTGGTAGCTGGCTACTGTGAGCGTAGCTTGGTCCGCCTCCTGCAAACATCAAGGTTTCTAATGGAGCCCATGACAGACCATTAACTACAGTGTCACAAGACCATAATTAAGAGCCAAGGAGTGGCGCTGCGTTATTTCCTGCGTCCCCTCGCTGCAGTTAAAGCATAACACGGCCTGGCAGGGTGCAGGTCCTGGGGTGGTTTTCAATCTGTCATCCTTCCCCCCAGCCTCCTTGCAAAATAACATCCCCAAGGGCTCGACAGAAGCAATCTAGTTCAGAGCCTGCATCATCACTGCAGCCAACCCTAGGGCTGGAGCAGGTGGTGCTTAGCTTTCCCTGTAAGCAGGAGTCTGAGGGAATCGGGTGCTTCTCGCTGCTCTGCGTTGAAGCTGGCTGCATTTAGAGCGTAAAGGAGCAGCGTGGCTCAGCTCCTGACTGCATGCCCAGTCCTTGGAGCTACTACCAGCTTTGCAGGAGCTGATGCAAGTGCGCACCTGCTCCGCAGAGATTTACGGGGAGGTAGTGACTCAGAAGTCAGGCTGCTTGTGAAATGAGAGCAGCAAATTCTGGAACTAGAAGGTTGTGGTATCATTCATTTCCTTGGGTGTCTGGCTGAGCTGGTGCGGTTTGCCTTCGAGGAGATGCTTGGTGCTTTTAAGCTTCCCTGAAGAGAGTTTGTGTCTCTGAAGGACCTGCCTCATCTGGGAGCTGTAGAGCTGCTCCTTGGGGTTAGCATTTACTAAGCAGAAAGGGATGAAGAGTGTAACAGGGTTGTTGTTTTAAGTGAAGTGTTGCAGTTGGAACTGTCTTCTTATAGAAGCGGTTTTGACCGCTGTCTTGAAGCAGACAGTGCAGGAGTAATAAGTACAATTGCAAAGTGGGTGTGCAGTGTGTTCTTTGATATATACATTAAACCCAAAGAATGGTGACTTTGGCTATCACTATAAAAGCTTTATCTCTGTACCCGCTATTTTATAACAACAAAATACCACCCCACCATCTTTTTTCTGGAAAAAGAAATCTCGGTGAACTAATATTATTTTCAGAACCTTCCCTCATCTTCTGTGGGCAATTGAAGCCATTCCTAATTAGAGAATTAGGTCACATACTGTTTTTTTCACAGTAATATGTGCTCTGATAGTCTCTGCTTCTCTTGCTTCTGCGAAGCTACATGCCTTTTGGATAATCAGATGGAGTAGCTTTGAAATCTGAGTCAATTTGATACTGCTGATATTCCTGGTAGCCTTGGCAATCAAACTCCCTCCATCTCTGGTGCAGGTGGGATGTGCGTACTGGCAGGGCAGGCTTCTCTGCCAGTGTGTTTTCACTCTGCCCTGATGGAGACCATCCCTTGACATGAAGGCATTTAGATTTTGTGAACAGCTACTGCCTGGCCTCCGTTTTGACACGTGCCTGATGCTCTTCCAAAACTGCAATGGTGGAATGTTGTGTAGAGGCTCTTTTTTGTAAATCTTTTGCTTGTAAGTGCGTTGTCCTGCTCCTTATCCCCTGCCAGACCACACATCCCAATTTGAAATGAGTGTTATATTATCTACTACTTGTTTGGTCTGTCCAGAAAACAGAACTTGCTGTTACCAGTGTGAAATGGGTATGTTTTAGGTTGATCTTGTCATTGGGACATCTCATGTCAAGCTCAGAACCCTAACCTCTAGTGGGAAGGGGTGAAGCTTTTGCACCCTCTCTGTCTCATTGGGGTCTGCTGCTTTTACTGTGTTGGCCAATCTCAACTGTTTTGACACAGGTTTTTTGAAATGTAATATGAAATGCACTACCCTTTCAGCTCTGGGAAGGCATACCTTTAAAAGTGAAGCTCTGTAAATGAAGCTCTGTATTTTTGCTGCTGTTCTTCTGCTGTACACCTGGCCTCTAGAAAAGGGTTTGAGGGATTCCTCTCTTCTCCATGGCCATCTGGGTGTTGGAACAGCAGGCAACCAAGAGATGAGAGAGCACTTTTTCTGTCAGCATCGTTTTTGCAAGCTGTAAGCAGTCGGCAGCCTCTGCTTGCTTGCATCCAGTATCTGAAAGCCTTGGATGCGGTATGAGCTGTGTCTGTCTTAAAGCATTCCAGTTGCTTCTGTCCATCCTTTTTCAGGATCCCTGAGCAGAAGCGTCACTTCTCAACGCAGCTTTATAGCTTGGCACCTCATACTAAATCAGGCATGTCTTAAACTAGATGCCACAGTTCCTATCGTGTATAGCAAGACCTTCGCAATGTCCTTTATTTAAATTCCTGTTAGGAATTAATCTGTTCCATGTAAGTAGAGGTGGTTGTTACTCCCTGGATGTCGTCAGCCTTTGCAGTAAGAGGTGTGACTGATACCCCTGACCATTGTTGCACCCAAGCTGCAAGGGCACTGGGTACAGAACTTCTGATGACATAAAAACAGCATTTTGAGGAGGAATTAGAGGTCCAGTTGTCACATGTGTGTTTGCTAGGTTCGTGCTGAAGTTACCAAGTGTATAGGTCTCCAGGAGCATCAGGCCAAGCACTTCCTGCACAGAGCAGGGAGCTTGTTCTGCGTATGTCTTGTGGCTGGATATTGTCACCTCCCACGCCAAGCAGGTTTGTAACTGAGTTGGACTTACATTTTGCTTTACATCTTGGCCAACTGCAAATGGCCCTAAATTAAGCCACCTTACTAGTATTTGGCAAAAATGTGGGCTTTTGGGAGAACATTAGTGTTATTCTGGGCTTCCAGTGTTGTCCTCCTTCCCAATTTTCACCCACCTCGCTCCCCAAATCTGCAGTGGTGGAAGCAGGGCGCCATTCTCAGACCCCCATTGCTACTCTCAACACCTGGAGGACCTCACCCGGGAACTGAAAACCCTGCCTTCCCCCCCAAATGCCCTCTCTTCTCAGCACTTGCTCCTTCTCCTGAGGTACAGGGTAGGGCTGTTCTGGCCCCTGTGCTGTGAGCTGCAGTGTTACAGCTGACTTGGAGCAAAACTGCGTGCCTTGCTCACAGGTACAAGTCAACTACACAGATCACTTACCACTTCAGTGCTTAAATTGCCTGCTTGGGGTCTGTCCTTCTCCTTCCCCAAGTACCGAAGCAGGGCAGAAATGTCTCTGGTCACAGGGTGGTTTTGGACAATGAGATGTGGTGGAGCTGCGTGTGAAGTAGGGGTGGCTTATGTGCCCTGCAAAAGGAAGACAAGGCTGTTCCTCACCTGAAGGTCTCATGGCTTTGTCACTACTGTGTCATACAGCCACTCTCGCATATCTCGTTGTTCATGTATCTAGTTGTTCGTGTACTTGTGCTGAAATGATCTTGCCTAGCTGGTTTGTTGGCTTGCCTGAGAAGCCAGCCCTGCTCTGGCTGCATCAACACAGGGTGAGTCAGGGGAGGACTCCTTGCACGGGAGCACTCGGCGGGCATGAGTGCCACTGCTGCCATGTAACACGGGGCCCTGTGTGCACCAGAAATGGGGACGGGGCTGGTCTCACCACGCAGACATGAATATGATGTGCTCCATCCTCACGTGATGGAGGGCTTTTTCTGCTGCAGCCTTCCCCCTCACCTGCTGCTGTTCCCATAGGAAAGGAGAAACATGTGTTAGGGAAAGAGTAGAGCATGCTTCTGAGCAGATGGCTTTGATTGGAAGGGGGATGGATTTTTATTTTTATTTTTTTCCCTGTCCTCAGCTTGTATGAAGAAAGCAATGAGGATGAAGCCTTATGTCTGTACTCTGATCTCCTTTCAAAGAGCACACGAAAGCTAAAATCAAAATATTGCCCTGCTGCAGGGTTGGTGCTGTGACCAGCCCGATGCGGTAAGCCCCGATGCCTTGTTTCCACCTCGTCCCTTAGCTGGGGTTTAATACCTTTATTCGAGCACTATCCTTAGGTGCTCTGTTACCCCGCTGCTATCCAAAGACCCAAGGAACTGTTAGGAAAAAGGCAACTTAAGTGCGCAGTTGCGATAGCTACCAACGGGTTTTATGGTTCAGATAAAAACTGGGTCTTTCCCAAGAGCTCTTCCCCCTTGCAGAAGAGCAAGGAATTCAGCTTTTGAGTAGGGGCGGTAAGCCCACCACGGCTCAGTGTCTGTGCAAGGAGTAAGATCTGAGGCAGTGTAGCTTCATGCCCTTTTCCTGGCAGGGAGAGGCAGTGTTAACAAAGAGCGACTAAAGACACTGCTCAGCCCTTGGAGGTGGTCAGGACCCTCCCAGCTGGTGCTGTTTGCCTGGGGACCTCATGACTGCTGTTTAATTGCCAGGGTGTTTGAGTGACCCACATCTTTGGATGTCTTTTCCCTCTGGTTGTTTTTGTGCAGCTGTCTAAATTTGGAGGTCCCCAAGATGTCCCTTTCAAGTCTTTCTTTACAGCAGTTACTCTCTCGGTATGTCCTGTGACCCCTCAGTCACCAGCATGCATCCAGGAATATCACCTGTAAAACTGCTCTGCTTTGCTTTGTAGCAGTCTTCAAGTTAGTTACTCGTCAACCAGGAGATCATCTGTACCGCAACCAGCGTACGCAGGGATGGAGGAAAGGGGACACCTTGTCTCATCTTCCTCGCCGCCACAGAGGGCGTGCAAGGGGATGCTTCTCGATGCTTCTGCTCCTTGCCTGCCGAGTTTCCAATACTGACCAGGGAGATGGTCTCTTGCTTCTTGTCCACAGCCTCTGTGTTTGCTGCCCTGTTTGGCTGGAGGTCCTGCTGCACTGGAGTTTGCTCTCTGCAGGAGTTTGCCATTGCTGGTTTGCTTTTCCCAAGCCTTAACAAAGCATGTGGCTGAGCCGTTCTGCTTTAAACTCCTGCAGCTTCTGTAAGGACAGGACCTCTCCCAGTACCTGACAGCATGTAATCTTCCCTTCTTGAGTATACAAGAAACAATTGCTGGGTGTACCTGTGTGCAGTAAAACCTCAGACAGGGCCAGCACTGATGTGGTGGCACCTGCCGGGCACAGACGCAAGAGCTACAGATGTTGAGCCACGAGCTTGAGATGGCAGCTGAGTGCTTATCATGGCATTGCTGCAGTGTGTCAGGGCTTTCTTTGGCATCAGTGGGGAGGGAAGCATTGATCCTGGTGCTCTTTCTCTGCTGCTGCCTCCTCCTCCTTGCCTGGCCACGTGCCGCCGGGTACGTTCCTGCTGTCTGCCAGAGCAGTGTTGTCCCTGATGGTGGTAGACACGAGTCGTCCGGCTGGGCTGGCCTGCTGTTTCAGATGCTGCACGCCAGTGGAAACTGCTGTTTGTTTTCTGGCGTGACTGTATTAATTGGAATAATGTTTTCTTTTGAGGTTTTAGCACTCTGATGCGAGGGGGATTGAGGCAAAAATGTTTTAAGTGCAGCCTTGCCATCACGTCCCTGTAGTGGCCGCAGAATTGATCTGCAGGGAGTGCTTCAGCTGGACCACACCAGTTGTGCTGCTAGAAATCTCTTTCAATGGCTCGCAGAGTGGAGAGTGGTTGTTGCAGCAATTCCCTGTGTCTGCCAGCACTTGCATCAGTGTCCTTCAGGGATGTTTGCTTCCCTATCATCAGGGAAACAAAACTGATCTCGCCAGAGCAGGCTTTGGCTCAGAAGCAACTTCAGCATTTCTTATTTCTCCATTGTTTACTACTTACCCTTTGTGTGAAAAATATTTCCAAACATACAGTGTTGAACCTCCATCTCTGCTTGATGTGGGACTAGCTAGCTGTGGCTTAAACTTAAAACAAACCCCAAAACAAAGCAAACAAACAAAAAACCCCCACCAAAACAAAAACACAAACCCCAAACTGAGTGCCTAGCAGGTTTTGATGTCTTCAGCCCTCTCAAGTCAGGCTTAAGGATGCACAGCACTGTAGGTTGTGCATGTATAATTCTTCAGGAGGGTTGTGCTTTTGTTGCGTTTTTATAAAGCTGGGGGGGACTTATTCTACAAAGTTCTTGATTGCACTGGGCAATTCTCACCCCCTCTAATCCCCTGTATAAAAGCTTTGCTTTTACATGGCTGTTAATGTGTTTCTGAGCCCTGATTGCAGAAAGGTGACATGAACTGAGCGGTGTAAATCTGAAATGGGTGGAATGTTCTTCTAGTAACTGGGATTAAAAGTTTCTCTGTATTTTTTATTTTTAAAAAGCAAGTAGGTTTTGCTCTATCTAGACCCTGCAATGGTATTGTCCACTTCCCTCATTGTGTGTGGGTTTTCTATTTGGTTGTTTCAGTATATAAGCCGCACAGGAAAGCCCATGGAAAATGTCTCCTCCTCCTCCGCCCCGTCTCCTTCAGCTTTTGTTTCCAGCTGTTCCCTGGCATGTTTTCCTCCGGCGGCCTCCCTCTCTCGGAAGAGCAGAGCATCTTTCTGTTGCACTTGAAAATAGCTGTGCTATGAGCTTAGGATTTGGAGCTGACGTTTTATAATCTTGCTTTTTAAAATCTCGTTTTCTTTCCCTTTACCCTTCACCTTCCTCTGGCAGCCCAGGCTTGGCATGAAACGAGCAGTGATACAGAAGCATTATGTCATATGGGTTTCTATTTTGATTGCAGGCAGAGGAGGAGGAAGGAAGCTTTGATATGAAAATCTTCGGCTCTGTTTTGCTAAAAGCTTTGCTGTGAGTTAGGACTCACCTGAAAGCGAAATTCCCGTGTGGTATAGACGATTGTGGCTCAGGGCTAGGACCCCCCATTGAAGAGGTCTGTTTCTGTAAAAGTTGTGGTAATAGTAAGGTTGCAACATTAGCTCAGAGATTGTTTGTTACTATAGGGCTTCTGTTTGCTGAAAGCATTTTTATGTAGCCATAGCTTTTTAGATTTTTCTTCCTCTTTTCTACCTCCTGTTTGTCTCATTTCCATCACCCCATTGGGAAACTAGACAATATTATATTCCTTTAAAATGTTGACACCTGTTCTATAGATACAACCCCTGAAATGATTAGTGTCCTATATGTGCTGTGCAGTGCTGCTGCCATTTCAATATCAGGCATTTAATTTGGACAGAAATCATCATGTGATTCAAATAAAATATTTGCTGTTTAAACTGGCAATAGTTAAGGAGGAGACAGCCAGAAGGGGACACTGAAAGGCTGTATACTTAACTGGCAGTTTAACAGAAGGTGCTGTGCATCTCTGGAATAACCTCCATTTCAAGAAAATGCAGATTTTTTTTTTTAACTTCTTTTTAGAGGTGCCATTTTAACTTATTTTCCAGCCCGGCCTCCAAGTTCCCTGGCCCATTTGGGGGTTTTATCGTACCACTTTTCTGTCTTTGCAAATGACTGCTCTCTGCACACACCCCCAGTCACGTACGCAGAAATTACCCTGTCTTCTGTTTTGTTCTGTACCAGTTTTAAAAGCAGCAGGCTGTAGTCCCTTTTGCCAGTGGTTCTGGAGCCTAGTGGACAGGAGACCTAACTAGATGAAAAAAACCCCAACCAAACAAAAAAAAATATACAAACAAACAAAAACCATGCAAAAAAAACCCGCTATTTTGCCTGTCCTGCTTACTTAAATTGTCTCTTGTCCCAAGAGCTGTTACTTTTCTTCAGTTGTCAAACTGCTTAAGTAACTTGATGGTAAAATCTGTCCAGGAGACAGCGTGCAGGTCTTTGCTATGGCACAAGGAGATGAAACTGTGGGGCTGATCTTAGTCGAGAGCCTTATCTGTGCTACTCGCCATGCTAGCAAATGCGTATTTGCTGTGAAATGCCTCCTTAGGTTGAGGCATGGTTGTGTTCTTGTAGGTGTCATCTATATTACAAGGTTGAAGTTCAATACTTTTTCTGTTTTAAAAATGCAAAATGCTTGCTTTCTTCTGCTAGCAGCAAAAGTCATGCTTTGGAGTTGCTGCCACAGTAGCTGGGGTGAGATCTTTTTCCTCCAACAACTGTAGGTCAGGAGGAGGAGACAACCTGGGAGGCTCTAATTCGGGCTGAGAGTGGAAGGTTTGAAAACATGATTTTGGGCTGTTGGGTGGCAGCATGCTTCCTACAGGTGTGTAGAGGGGTGCTTGCTCTGCTAGCAGGGCCAGCCGATCCTTTAAAGGCAGGGAGGGACTGCTGAGTGCACACAGCGATGTATTGTAGGTCAGGTCCCTGGACATTTGTTGTTATCACCAGAAACAGCACACTGAAATGTGAAACTAATATTAGCAGCTGTCCTGATGTTTCCAGCATGGAGCGGTCGCTTTCCAGCATGGTGCTCACAGTTGGTGCAGCAAGACCAAATTCAAGAGCCAGGGAAATTAATGGTGAGCGGTCTCTCCATAGCTGCTCCGTGAGCTCTGTAAGTAACTGTGCTTGGTGGGCACGTGGTGCTTAACCCATCTACACCCAGCTAAAATGCTGTAGCCTTTCTGGGTGTTTGGGTGTACAACGTCAGTCTGGAGACAGCTGCATCACTGCTGGCTGCCTCCGTTGTGGTGTTGCAACGTGACCTTTTAAATGGCAAAACCTGGAGATTCCAACTGGCATTGAGCAGCAGGGTGTGGATGGCAGGAGGGGCTGTGGATGGGTGTCCCAATGATCAGAGACTGCCGCCGTGTGTCTGGATCCATGTGCAGGATCCCGGAGCAGGTGTGCAGCCCTATGTGTGAGCCCGGCATCTCGAGCGTGGTGGCATGCACATCAGCCTGGTGGTGATGCCATGAAGGTCTGGTGCTGTAGAGCAGCATTTCTCATGTATTAATGTGCACAGTGTTCAGAGGTGTAAATGTGGAAGGTGAACCTCTTCAATATCCTGATATTGAAGGCATTTTGGACAAATACTTGAATTTTTTTGTGTGTTGTGGGTTTTGTGGGCTTTTTTCTTCCAAGTGTATCTTGGTGTTTGTATGGTAGTCCAGCAACAATGAAGATTGTTATGGTGCCCTCTGATTTGCCTCATAGGCTGTCTTTGTTTCTGCGTGCAGCTGTATAGTTTTTATGGAGATCAGAACTGCAAAGCATGAAGAAACTCTTTTGTTTGTTGTCGCTTCTGTGCATAAAATCATTCTTGATTTTCTTCTAAAGCACAAATCCACTTAACATCCCCAATTCTGGACTGACTTTTGACTGTTTCTGTGGCTTCCCGGGTGTCCACTGAAATTGTTTGAGCTTTAGGAACAGATTTGCTTCTGGCTTCAAATGCTGTTTTCAGATGCAGTTGTCATCCTTAAATGAGCCCAGAACAGACTTCCTCTGTGTGAGGACCACATAGCTGCTGGAACACTGCTGGGCTGTGGAGCAAGTAGCGGACAAGTGAAGTCCTCTGCAGATCTGGGCTTCCTAGAGGTCTCCAAATAAGTGTTTTGCTTTTGACTGGTTACAAAACCAAACAAGAAATTATTTGTCCAATATCCTCACCTACAATCCATTAGCTGTAGGTGAAGATGCCTGGGAACAAACTCTGATTTGAGCTGCCTTTTTGTGAAAGGCTTCCAGTCTAAATCGAAAGCACTCTCAGTTGAAATGAGGCAGGTATGAGTGGAAGACAGAGTACGTTTTTCTGGAGAAAATCCACAAATGTGGGTAACTTCAAATAATTGAAAGGTGTTTGTTCTCTCTCTGTTTCTGCATGCATCTTTGTACGAGGTGCTCAGCAGCTTGTTGGATGTATCACGCAGAGCTGCCAAGTGCTGCAGAGCTCTCTTGAGTTGGCAGCAGCTCGTGTGACGCGCTGAGCTTCGTTCGGGGACGTGGGCTCCCGGCTGCGTGCATGGGGGCTGAACTCCTCGGCTCAAAACAGCTCAAACTGCTGCACGGTTAAATAATCAGAAGCTCCTCGTTACCTCCCATTGAGTTTTGCAGCAAGAGTGGATCTTTTATTTGCCGTGTGAGCAGGAGATGACAAAGGCTTGAGCAGATGGCTTCTATCTACCCCTGTCCCCCAGCCAGCACCTTGCAGAAGAGGCACTGGTCTCCTATGTGCCTGGTAGGAACTGAAATGTCTTGATCCTGTTCCCAAGGCGGCTGCTCAGCTACAACACAGGACAGGAGCACAGTGGTAAATGCACATGCTTTCTGACCCTTAGCTCCAGCTCTGCAGGCAAGAGCTGGGGGTGTTTTGCAGCCATGCTGTTCGGAAACTTTTACCATCTTGCTTAAAACAAAGAAGTAATACTGCCGAGGTAAATCCGAACACCAAAAGACACAGACCTGGGATGAATCCACCTTTGTTTTGAAGCATATGTTTTGTTGACCCCTGTTGTTGATGGAGATAATTTGTTGTTTGTCTATCTAAAGAGTAGGTAATTGAATGCATGACTCAAACTGATGAGCTCATGTGTTGTTTGGAAAGGATTTCTTCTGTGGCTTACAGCTCTGAGCTGACTAGCTAAATTGCTGCTGTTAATGTGCTGTTGTACACACTTTTTAAGGTTGGATGACTTAATCAGTTGTTATTTGAATAGCTTGAATTCACTTTTTTCATCAGCTAGTGTTTATGTGCTCATACCACATTTTTTCTGAACAATGTAGTATCACAGATGATGGAGAAAATAACTAAGTTAATAGTAGGAGCTGCAGTGGAAGGTAGTGCACTGGTGCTGTCTTCTACATACAGATTCTACTGCCTGATTATTAAATTACTCAAGTCAGAGGATCTCGATACTTGCATCTTGGTGCACGTTACTTGGGTGCTGGTCCCAGCAGCTGCCTTCTGCCTAGGAGTGGATTTTGGTGTTGGACTAATGCATTCAGTCCATTGCATGCTGCAGTGCAAAACCCGTTTGCTTTGAATGTGCATTCAACAGCTGGCAACTCCTGGCCAGCTGTAATTTCTGTACCACTCTGCCTCATTTGACTAGAAATGAAATGACAAGTCTTTCTGTATCAACTTTTGCCCACAAGCAAGCAATTCTGATATGACTCTCCAGCCCTGGCTGCTGTTTTACTCATAGGCTGGTGGAGGCATGAAAAAACCCCTCAAAACCCCCAAATAAGACGTTTTGAACTACACTCATAATGCATCCTGGCTTTGTATTCTGCTTCTTGGAGCAACTTGGCTGCTGGACTCAGTAGCAGTAGGTTGGCATTTGACAACCATCCTGCCATAAACCATTCCTAAATGAAAAGGTGCAGGATTTGGGATGCAATGAGAGGGAGCGTGTGAACATGATGATGGGGGGATAATAATTGTTGTCTTCTCACGGAATACAGTTCTGCCAGAAAATAAATCCCAGGAGGCCAGTGCCCACTTTGGTTTGAGCAAAGAGCCTGTGGAGAAGCTGGTGAGTTTGTACAGTGCTGGCTGTCTTGCAGGAACATGCTGTGAAACTCTTCTGGAGTAGCTGTGTCCCTCTTGGCCTTGCCTTGTGTATGGCTCCCAGTACAGCCCCAAAGCCAGGCACTGGGGAGAGCTGCTGCTGGGAACACTGCTTGTGGATAATGCCCTGTGGGTGGCGGGGGGTCTTTCACCCTGAAATAACCTAATGGGGAGGGTCTTGGTTCAGGGGCCTTGTGACCTGCTGTGCCAGTGTCCTTGCTGTCCAAATTCCTGCTGTCAGCCCCACAAGCGAAAGTGGTTTGGTTATGGGGGTGGGGGTGGTTGGCAGGGTTTTGCCTTGGGGTTTTGGGGTGGGATTTTTGCATGCTGAGGTCTGGAAGTGGGAATGATGTTCTTATTCTGGATCTGGGCTGCTCTCATGTCCCAGTGCAGACCTGGAGCTACTGCACACACCTTTTGGCCTCAATTTTGTGACCTCCCAGCACTTTTCTTCGCTCGTTTGTTCTCTTTGGCCTGTTAGTGAGGACGGGACTTGGCTGGTTGTTGTTGCTTCTGCCTCTTCTCTGCACTCAGCAGGGATGGGGGCATCCCCACTCATTTGTTTTTTGGGGAGACTGTGGCACGCCAGCCCCTCAGGCTGTCAGATGTGTGGTGGTGCTGCTGCCCTGTAGGAAACAATTATTGCTTTTCATCATTAGCTTGCCCCTATGAAAATGTTGGCCGGGGTCAGTTTGCTGGCCAATGCCACTGCTGGCCACTCTCCCTGCATGCGTGGCACAGTGCAGTCGCTCCGGCTTTCTGAAGGGACCTGGGCAGCCTCATGCAGTCCTTCTGCACACAGGGGCAAGGCTTTCCATTTTAAAACCCAGCCCTGTCAGTTATGGCTTAGAAAGGTCTAGTTAACATCTGTGACACCCAGGGACTTGGTAGAATAAACAGTCGTCTTTGGACACTGCTCAGTTATTGCTGGCATTTGGGATAAATTAAGTTCTGCACTAATGGCTTTAGACAGAACTTACTGGAGCACAGAAAGGCTCTAGTTATGACGCCTGTTATACAGGCAGAGGTGCGGTCACCATACTGGGTTTTGCATAGATTAATTGTTTGTTTTTTTCCTCTTTTAATCCAGCTGGAAGGTTTGCACAAGCCCTTTGAAGGAAGAGGGAGGGACCTTTCAGCAGCTCGGTCTTGCGCACACGCAAGTAAGACAGCTGCTGGCTTATGTGATAAGAAACTTGCCTGCACATCCCCAAAGGTGTGCCGAGGGACGGTGGCAGGCTGGGGAGTCCAAGCAATAGCCAGCCAGGCTCTGCCAGCCCTGCAAGAGGGTCTCAGAGGAGGGGACAACCTGCCTGGACCCTTCCCAGGGAGCCTGCTCAGCTGCCTATGAGACTGGCTGGTAAGGGACTGCCAGGGAGGGAACAGGGCTCTCATGCGTAGCTTATGTTCTCCTGAAAATTCAGTTGGCTGTGGTGTTCTTGCTGCCATCCATAGCGTTGTCTGAATTGGTGATAAAGGTTTGAAACTAAATTTACCCATCTCTGCTTAGCCACAGCTCTTGGAGTCCTTGCTGCTGAGAAGCTTCACTGGAGATTCGTTCTTAATGTTTTCCTTTTGCAACAGGGAAGAAAAAATACTTACAATCCATTGACCCACTCTAAAGTGTTTCTTGGAGTTTATCTACTGTTGTGGCAGTGAAAACAATCATTTAAGACCAGCTGCACACTGAGTGATTATGGCTTCTCATCCTTCCTTGTGTATTAAGTAAGAATTGCCACAACATTTGTGTTACGAATTCATCGCAGTTTGTCTGCAAAGTCCGCCGCACTGATTGGGAGGTATTCTCAGTGCTGCCCCAGGAGAAACAGAGTTTGCTTGATACTCTTGACAGTGTTTGCCTGTTTTATAATCACGGCACGCCTTTAAATTTTTCAGTTATTTATTTGCCAGCTGCTCACAGAGACCTACATCACTTCCCCCCGAGATCCTCTTGAATGCCATGCAGCACGACCAGCCCTTCATAGCTGGTTAGTTGAGTTCACTGCAAAATGTCAGCAAGTTAAATATTTGATGTGTGTTCTTTATTTTTTTTTTTTTTATCCCAGCCCTCTGCTTTTCCCAGAAGTTGCTGGTCAGTGTGGCATCAAACCTGCAAACCTTTAAGAAGACCTTTTTAAGAAGTCCTAGGCCTTTTTCTGGACTCAGCATTGCTGATGACCTGTAGGAAAACAGGAGAGGCTGGAGGTGCTTTGAGGGAAAATCCAACACTTTCAGTTGGATGGTTGTGGTGTGGTGGCTTTGACTATACTGATGACAGGCGCAAATGGAAGTCTGTCACCAGGCTTGCTGGTTGAGGTGCTGTGGTGGCACGATGAGTGTTGCTGGCGACTTGTGAGCCAGTGTTAAAATTTCCCAGTAGAGCAGAGCATTTCTCTAGGGGTGCCGACAGATCAGGCGCATCTCGGTCAGCATTCCTCCTTTGAGGACTTGGATGCCATCGCTATTAGAACTGGCTTAATTATGTCTATAGATGAAATAATCTGCTAAAAAGCACCATTTGTTAGATAGGTAACAAAAGTCTACTCAATTTATCTTAGTTTCTTACTTCTATAATGCATTGAGTGAAGGATTGGCCTCAGCTTATCATCATTGTATACTTCAGGTTTTGCCTATCGCCTTTATATCACTTTGCAAATGGATTCGTTGACTTCTTTTGAATTATAAATAAATGAAACCCAGGGTAATTTATTTTAAAAGAAAGAAAAAAAGCTGAGGTGGTATTATACAGCACACATCTGTAAGCTGGGGGAACTGATCATATTTTTAATGAAGTTCAAATAATGTGCCTTGGTTTTTGTTTGTGGGTGGACTAACAAAGTGAGGTGGTGGATTCCAAGCTCCCACAAGCAGAAAACAGCTCATTTAAGAAATGAGGTGGCAAAAGCCTCTTTGGCCAATCTGATTCACGCAAACTGTAAATGACTTCAAGTGATAAGTAACGTGTCTCTTGGAAGGAAAGCAAGCTTGTCTTAGAACTGTATCAATGCTTCACTTGAGTGCATTGGGGTTTTTTAATATATTTTTTTTTCCTTTGGGAAGAGATTTTTTTTAAGCATCACCTGGAATGTCTTTACCCTAGATTTGTGAATAAATTATGTTCTTAAAGACACTGCAAATGCAAACTGGAGATGTTGCTGCCAGCCTGCTGCAGCCCAGCCTTTGAGGAAGGTTGTAGGAAAACCTGCTGATGGCTTGCTTTAATCTCAGGCGAGTCCCTTCATCCCTCCGTCATGGGGCAAGCCCTCGTTGTACCTTTTTGATATTTGTATAGGTGCAGTGAAGCTGTTAGTTGGGGCTTGGATCATTAGAGCATCTCTGGAGGAGGACACTTGATTTGGACCAATAACCTAAAAAGCAGCATCGGGTCTAGCATCCCACCGAGAGCTGGAATTGCTCTCACCCCAGCACTGAGGATCACCTCAGAAAGGAAGGCGATCCTCTTCCTTGACGGTGGAAAAAGGCACGTGCTGCTCTTAGTGCTGTAAGGTTCTGCACAAATCTGCCTTTTTCAGGGCAGGTGACCCTTCTGGTCCCCTGCAGAGGTGTTAGGGTAGTCTTGGGAGTCTGCAACTGCAGAGCCTCCTTTTGTCTAAAACAAAGACCTACACAAAGCCAAGAAGCTGCTCTGCTTACAGTAGTAAATATTTATAGAGCCTTGCTCACCTGAGCTATTTAAAGCAATTTACCTGAGATACATTAATATGTTTAAAGGGAGAGCCCAAGAAGAGTAGCATGAAATACGTTTCTCCCTTGTCTTTCTACCTTTTCCAATGTGACTTCCAGTTCCATTTATCTGCTTGCCTGCTGCCTCCTCTGTTGTGTTTTCAGTGTGCTGCTGGTGGTGCAGATGCAGTTCAGGGCTTGGCGGAGCAGAGGGATGCCTCTGCTGAGCCGTGAATTCCCAAGAGGAAGGGGGACTGACAGCCTGATACAAAGTAGTATCAAATGCTGGAAGAAAATTGTCATTTCTCTTGTAGGGGTTTTACTTTTCATGTTCACGTCAGGTGTAATCTCGTGGGTGAAATTTTTAACTATGCTAAGGTTGGGTGTGGGTTTTTTCAGGTTGTATTGATGCAAAGTGTGCTGTGCTCTGCATGAGTAATTTGGAAGAGGTCAGAGTTTCCTATAACACATCCTGTGTATTCCCATGGGAAAATGGCTTGCTTTCTTAGGTTTTCCTTATACCGACTAGCAAAAGAAATAAAGGTTTGGAATTCCCTGGAGTCTTGCCCAGGAGCGTGAAACCCAGCTCTGTGGAGGGGAATCGGTTGTCTGACATCAGGCTTGGTGACAGCAGATTGCTTTGCAGAGCACCCTGTGCCAGGTCGGCTCACTGCTCGAGAAGTGGGGTTGAGATGGTGTCAGCGTAAGTAGGAGTCTAAAGCAGGACTGGAAAAATAGCAGAGGAGTCGACCTGAATGCTAAATTAGAGAGAACAGTCCAGACTTGTTTTCCAAGCCTCATTCGTTTTGTTGCATCGTGCTAGATACTGGTCAAGAAAGAGATCGCTTGATATAAAATAAGCTTTAAACGAGACTGTTTTCTTTTCCCCCAGTGCTGCGTGCCCCGAGGGCCAGGCAGGGTGGCTGAACAGCTGGCAACGAGTTGGCTGGTGTGGGCTGGTGTCGCATACGCCGCAGGAGCATCGCGTGGGGTTTGTAGCAGCACATCCCTTCTGGGGGATCAAAGCACACTTTGGCAGAGAATAAATGTCAGTCGCAAAATGAGCTGTACTTGGCTGCAAGCAGAGGTGATGCTCAGGTGGGGAAAACCCTCTCAACTACAGAAATTAAATTTTAAAAACTTCCCTTAACTTATTGGTGTCTAAGCTGCCTGAAATGAAAAGGCAGGGGAGCAGCCCTGGTGCTGCATGGCCACAGCAGGCTCTGCCAGCGCCTGTCACGCTGCCAGCAGTCTCTGTGCAATGGTGGCATCTAGTGGCTATTGCGGCTGGCCAGGCTGTGACCCTCTGTCCCCAGGTCCCTGGGACAAGGGGGAAGCCAAGGCTGAGCTTGAGCTGAAGGCTGGGCTTAGAAAAGCGAGCTGGGCTGCTCTGTTTCCTTATCAGCTGTAAATGGGGGGGCTCTGTATTTGGGCTACAGCTTGGGAAACTGCTGTGTGTCACTGGGACTAAAATAGAAAGGTACCAGCTGTGAGGTGGCCAGTGCTGGTGTTAGCCGCTGTGGTGAGTCCTGCAATTTTAAGGGCATCTGTGATGGATGCAAGTTTTCTAGCACTGGTGAGCCATGGCCTTCCTGCATAGTGAAGAGAGAGCTGTGCTCATGAGCTGCGTTCTGCTCAGAGTGCTAACCAGCTAAGAAAAAAGAAAAGACAAAAAAAAAAATGCTGTGTGCAAGCTTTAAAGGGAGAGCCTTTGGCCTGTCCTGATGCACTGAGTGTTTATGGAAGAGGGAAGCTGACTTTTTCTCCAAAATGTTGCAGTTCCACAGTTTTTGTCCTTATCGGTGAGCCTGTAGGTAGAGTTTGCTCAAAAACCTTTTGTAAATTAGTCCCTAGTCCCAATTTGAGTGTATGCAAGTAAAAAAGTGTATCGCTTTCCTCCAACCTGTGTTCCAGATACTGCTTAAATGCCGACTGTAGCCTAGAATAAAAAGTCAAAACAGCTTTGCTTTTAGCTTGAGTGTGAATTATGTGAATTCCTCAGGCTGGTTTCATGGCAGTACTGCAGGGGTGTAATCTTCAGAAAGGCCTTTACCCTTCACCTCCAGCGCTTTGATGCCAAGGAGAGAAGTTCTGCACAAAGACATGGACTGCCCTGAGGCCGGGCAGCAAAACCAGTTGACTGGCAGCTGTCTGGAAATGTGAAGAGATAGATTTGGTACTTTCCTTTCTCTGTGCTTTTGCATTTGGCATTTGACCTCAAGTGTGGTGGGCAGCAGGTGCCTGGAGAGTCTGCCAGAACTGCTCCATCATGGTGTGAGCTCTATTAATTTCCCACGCAAGCTGGGAATCCCTGCCATCCCTGCCTGTCCCCAGGAAGGGATATCTGCAGAGGGAAGTACAACCATGCACCTCATGCTTCTTCCCTCCACCTCATACCTTCTCTTCTGAGCATAGACATCACTATGAAGGACTTCTACTTTGCCTATTTATTTTCCCTGAGCATCTTTGGAGTGAGGAGCAGTTGCAGCAGAAGGTCAGGAAGTTTTTCAGTGCTGTTTTCTGCTGGTTGCCTGCTTTTTGTCATGGCCATATTGTTCTGCCCAAAGACTGGCGTTACTCTAGCTCAAAGTATGTGGTATAGTTTCATATGAGCATGGAGGGAATCAGCATTTAAAGCGTTGTTCTGGTGGCTGCATCATGTGCGTTTGCAACGGGGAAGCCGTGTTCCTCACATTAGGGATGTAGCCTGGGCAGTTTGTGAGTTTGGAGCCTAACAAAGGCATTTCTGGGTTTGTGTGTTTGGCGTTTTCTCCTCTTTCCGGTCAAGCGAAACCTCTCTCACTTTTAAAAGCTGATAGTCAAGTGATTCATTCCACCTCGACGGTGGCATTTTTGGAAGCACGTGGCCTCTGTGCCCTGAAAACTATCTTTGTTCTCCCTCCTCGGTACTTTATGCAACTGCTCCATCCGTGTGCCTGTGCTGCTGGCACAGAGGATGCTGAGGGCTTCCTGCTTGCAGGGAGCTCTTCTGCCTAAGGAGTGGAGCGGAGTCTCTGGGGATTTTGCTGCTGAAACAGGGCAGTGGGCTTAATTAGTCCTTTCCCTAACGGCCCATCAGCCTGTGCCAGAGGATGATCCTGGTTCAGGATCTGGGGCGGGGGGAAATGTCTGGATGCTCCCTCCTGGCTGCAGAGCAGCCTTTCTCCCACTATGGCTTGCCATCCCTGGGGATAAGGGAGATTTATGTCCGCCTGAAAATAAATACAGATCATTCACTTGTCTCTGGAGTAAGATAAAAAGTAAACTGCCTATTTTCTGTGATAAAGCACTGGAAATCGTTTGAATTTAAGATAATTATCTTTATTGCTTTTTATAGCACCCTGTGAAGGCTGAAATCTAATTTCTTTTTCACTAACAGGCAGCTTCTGCTGATGACTCAGAAAAATCCATTTGCTTTATTGACAAACTTGTCTGTTTGGTTATCAGGGCAGTATTCTTGCAGGAGAAGGGAAATACAGGTCGTAACACAATGGTGGGTTTTTAATATAGATTCAAAGTTTGATATCTATTGGCAAGAGGAAAAAATAAAGTTGATCTAATCGGAGCGAAGTGACTCTGCTTTAATAAAGATGATTGTAAATTAGTTTATGCTTTAGTGGGTGTGCAGTAATGGTGCATGATGCTTTGTTTAAGCAACTTCAATACACTTGAAGCTTATTAACTGGAGCTTGCGGAGAAGCTGCTTTTCCTGGGCACCTGGTGCCCCTTGGCCGTTCCCTAGCCCAGGCTTTGGGGGAAGAGGTGGGAGGTGTAGCCATGAGTCTTCCCTCCTGTGCCTGGGGCCATGGGGAGTGGTGTGTTCGGCTCAGTTTGGACGTGTTGCTTGCAAGTGGAGTTGCCCCTTTTTTAAACTTCTTCTCTGTCTGAATGTGAGACGGGCTCCCAGTTTTTAACAAACTCTTTGTGTGTCTGAAGATGTTGGGCACCCCTCGTGTCAACGAGTCGCTTGTCAGCACAGCCTGGTGTTGCGGTTTGGAGGGTCTTCTGCTGCTCTGGTCCTGTGGCTCTGTGAAAAGCAGTCGTCCGTGCTGCCTTCTCAGCCCTCGATAAAAGGGGGAGTGCTTTCTGCCTTATCTGACCCTGTACGATACACACCTGAGAGCCATTCAGAAGAAACAGCATTCCCTGGACAGGCTTTTGATATCACCCACCTCTCGAAATGTCCTTTGATTGGTTTAGGCAGTGATGTTTGTTGAGAGATGGTGGGTCTGCAGGCTGACTTAGCAGACACTCTTCTAAATTGTTCATCTCTCTGGCTTATCCCCCAAAAATCTGTAATGTAACACTGTCACTTGGGATAATGCTACAGACTACAGCTGTAGTCTGAATCGCCTACAGCTCGAGTCCTAGCATGTTTTATCCAACAATGGAGACGTAAGAAGCAATCTAGGGGTTAACTATATTTTTAGGGAGGAGGGATAGAACTCCACAAGAGTAGTCTTTGCCTTGAAGCAGAGGTCTATTTCTATCAAGTCTCTGTAGCCTTCTACAAATACACAATAGAGCAAGGGGGAGAAAACATCACTTTCTGTAAACATGAAATGATAGATCTGGCTAGGCAGAGCAGATTTCTTGTCCATCTCTGAAGACCTGCTCAGTGTTTGCTCAGCTTTTTATTGGTTTCCTTTCAGGAATTGACTACAAGACCACTACTATCTTGTTGGACGGCAGAAGGGTCAAGCTGGAACTCTGGTGAGTGTTTCTGAGCTGCTTTGGCTGTGAGCGCAGGACCGGTGAGCAGGGACCGTGGTGCTGCTAGTGGGATGTGGTACCAAGCTGCGGAGAGCGCAGAGCATCCCCAAGCATGCGGTGAGGCTTGCTATCTGTTCTTATCAGTGAGTTACTCTAGCAAACCAGACCTCTTTCCATTGATCGAGTAGCAAAGAGCATGCTGTTCTTTGCTGGAATAGTCTGATTTCAGTCTTTCTCTGTCATACCTGACCATGTTCCCATACAGCCCTCAATCACTGAGGGAGCAGTACTATTTTGGAAGCAATACTGGATTTTCCTGAAATCCTAGGATGAGAAATATAAGCAAGAGAATAGGAAAGGAGGAGGAAAAAAAAATGGGTGAAACCTTAGTCCCTACAGAAGCTGGGTATTTCTCAATGACTTGAGTAGAAAATAAAAACAAGAGCAGTGAATAGACCTCAGAGTTAGTGTCAGAGTATGGTAAACCTCTGGAGAGCAGGACTTACTGGAGTGACCTGATGCTGGGATGAAGACAGGACAATGCTGCGTGGGAGGGGTGACCTCTGCCTTATCTGCCAGCACCAGAGTGAGATCTGGAGTCCTTCTGGCCAAGCTTTGTCTGAGGTTTAACCTGCTGAGAAGCTGACACAGCAATCCTGTAGGTGAAAGAAGCTTGCCCCTATTCTGGGTTTCACCCAGATCTAGTAGGGAATGACACAGATGCTAAACCGTGAAGTTAAATAGTCCCTTTACCAATGCTTGTGTCAAGTAACAGGAGTATTAGCGATCTGTGTGAATTATTAGATAGGAATGAGCGCCATGTTCTCAGCCTCAGTGACTGACTCTAGCAGTGTATGGTTTCGTGATTTAATTATACCCCTGCTCTCTGAAGCTGAATGTCTTCATTTTTCTTACAAAAGAACAGAAGCAGCTAATTTATGTCTTCTAGCTTGTATGTTAATACATGCCACTTACATTCTTCTGTCTTGTAAGATGTCTATTTTAATGTTTCAGCCCCAAGTGTGTAGTTACTTACTGCTTCCCTCTTGAAACCCTCTCCTTTTTATACTGTAATTCTTGAGCTGGAGAACCAGCACAGGACCTGAAAAGCTGGTAGCATCAGCTTATGATGCTTTAGTGTAATCTTTTACCATTACTTTCTTCATGCAACCCAATATCTGATTGTTGGGGGAGAAGGAGATGTAAGCACAGGCTGTTAGATTGATGTCCAGGACCAATAATATACCTTTGAAAGCTTTAGATCTGAAAGAATGACTGTCCTGAACTTGAGGTTAGTGCCTTTTTCGTATAGCTGGTGCAAATCTGGGGCTGAGGGATTCATCGGGCTTCTCAGTGGTCATTAATGTGTCTTTTATCCTGGCCTAGTGAATAGATATGACAAACATCATAACATGTCTCTGATTACCCTGACACATTTCAGTATATACTGGCTAAATCAGTGTGCTGGGCTTTGGCTTACTGTCCCAGATGTTCCCGCAGGCACTGAGAGGTGCTGGTAACGTAGTCAGACTTATTTATACCACATCAAGAGTTGCCGTCAGGACAAATGGTAGTGACTGAATAGCCCCCTATTGTTGCAGTGGGCTAGAAATGCTGTCCCCTAGTCCTGTTCCTGAGCTCTCTGCAGGGTATGATTGACTAAGTCTGTCAGAGATCTGGGTATAAAGATACTTCCTTTCGTTTTTGGTTAAAATGTGTTTGGAAAAATAAGTGAAACAAGGCAGTGCAAGACAATTTCTCCCATCTTGAGCGGTTTTGTTCATTTTACAATAGGTCAGCTGTTCTCCATGACTAGGAGAGGTCTGCAGTCTCACTCTGACTTTGACTTTGAACTCCCATGGACTGTGGGGAACTAGAGAGAAAATCCTTTGCCCAAGGGAATAAAATTACTTAAATCTTTACACGTCATAAGGTAGTGCTGAAGCTGAGTGGTTTTGGTTTGTACCTTCTCCATGGGAAGCATGATGACAGCAAGGACCTCTGGAGTGTCTCTGACTGTAACCAAAGGCAGTGATGCACCCACCGCTTCTCCCCCAAAAACGCCCTGCAGAGCAGTGTGGGTACCACACGTGTTCTAAAGACCTGATTTTTATTTATATTTGTTTAAGTCCAACAGGAGATACGCAGTATGGCATTCAATTCTCCAATTTTCATAGCTGTAACTCTTTGTTGCAGGGACACATCAGGGCAAGGAAGATTTTGCACCATTTTCAGATCCTACTCTAGAGGAGCGCAGGTAAGTGCTGCTCTCGGTGCTTTGATGGGGCACATTTGCTTTTCCTTTAGGCTGTAAAAATCTTCTGTGCCACAGTAAAGAGCTCTGAAGAGGAACGCATCAAGCATCAAAAGGATGGGATCTATGTAAATGCCAAGAGGGGCTGCATGTCATCTTGCTGCCTGGTATTCTGTTTTTATGAAATGGTGGGAGCGAGGGGAGTAAATGACAGACTTTCCTAGACTCTTACAGAAAAGGTCTGTTACAGACTATATTCAGTATTAGTTTCCAGAGAAGGGCTGAGAAGATGGGGTTATAGAGGACGAAGCAACTCTAGCTCTAGATCTGCCTTAGTTTTAATGTGGGAGCTCATACTTTCTGAGGTTTGTCAAAATTGTTTAAATATGACATTGGCTTTCCCAATGGAGTTCTTCCAGTCTGTGTTGCCTTCAAGTCGGTTCCAAAAATAGGGTGGCTCCTACTTGCGTGTTTGATGCAGACTCGAAACTAGAGCAGCTCAGTTGGATCGTAAAGAACATTCCTTAAAACATGAGACAGAGCATTACATTTTGAGTTTCTCCTTTGGGCCCTGCTCCAGAATAGCGTCTAGATTCTGAACAGCAGAAAAATCTTGTGATCCTCTGAAAAACTGCTGTTAGTTAATAGAGCTTTCTTACTGTTTTATTGTCATCCTTTTAGTAATGTGATAGGGTCCCTCCAGGATAAAGTCTCCCTAAGCTAAATGAAATACTGTATTTTTCCTTTTGTTTCCAAACTGGAAAACTTTGGAGAAAATTCCTCCTCTCTTGGACGCTGAGAGTCAGAAGCTATATATCAACCTCCTGACTGTGCCACTATCCTGGCAGCTTCCCAGCCTTTAGGAAACTTTGCCACTTTTATTCAAGCTCTTGCCATTACTGCTCTTGGCTTTTTGCTCGTTGTGGCTGTAGACTTTTGCTTTGCTAACTGGCAAAATCCGTCATGCTCTCTTTCCCTAAGACTTCCTGCAAATTCACTTGTGCTGTACACATGAGAGCACTTCGCCTGGGGTGTGCCGTTGATATCTCCTCCGGTGTCTTGTTTATTCTTGTTTGTGCACATCTCTGGGGTTGTGGCTGCTTTGAGGCAGCTCCTTTGAAGCAGAGGCCAATTTCCTGGTGCTTGCAGAAGTGCAAGGCAAGGAGTGTTGGGGCGTGCCTTCTGCAGTGGGAGAATACGGGATCTCCCATTCACATGCTCAGTCCCATGTGATTGAGTTTATCGATCGTTAAACTTCCCTTTGCCATTACTACACTTGAGAAAAATCCGGAGCTCCAATCCTAGTATAACCTGTGGGCTTGAGATCATGTCACCTCCCTTACCAGTTATAAATGAACAGAATCCGTCGGTGTGGTTTTCTGATAACTGCATAACTTAGCTTTGGTCAGTCTTTTTCTGAGACCTGTGTCAGATGCCCAGATCAAACTGGTAATAGAAAGCAGCACGCTTCCCAACTAATGTGTCCACAAATATCATTTGAGAGCTTTTACCCCTGTCTGCAGCATGACCTGCTTTTCCAAACTGCTGTACAGAAGACTTTCTCCCCTCCGTGTAGACTGTGAGCTCCTCAGAGCAAGTGCTGTGTCTCCACAAGGCTGCACCTAGCAGAGCCTGCACCCACATGCCAGAACTTGTAGCTGCTGCTGCCTTATAGTGAACTGTGGCAGACAGGAAAGATGAAATAAGTAGTGATAAGAATACTTGAACTGGATGGAGAGACAGGTACACATCTGTCTAGAAACTGGAACCATAAGGCACTTGCACAGCGCATCCTTTGGGTTCCTGGAGCCTGTTTTCCCTAGATGCTACATTTGACAGTGGATGCCATAAGGTATTGTGTGTCTGGCTGACCTTAAATTTTAAATTGAAGATTGCTTTCATTTTCCTTTCTCAAAATGAAGTTCTTGACCTTCTTTGCTTTGGAGGCAATGTCTTGCCCTTCTGATGTATTTATCAGTGTTGCTTTGGGAACTCTTACCTGAACATCTGCAAGGCTTGCCTTTATCTGTCTTACCTGCTTACCCTTACCCCATCTCCACTGCCTTCTGAAAGCATTCATGAGATAAGCACAGTGAAAAGTGGGTGCCTTTTGAAGACTAATGACTAGAGTCCTTGTACAGTGTTCTCTAGGTAGCTTGGAGTAAAACTTACTAGGAGTACAGATACTGTCTCTCTTAAATAACTCACCACATCTTTCAATGGAAGAGGAAAGTATCTTAATTTAAACTCTTAATGGTTAACTAAAGCAAGAGGACTGTTTGTTTTGAATAAAAAATGCCTGTATGACTTTGAGAATGGATTTCAATGCCTCCAGTTGTTTTCAGTGTGCAGAAGCTAACTTCTTCTGGCATAGCCTTAGCATAAAGACAGTTTAACCCAGTGTAGTCTTGGGAAAAAAGAAATAAAATGCTCAGAAGTCCTCTTATTTCTTCAAAATGTATCTAATGCTGTATGCTGTACTGACTTCTCTGCTTCAGCTGTCTGCTTTCCTCTCTTGGTGTCGTCAGACTTCAAGACTTCTGCTGTAGGAAGCCTGATGTAAAACCAGTTGGAGGTAAAAGAAACAGCTTCTTGAACGTAACAAGCCAAAAGCTCAGGAAGATTTAATGCAGCAGAGAAGAGAGATGCCAGGATGGAAAAAGCGCGGTTTAAAATGGAGTGTGATATTTGTACAAGAACAGCTGGGTATAAACTGGCCACGAGCAGCTTCTCGCTGAAAATTAGCAAAAGGTTCTCACTGGGTAGAGGATTGACTCTGAACTGCGCTTCCCATAAGGAGCACAAGGGGAGCTTGAAGAATGAGTTTCCAAAGAGGACTTTGACAGGTTAGCTGTGGGAGCAGGAGGCTGGCATCAGCAACCTGGCAGCCCTTACAGGGGTGTCTGAGAACAGGGTGAGTCTAGCTGAATAGCCAGTGCTCAAGTTAGTAATTGGTATGAAAAGTGCCTTCAAGTAAGGGAAGCACACCCAATTTTCTCCCATGTGCACCTGACTTTCCCACACACACCTTTTTATTTCTCAAGTGTAGTGATAAGAATTGAATCTTCTGAAGTAAAACCTGGAGAGGTTGCAAAGTGGAAAAACAATCTCCAGATAGGGAGCAGACCTTCTCAGGAGTTTTCCTTAACCGCCCCCTGCCCCAGCACAGCCTCATGCGTTGCTCAGTCTGGACTTCAGGCTAGTCCTTCCCCAAAGGACTCTTCTTGAGCACCTCAATGCCTTCCCCAATTTAGACTCCACACCACTTGCCTGGCTACATAGCCATGTGGCTTTCATGTTCAGCAGGAACTTCTTCCTTTTGAAAACTTCTGAAGTAAAATAGCTTCACTGCCCTTGATGAGCTGGCTTCAGATGAGGAGCAGTCCCTTCTTTCAGCCAAGGCGGACCAGCTGCTTTTGCCTCAGGATTTGCTTTGAGGATCACAGATCTGTCTTGCTTTCCTGCCCTGCCCTGCCTAGCTGATCTCATTAGGCATGCAATGAGCTCTTTGCCTCAAAGTGGAGGTTTGTGGCACACTGGTATGCCTCGGATCCCCCTCCTTTTCTCTTGTTTCTTGCCTGGGGTTTGAGTTTCCCTTCTATCACAGCTCCTTTCATCATCCCTTCCTTCATAGGGTCTGTTGGACCAGCAAGTCCTGACCACATTGCTTCAGGGTCTCACTTTAGGGCAAAAGAGGAGCAATTGTGTCTGGGATGGCAGAGCACTGGCCTCTAGGCACTGGTGGGGCAGGGAGAGTGTGCAAGCCACGTCATGGTGACTGCAGGACCGGGGGTGGGTAGAGATGGAAACCCAGTAGTGTTCCAACCTGCAGAACAAACCTGGGGAGTCTGGAGCTTGCTGTATTGCAGAAGGATTTTTATATTAATTGTTGCAGCGTAGTGTATGGTGAAAGGCATTTAGTGATGCTTAAAAGCGCTTCAGAAATCTTTGATTTTTCTCTTGGACTTCTGCTCTTTGGCTTTTTCTACTTGGTTCTAAGGTCTCAATCATACCAACAGCAGAGCTGGCACGCTGATCTTGACTGTTAGTGTGCATCTGTGGCTCTTCTGGCTGCTGTGAGCAAATGCTAGCTATTCCAAGAGTCATCACGGAGAGGAGAAAGAGGATTGTGGTGGTGCTTTCTGATCTGGCAAGGAAGAAGCAGTGCCAGTATCATTCCTGATGTCCTCATGTACCAGTGATTTAAACTGTTTGTGGAAATGTGGCTTGCCAACTTTTCCCAGATAGTGTGATACAGAAGGTCCTTCATGAATAGTTTCAGACCATCTACAGGAAGCCATAATCAACATTGACAAATGCTCCCATCTTACAGCAAAGCGGAAGCTGTAACCCTAACAGAATAATGAATATTGTCGAGTTCTGCTTAGGCAGGTGATTTGAGTAGTTGCTGTTTATCCTGTTAGGGCTTCTTAGTATGCAGGAAGGTGGTGGCTTTTTTGGCAGCTCGGCAGACTGAGACTTAGACTTTGCTCTACCTTACAGCTTGATTGATTGCTGCAAATACCTCACCTGCCTCAGGTCATTTTGATGGGGTTGTCCAGCTGCTGGAGGGGTCTGCCCTGCCTGCCAAAGTGTTTATCAAAAGCTTGGTGGTAAATAACCCCCCCCCCCCCAATGTGTTATGCTGCTGGGAAATTGCTTGGCAGCAGGATGTAATTGCCCATGAGCCAAGGTTTGAGGTGCCAGCTGGAAAGCCATGACCAACCATAGCTCCAAAAGAGCAGGCAGGAGAGACAAAGTGTTCTGGTTGCCGTTAGTGCTGCATCTTTTATTTATGGTTTACTTCGTCGTGTGGGCCAGAGAAATGCAGTCTGAGGGGTCTTCCAGCCTTCTTCAGCAATAGCTTTTTTTCCCATTGATGGAGAATACCAGTGAGTGACACTTTCCTGGCCACCCTGTCATCTGCCTGCACTGCACCGAGCTGAGGTCTTTGGCAGTTGTGCGAGCGCTTGTTTCCTCCCAGCAGTGTTCTTACGTGCTTGTGCGAGTGGCTGGAGATCCAGTTCCTAAAGCATCTGAGAAGCCTCTTTGGAGGACTCTGCTTTGCAGTGATGGGTGAGCATGCTGCTTCTCTCACTTTTAAAAGCTTATTGCTTATAAGCTTGATCTAAACCTGCAGCAAGCAGAGAGAGATGATACTTCAAACTGCTGCCCCCCCCCTTGGTTATGTGGACAGATTTTTATGTAAGCTCCTGCTGAAAGCAAGTTTGGGTTTTGGCAGAGTAAGTGTCCACGTGTGCTGCTTGATACAATAACAGATGATCCCTCTGTGTTCCTTGTTCTCTACGCAATGTACTCATGGAAATTTCTGTTGCTGGTATGCTTAGGGTCGTGCCAATCCCAGTAGCGTGGAACAAAAACGGAGTGGAAATGAACTTCGAAAATCAATTGTGAAAAGACCTGAGACAGGTCTGGGGATGAGTCCAGTTGTCTTCTACCTCACATAGATGCCTGTAGGCAGGTTGAGGATTAAAAAAAGAAAGGCTGTTGGAGGGTTGGTGAGGGATCCAGAATACCCTTGATTTGAGAACCTGAGTGTGCAGCTTTTCACTTCACACTGTGGGAACCTGGGGTACCTAACGCTTACAAAGGCGCTTTGTGAAACTAAAAATTGAGAAGTAAGGAGATAATATGGTGTTGACAGCCATCTAGACACTTAGAGAACAATTTAGGCTGCAAATGTGAAAATTTATCTAGTTGAGTAAATTAAGATTCTGTGCACATTATTCCAAAGGAGACTTTTTTTTTAAAAAATGAAAAAAACCTGACAGATCTTACTTGCAACTGTCTGCAGAGATGGAGCCAGCTCCCTGTCTGCATGCATGTCTGTGTATTGTTCTCTCTAGGGGAGAAAATGGTAATGACAAAGCGTATTTGGGATGTGCGCTCTAGAAATGTGGTGTCTGGAGCATGCCAGTGCTACTTGGAAGGAGTACGAGGTTATCTGGCAGCACCGTGAGTTGGCCAGAGGTTTTTAAGACTGCTTCCTCCATCTTCTGCTGAGTTACAGTAAAGCTGGTCTTAATACCCGTGCTGGGGAGGATGAGGACAGAAGCAAGGCATTAGACAGCTCAGCCTCGGTGTCTTCTGACCTTTTGGAAGCTTTCCTTGACAATCTTAACTGTAAATGTGCATGCACGGAACTGTGTTATGGCTTGGAGGGTAAGCTGGCAGACAGTGTGTTGCATTTAGAAATCATGGTCTTGACCTTCCACCGGGCTCCTAAGAACTTGGGTCTGCATTTTTGCTGATGTTTTATCTTTATTCATATTTAAAGAAGATCCAGGCTGTGGCTGCCAGCAAGCTTAAAAACTCTCTCCTCCTAGAGCATATCTCTGGCAGAAGCAGTCTTCACAAACTAGATCTTGGGTCTGTTTCTCTTGGCTAAAGGAATTTGTCAATCCAGAAATAAAATAAGTAGGCTTTAACTTGCTGGCAGTTTGTCTTGGAAGGGGGTCATCAAATTTTTTGCTTTGTAATTTCCTGACTCTCACTCATTTCACACGTGCAGCCTTGGAAGCTAGAAGTCAAAGCAAACATTAAAAAAATGAGGAAAAAAAAAAAAAAAAGCAAGCTCAGAGTCTTCCCCCCCCCCAAAAAAAACCAACCCACTTAAAATGTGATGTATCTGGTAGTAGGTATTTGGTTTGATTGGGTTCTTGAAAAGCAGTATCTTTTGTTTTGTGGAATTTTTTAATTATGGAAAATCACTAGCTCCTCCTTCCTTTTTCCTACCTAAACCTAGGAGAAATGGATTATTTTCTCCTCCAAAACAAAACCAACCTCCAATTCTTTTTTAGTATGAAGTTTTCTGATTGTTCTAAAAATGACACTGAAAAAAATCAGTGTCTAGGCGTGAGCTCCAGAATTTCCTTGGAGGAAACTGAAGATGCGTGTGCCCCCCTGCCAAATACTCCTGCAGTTATGAAAACTCATTGTCAGGTCCCTCAGAACAACCGTAAATCCAAACTTTGAAGGGCTCGCTCTTCATGTTGGACTGTCGAACATGAAAACCAGCCCACCATGCATGACTTGCCTCTTGTACGTTCTCCCCTTCTTTTTTTGTACAGTTGAGCCTTTTCTGCAAATGATACAAACACAGATGCTTAGATGTTGGAGGGCCAGCAAGGACAGAAAAAGCAAGCTTTGCCTGGAGAGCGACTGCCTGGGGTGGAAGAGCTGTGCAAGACATTTAAAAATGAAGACATTGGGCAGGCTTTTTGAGAGCTACTTATTCTGAAAGAGTTGTGAGAGAAAGGCAAACAACGTCCAGGCGCACCCAGTGTACTTGGAGAAAGGCTGCTTTTCCAAGTGGGGGGAACACTTCAAGTGTCAGCTCAAGACAGGACTTTATTATGAGGATTCAAGTGCCTTTGTGGCTCAGATGCCTTGGCATTTATCATGCCCACGTGCTCCAGATCCCATGCTGATGATTATTTTTTCATAAACTTGAGGTATAGCATGTACATGGCTTCTGTACAGGCTTCCCCCAGTTCATCACGGGTCTTGGCAGCAGCAAATATTGTAAAGCTGTGTCTCAGGAGGACTGGCTAGTTTGTGTGTTCCCATCTGTGTAGTGGATCTTCCATTTCAATGGATTAAAGGAGCAACTCCAGTGGTAATGTAAGGGTGCTTGATGGTCTCTGACTTGTACCAGGACAGATGCTAGGCAGTTTGTCAGCTCCCTCCTTCACTGTTCTGTATCTAGGCATCTCCTAGGGAGGACTAGGCTGCCAGCTGAGACTTTCCTTTGCCAACTTACGATCTCTTTTGCTTGCACTGCGGACTTGCTGTAGGGACGGCTGTTCCTGGAGGAGACTCCTGATTCAGAGAAGACTGGTTCTACTGAGCTTGCTGCTAAATGATCTGTAATCCTGGAGTCTAGCTCGGGCTGGTTTGTTTTGCCTTTAGCTTAGTCTTACTGTTGCTGGGCTACCTTTCACCAGGCACTGCGTTCCCAGCTGGGGTGCCTCCTCTCACAGTGCGAGATCATCTGTTTCTCTGTAGTTCCCATTTCAGGGCATCTTCAACTGCAATTCTGCGAAGTAATCTTGAAGTGCCTGTTGTCACTTGAAATGTCCTTGATTGCAAAGAAGAGAGTGACAAGAAGTCAGAAAAATCATGGGAGAGTTGCAGAAAGGCTGCTGCTTAAGACAATTCTCTAAATGCTGTATGTGCCCAACCGGTACTGAGGCAGCTCCTGATGCGTTGACTTGTGTGCCTGCAGGGCCGTGCATAGCCTACTTTCCTTGTGTCTGTCCTCAGAAATACTTTGATTCAAGAAAAGCTCACTTGGTAGGAGCTGCTGCAGACCAGAATGGTGGCCAGCAGTCTGGTCGTGGTCCTGCGTCCTGCTAGCTGGGCTCAGGGTAAGAGGGGAGACTCTCTGAGGTGCTGCTCTGTGCCATCATGGCTGCAGGCACAGACTTCCCTGCCATGAGTTATGCCTGTCGTGGTTGCCAGCATCGTTGTGCTGCACCTCAAGAGGTGACTGGGAAGCAAGTTGTGGATGTGAGTGACGTTTAGGGAAGGTGGAAGTGGGTCTGAGGACACTGTAGGTACCTCTTCCCAGAAGAAAGGGCCTGGGGGAAGGTCTTATAGTGAGACCTTTGATCTGACCCTCTGGAGTTTGCCGGCATCACTGTGCTATGTTCGTTCTCTGCCAGTGCGGCAATGACAATTAACAACACCGGCTGCCTTCAGCAAAGCCCGGCTTGGATCCTGGTCGTGAGGTCTCAGTCTGAGGTCTCAGTCCTGCAGAGATGCTGCGTTGCTGATTGGCATCACTCAACTTTGCCAGCAAAGGGATGACAGAATGAGACAGGTTCTGGAGAGGGAAAACATGCTGAAAACATGCTTCATGAACGTGGTCATATTCTGCTACTGTCCTACCACTAAATGCAGCTGTTCTGCATAAGCAGAAAAAAAGACTGTTTCTGCCTCAGTGAGTTTGTATCAGATCTGTGGCGGGAGGAGGGTGTGTTTCGCTCCTCCAGATACACAGTCACCAAGGCAGTTCCTCCTCCTGTGTAGAGACTTTTGCTTTGGAAATTATTTGGTGGATGTTCAAGCCAAAACAGGAGTAAAACCTTCCCTAATAGTCTGGGACTGAGTTACTACAGACCTGTTGGCTCAATTTTTGCCCTAGCAAGCATACAAATAGTGCAGCTGGAGCAATGTTCTCTCTCTTGGCCTTTTCGTTTCTGCATATGGAGGTGGTCTTTCAGGTGTGTCTCCCTTTCATTTTGCCTACTATGAAATTTCTTGATTGCTCCTGATTTTCTTCCACCAGGGAATTCTCTTGGTGTACGACATCACTAATCGCTGGTCCTTCGATGGGATAGACCGATGGATAAAGGAAATAGATGAGGTAAGTTGAATGGAAGAACACGTGCAGTGACCTGTAGCAAAATTTTGGGGAGGTATCACCTGAGGTGCCACCTCTGGTACGGGTACAAGAATAGCTCTGCTATGGAGAGGAAATGATGGCAGTCCCCTAATATGTAAGGAGACAAGTATCTGCCCTCCACCTCTGTATATAAATCCAGAGTAATAGGAAAGGGCTTGGGAATGGTCAAGAAAGATAGGAAGGTCCCCTCTATAACGGACTGTGGAGGGGATAAATCAGTCTTCCTTCTCACGTAGGAGTGCTGCTTGGCAGTCCCTCTCGCTCACAGACCAGTTTCTCTTTCTTTGCCCTTCACTGCTGTTGCTGGTAAGCAGAATACAGGGTGTAGGCTGCCCTTGCTAAGGACAAGCCATGATTTCTCCACTTCTTTCCTTGTTTAAGCATGCCCCAGGTGTCCCTCGGATCCTGGTGGGAAACAGGCTTCACCTCGCCTTCAAGCGGCAGGTGCCAACAGAGCAGGCCCGGGCTTACGCGGAGAAGAACTGCATGACATTTTTTGAGGTCAGCCCCCTGTGCAACTTCAACGTCATAGAGTCCTTCACGGAGTTGTCCCGAATCGTCCTCATGCGGCATGGCATGGAGAAGATCTGGAGGCCCAACAGAGGTCAGTAATGAGGGAGACGCTTCGTATGGGGAAAGCTGGCTGGGCTGAAATGGAGGGATAGGACTGACTGCCTAGGTGGGAGATGTGTTTGTTAGTAACTGGGGGATCTGAAAGCACCTGACATGATGAAATGCCTCGGGTCAGACAAGCTGAAGCTGAGCCACAGCAAGCTGCCTGCATGCCTGCAGGAACCTGGCAGGCAGCAGTGAGGGATGGGCAGCTCCAGAGGGCAGTTCAGCATGTCTAGGATCTGAATTGCTCCAGGGCATCCTACACCTCTCCACTGATTCTGGATGAGGCTGAGGGCAATTAAGCTCACAACCTGAAAGTACTTGAATCAAATGGCTGTGTGGGATGAATCCAAGCGTAAGCACCTCTGTCTTTACCCTTGCCTGAGCCTGTGTCTCCTGTTTTGGAGGGATGTGGAAGCAGAGCGAGCCCAAGGAGCTGAAAGGGACTAAATCACATCCCTGCTGTCAGCGTGCAGCAGTGGGCTGGGGTATTCCATATATCCAGGCACATGTGCTGCAGTGTGGCAAACTGCAAGCAGATTCCACGTTACGTCTCAGCCCGTTGCATTTGAAGTAAAATAGTCTTAGGTCCCGTGTCCCTGGGTGGAGGAAGCAGTGTGCCCCACTGGCAGTCTGAGCAGCAGGAGATTTGCACTCCTGGGGTGTCCTGCCTTCATATGGATCCTCAGCTCCTGCTCACAAGGGAGGAAAAATCCTGTTTGCCAGCCCCAGTCACCAAATTGTCTATCTGGGCTCCTACCCTGACTCGGCTGGCATGCCACTGCCTCCAGCTCGTGGACGGATGGCGAGCAGGAGCTGCATGGCATTCGCAGACCTCTCCTGAACCTCTTCTGGAGGCAGGACTTGGACCTGCTGTCTGCCTGCTTGGGAATAGGGGCTGCCTGCGTGGGAATGGCAGCGTGGCTTTCACGGCAGGCTGGAGGTGAAAGCGTGCCCTCGTGTGGCAGCTTGCTGGGAAATCCCCTCCAAGTAGACTTCCCAAAGCAGGCTCACATGGTGTACACTGAGCTAAGAGGACACTGGCATGCCTGAAAGGTCAGAGTCTTCTTCTGGCTTGGTGGGATCTCTGTTGCTGCAGGTATTCTGCAGAGAGCCAGCCCTGTGGCTGCGGCTCTCTGAATAGGTTCCAAGAGAGACTGTCCTCCTTCAGGGTTTGCTGACTCTATTGCCTCCTTCCCTGGGCACGTCCTTCTGGTTGCCAAACGATGGCCTGAGAAGCCAAGTGTCTGGCAGGAATGTGAGCAAGGCACTGCTGCAGAGAGAAGGGGCGGCAGTGTCTAAGCCCTGTGTTGACACCAAAGCTGGTGTCTCGCAAACGACTAACCTACAACAGGAGAGCTTACCTGGGGTTTCCCAAGCTTTTGTCCTAACTAATCTGCTTTCTATTCAAGGCGCCTATGCAATCATAATTAGCGTCTCTCCCCAAAGGAGCAGGAACTGCGCAGCATAAGGAATTGTGGGGAGAAGGCAGCCCTTGAAATCTCTCGGCCCTTGACTGTCTTGTCTTTTCTCCCACCAGTGTTCAGCTTACAGGACCTGTGCTGCCGAGCCATCGTTTCCTGCACCCCAGTCCACCTCATCGACAAGCTGCCGTTGCCCGTCACCATCAAGAGTCACCTGAAATCCTTCTCGATGGCCAACGGGATGAACGCAGTGATGATGCATGGCCGGTCGTATTCCTTGGCCAGCAGTGGGGGTGGGAGCAGCAGCAAAGGTAACAGCTTGAAGAGATCCAAATCAATTCGTCCGCCCCAGAGCCCCCCACAGAACTGCTCACGCAACAACTGCAAGATCTCTTAGCAGGATGGACACGCCATGAGCTTCTAACGTATCCACACCCACCCACCGATGTACAGCTGTTTGCACACTTAACCCTTTTCGACTGGATCCTTTCGGATGGGCCGCGGTTGCTTTTCCGATGGCACGCACAAGTGTTAGGAATGGGCTCACGTTTTGGGTTCACATAGGAAGCGTGGTGCCGGCTGGATCTCGCAGCATTGGCGGGGAGAGGACTCTGCCAAGTGACCCTCCAAGAATGCTTCAGGCTTTGCCTCTTGGCCTGGGGTGGAAAATTCAGCAGCTGCCGGGTTGGGGAGGGGGGAAGGGGAAAAAAGCTCATCCAGTCTCAATGGAGAAATGGATTTAATGGAAGATTGAGAGGCTTAAGGGAGTAGGCAAGGAGAGTCTGTGCTGCAACTTTAACTCTTGGACTCCTGAACAGATTGCTGGTGCAATAGTGATCATTGGATGTAGAAAAAAAAAAAAAATGGGGACAGGGGACTAATGACAGTTTTCACCGGGATGTTAACCTGCTGTTGCCAAAAAAAAAAACCAACGAAAAAAACAAACCAAGGCAAGAGTTGGCCAATTAGAAAGGGGAAGGAAGCAGTCTGCTTGCCTTCTTCGTTTATTTATGTAAATATTATACATATATATATATCACTTGTTTTTTAAGGTTTTTTTTAAGAAGCAGTCAGGGAAAATTTTATGCAGCCATGTAAATACAAGCACTGGATTAACTTTCCCAGTGTCAGCAAAGGGGAGAGGTGGAGGATTTTCTGATGAAAATACACAGATGCTTTAAGAGACTTTCAATCCCCACCAGGGCTTGTGCTGTTTTTTTTTAAATACTACGTACCTAGAAGGAAAGAACAATCCGTGTGTAACATACCCCAAGCTGCTCTATTCTGATCATTCGCTAAAACTTGTGAGTGCCGAAGGCAGGGTGGAACGTAAGTGGATCAAGGGGCAGAGCGGAGAGGCCTGGGTCTCGGGGTTTTTTTTTTTTGGCAGGCAGGACGAAGAGGCAGCTCTGAGGTCAGACTGATGCCTTGCTTGCTTTGCACCTTCTGATGTGTGGCTGACGGGGGACTGAGGAGCAGAAGGTAGAAGCATCGCACCTAAAGCAGAGGAAGAATGCTTAATTTTGCCCCTTATTGCTGCAAAATCTCGGCCGTCGCTTCCAGAGCCCTCCATCCGTGACACCACCCTGCGTGACAGCCCCAGAATTCTGGCTGCTTCTTGCTTTGCTTTTCCGAAGACATTCTGCCTGAGCTAGCATTGCTGTGGCTTCTCCTAGATGAAAGTGGGGAAAGGACAGAAGCCGCTTTTCTCACTGGAGCGTGAAGGAGCCAGGGACAGGGAAGGTGAAAGAGTTTTGTGCGGGGAAACAGCGGACCCCAGGTCCCATTGTGGCAAATGCTCTTGGCTCTTGTGGCAGTACCAGGAAACTGGGAAAGCAAACTGCTTTGCTCTGTAGGACCGCTCCTGGATTTTAGAGGGCTGTGCGTGCTCAGCGGCAAGAGCTTGAGATGTGCATGTGCTGTGGGAGAAGATCTTCTGTCAAGCAAAGGGCATGCGCTTCCCCAGCTTTGCCCCATGGCTGATCTGTGCTGGAAATTCACCTGGAAACTTAGAAATAACACCTAGCCCATATTGCAAAAGTTAAGCAGGCCTTGGCAGTGGGACTAAGCTATGTTGACAGATTCTCATAGGCAGCCAGGACGTGTAGATTTTGAGTAGCATAGTAGAAAGTGAACTGCCTTTCCTTGTGCTGGGCTGGTCTCCTCAGTGAGGAGACCAGCTGGTACAGTGCTGCCATCTTTCTCCTGGTGTTAGCAACTCCTCAAGGCCTGGGCTTGCTCTTCTCCCCCCACACCCCAGAGCAGCTTGTTGCATTGCACGGGCAGAATGAAGCCGCAGTGGCTCCTGTGCGGCCGATGGACCCGCTTTGTTCAGGCAGCGTGCAGGGGTGCAGCCCTCCGTGGGGGACATCTCCTTCCCCCCGCTTCTGAGCCGACCTGGGAGGTGAAGGAGCCTTCCCCCTCCCCGCTCTGCAGAACAAAATACAATTCAGGGGTAGGTCTCTTGGCTCATCTCTAGCGTGCTTTATTGCCCAGCTCAAATGAGCGAGGAGAGAATTAAACCCCAGGCAGATGGAGGGGGGAGAAGAATCCTTTGTAGTGGTGGTTTGGCTCAAGAGCAAAGCCGTGGCCGAGCTCGGCGCGGTGGTGAGAAGGCTGGGGGATTTTGAGAACCTGTCTGGGATGGCTGGCACCTGTTTCCCATCACTTAACACACAGCAGAAGACAATCGCTGGCTCAGCAGTCCAGGGATATACGGCCAACAGGTGATCGGCACCGCAAAAAGCGACTTCTCCTGGAAAAACATCATCTGGGCACCGCGGGGTCCCTTCGCTGGGCTGCTCCGGGGCACCGGTGTGTGGGGTGAAGAGGGACGAAGGTTTCCTTTCTGAAATCACAAAGCTGCTGCATGTCTAGAAAAAACTTGATGTACCTCTGCTTGGTTTGGCTTTGCCATGTGTGACACCTCCCCATGCCTTTTTCCCTGCAGTTGATTTTCTGCCCTCCCCCCCAAGGTCTCAACAGATCCAGTCTCCAGTGAGGATGAAAGATTTACCTGGAGCAATTGCTCAACAAAAAACGTTTTGTTTTTTTTTTATAATTTAAAAGGAAAAGATTCTTGCATCTGATGTCAACACTAGTCTGTAGCTGCTCTCCAACACTTGTACCATTCCTGAGTTGGTTTTTTTTTTGGACTATCCTTTTATTTTTTTATTCCTTTGTACAGTCAATGTTGTTCAACTGATTATACATGGTTTTGTTTTGTATAAATTAAAGTCTTTTTTTCGTTTTGAACTATCAGTTGAAAGGTGGAGAAGTTCTATCAATTTTTGCATGGACTGGGAAGAGGTTGAAGGGAAAAGGTGGTAGTTTTGCCCAAAAACCGGGGATTTGGGGCTGCTTGTGGTGCAGGTGTGTATTGCTGCTTCCAGATCATCCACAAAATAACTCCTATTATGTTCTTCTGGGGAGTCTTAGAAGTCATGATTCCTGGCTCTGGTGCGTTTTTGCCCTTCTCTATACATGCAGAAGCTAAATCTGTTCTTATTAAAGGCCTGATTCTCACAGAATTGCTGGGGTTTGGGTGGTAGAGCTCTAAGAAAACCCAGACTAGTCTACCACACATTTGGAATTATAGGTGGCTGTAGGACACCAGGCTCCTCACCAGCTTCTGTGGGGTTGTGCGCAGTCCTTGGTACAGGGGGATGGGGTTTGCAAGTACAGTCAAAGCCTCAACTTGCCTCTTCGGGTCTGGGTGATCCTGGGGAGTGAGGACTTGAGTGCTGCGGCGGTTTTCAGCCATCCTACCCAGACTGGAACAAGCGGAAAGTCAGCCTGCGATAAATGTGACTTTGAAATGGAGAAGATGCCGCAGGGAGCTCGGAGCATCCGTGTCACATTGGGCTGTCCCTGGGGTTGGTGTTGGGAGGCATCGGCTGGGGCCAGGAGCCGCAGAGAAGGGGGGAGTTGTTGGTGGGGTGGAGGGAAACTTCTCCTTGCCTGATCCTTTTCTCTCTTGCTCCCAGCCCACCTCCCCTTGACCTCCCTTTTCCCCTGCCTGCTCGCTTCCCTAGGATCAGATTTTCCACTTCGTACCAGACTGGCCATGCTTGTTTTAACAGCTTAAGTAGTAATTGCTGGGGCTGGGAGGGGGCAGGGGGGAAATGAGATAGTGTCTGCAGCCTGGAAAACCCTGGAGCTAAGGTGAAAGCCTGGTCAGGGAAGAGTCATGGAGACTTTTTTTTTTTCCTTTTCAGGGGGGGTCTGGAAGTGTCTGTTCCATCTCGCCAGCAGAGCTGAAACAAAGGCTGTGTGTGGTTTCAGGTGGGGTACGGACAGCCGGAGCCCATTACGCTGGAGCAGCAGGGGCTGCCTTTGCTGCAGCTGTCTCTGCTTGGGAAGAGCAGGGCAAGAAAACATGCTGCACAGCCTGATCATCGGGGGAAAGGCAAGAAGAGCTTTCGGGGTCCCTGTTCCTTGGAGAAAGAGGAGGGAGCAGGTTGCTCTGGGCTGGTTCAGGTCTCTCCTAGTTGAATGTGTTTCTCTGAACATACCTTCCCAATTTTAGGGTATCTTGGGTTGGTCACACTGTCTCCTGTGGGGTTGTACCATGCAGGCTGTGAAGAAATGGTGACCATCTGACTGCACCCCAGATCCTTGAAAATGAGGATGCACACACCCATGGGTGCATTGGTGGGACAGCAGTGCTCCCTGGGTGCAGGGTGTTACTGGGGGGGGGATGACATGGTGCTATGCCCTTCCCTCCAGGACAAGGTGCTGAGCTGCTTCCTTGTGCTCCCTTGTCTTGAAGGGAGAAGATCAGCCATCAAACTCATGTCCATGTCTGGGGTCTTTGAAAGTGACCCCAAAAAATCCCTGTTCTGGCGTATGGTGGGTGCTTGGATGCACAGAGGCGAACAGTTTGGGAGAGACTGAAGCTACGGCTGCTTTAAGCTGTTAGATGGTGAAAGTCTGTTGTGGGCTCGGTCCAGGGTGGGGAGAGTTGCTTTTTCTTTCATTTTCTGCTGAAGAAGCACTAGAAGAGGCCAGGCAGGGGTCCCCAGGTATGGATGAGGGTCTCAAGTCATTGGGAGCTGCATTTCCAACCCTGCGGCATCCCCTCCTGCTGGCCTCACGCTGCCGAGGCAAAAGTTCCTGGCAGGCACTTGTCCTGGCCTCGCTGCTTTTCATCTCGGTGACATGGGGATGAGGTACCTTGGGGTCTGGTGTGACACATGGGTCACCCCTCAGGGACTGCTTCTCTGGTTCCGGAGAGGGGCCACTGCGGCAGGAGTCAACCCAAACCCCAGCACCAGCATCTTAGACTGTGTTGCTGTGACCACATGGACCCCAGTCTGGGGATGGGGGAAATCTGGGCTCCAAGTTTTCTTCCCTCCTGCACCAGCACCCATGGAAGGACCCTGGGGCACCCCAAAGTGGCTCTATGCCCCCAGGCTGCATCCTTGGAGAGCGAGGTGCCATGGCAGCCGGGGGGTGCTGGATCTCCACGTGTAACGCTACCGCAGGCAGCCGATGTCTGGGGTCGGCTGGGTGGATCTGGGGGGGCTCCGGGCTGCCAGGGCAGGCAGGGTATGGGCCCTGGCAGCTACCAGGCCAGGCCATCCTGATGCAATTCCCTGTTTGCAAAACATCTCATCAACCTCCCCATGAGTGTCCCGGGGCAGCGTAACCTCCCCTCCATGTCCAGGGCCAGCCAGACCCTTGGGCAGCTGCTTGGCCGTGAAACTGGGGACCTTGGGCATGGCCATGGGACATGCTCCAGCTCTCCACACGTGGTCATGGCAAGCTGATGTCAGACCTGACCGTGATTTGGGATTTCAGGCCCCCGGGGAGCCACCGGCAGCGCAGCCGTTTGCCGGCCCCAGCGGCTGCTCAGGCAGGGAAGTGACGGCGGTTGCAGGTCACGATGCTGTGTCAGCGTGCCAGGGCACTGGGGTTGCGTCCCACTCACGACAGCATGGCGGGTGTTGAGCCCCCCCCCCCAAAACTCCTGGTCTGGTGCAACAGGACTTCCCCTCAGGAGCCGCAGATTGGGGGACCACCAAACCATTACATGCAAAAACACCTCTGGGGCACAGATGGGTTGGGTTTCCTCCCAAAAATGTCAGTTGCCCCCTTTACCACTTGCACTCCCCCCCCGGTTTGCAGCCCTGCAGAGGGGAGGCCGGAGGTGCTGAGCTGCCCCGCCAGGTGAATTTGCTGCTTCCCAGGAGCTGCAGACCCCCCCCGCCGGGGCAAAGCCACCCTTGGGTGAATTTGCTGCTTCCCAGGAGCTGCAGACCCCCCCGCCAGGGTAAAGCCACCCTTGGGTGAATTTGCTGCTTCCCAGGAGCTGCAGACCCCCCCACCTTGGGTGCTGAGTGGGTCACGGCTCTCGCCAGTGTCGGAAGAGTTAATGCTCCCAAAATGCCATGAAATCTTCCTGCTGCAGGTCAGTCTCCACTGGGGATTAAGGAAATCTGGCCGGGGAGCCAGGGCCGGCTCCTGCCAGCTTAGGGCCGGCTGCGGGACGTGCTCGGGGAGGCAGCGGTGGGATTGAAGCCCAGGCACAGCCTGCCGGAGCGCTCCCGTTGGGGTCTGGCACAGCCAGGCGCTGCCTTCCAGCTCAGAAAAAAGACAGCCTGGCTGTAAATCAGTGGGGAGGGAGG
>JANZLQ010000064.1:1702058-1731846 GCA_026212715.1 Elanus axillaris | reverse complement strand
CAAAGCAGAGAGCAGGAGACCAGCATGGCCTGAGCAGCCCCCCCCAAGGCTGGAGTTGCTCTCTGACTCCAAAGGCAGCCAGGAAACACCCACTGGAAAAAAAAAAATCATCTTTATTATTCCTATGATGGTAATAACAACCACAACGCAGCCAGAGGGGAGCAGCAGCTGCCTCAGACCTGCGATTCTTTGCCCACCGCACATGGCCACCACAGCCTGGGAGGCCAGAGCGTTGCCGACAGCAGCCATGACCCTGCCAGCACAAAACCTGGCTGACCTCCCCAGCAGCAGCGCCGATCCGGTGAGCAATCCTGGTCCTGCCTCTTGCCCCCGGGGCTGGTGCGACTTGGGACTGCGGCTGTAACCGAAATAGTCAGCAGCACCACACACAGCTGGCAGGTCCTGCCTTGGTGAGAGGGGAGGGTTGTTACAGCATCATATGACCAAAAAATGCTGCTTTGTTAAGATTTTCTTTGTTTAGGCCAGGATGACCTGCCATCGTTGTCACTGACTCCTCTCCCATGGTGTTCGTGGGCATTGTGGGGGTTATGGTGCATCTGTGCCGCCTGCCCCAGGACCAAGCCTTACATGGGGGGGTCACCAGTACCCCAGTGGGACAGATGCTGGGGCAGGGGGGGGGACAGCTGAGCTTGGCTGTCCTGCCTATTGCTGCTGTGCTTAGGGTGCTGCCAGCCCATGGCCATTTGGCATCTCACCCTCCTGCAACCCCCTCTTTCCCACTGCTCCCCATCCCAGGCAAAGCTCTGGATGCTCTACTACCTGCTGCCATATCTCCCCTTCCAAAAAAAAAAACCCAGTTACTGGGAGTCCTACCATGCTCGTGGTGCCTCCAGGCACCCTCCCACCAGAAAGCATCTCCCCCCTTTCTTGCACAGGTGCTGCCCCCAGGGAGGTCGCTGGTGCTGGGTTTCTTCCCACCGCACGGTGCCCCTGGCAGCAGCTGGCTCTGCTGTGGGCCGGGATGCTCCCAGGGAACAAACCCTCCATGCCAGCAGCTCTGAAGGGCTCCGAGGCGGGCCAGGGATGCCATTCACCTGCTGGCTGCATGCTAATAAAAACACACATCGTTAAGATTCAGGGAAATTCTTAGTAACATGATGCACCATCGTTTTGAACAACAACATTAGGCAAAGGGGAAAAAAATGGAACAGGAAAGAATGAGTCAGTCACAGGAACAAAACAAAAACCCAACCCAAAAATATAACCCAACCCCTGACAATGCAATCACTAGAAGGGAATCAGCACCCCTCGCCATAAATACTAATTCATTTAGTTATGTGCAATTGTGTGTATTACTATAGTGCAAATAGCTCTGCATTGATCACGGAGCAGCCGGCCCGAAGGGGACTGCCCCAGGTGACACAGGGACTAGTTAAGGACAGACAAGAATCAACACAGGTTTAAAACAAACAAACAAAAAAAAAGCAACCCAGCCACTGGGAAACGCCAAAAAGAAATCCCAGTTGCCACCTCCGACTCGGCACGGGCAATGCTGGTGCCTAATGCACCGTGCCCAGCAGTGTTCCCCACGGCTGGGCAAGGGCAGGACGGTGCCTTCGCTCCCTGCCTGCTGCCGGAGCAGCCTGGCATGGTGCAGAGGGGATGGGGATGAGGAGGGCGACATGGGACGGGCATGCTCTGGTCAGAGCCGTGTGGGACGGAAGGGGAGAGCGCAGCAGGACATGGGCTCAGCGAGAACGTCGCTGGCCTTCCAAACCGGTCCCACGGCTGCATAGCATATGCTGCAGGACGGTGCTGCTGGTTAAACCTTTTTCATGGACGCAATAGTGAGCCCAGCAGCGTTCCCCAGGCACCCTGCGACACCTCTCACCCTCAGCCCAAGCTCTGGTTCTGCAGCCGTATACCCATCACGTGCTGTAGCAAGGGCCTGAGCTCTGGGCATTTCTCCATGAACACATCCTCCCTCGCGCCCAGCGCCAGCACCCGGCAACGCACAGCCAGTTCCCCCTGCACAGCTCGGGCCGGTGCCAGCTCCTCGGGACAGGCTGGCCTCCACTCCTGGGTAAGCAGGCAGGAGGGGAACAGTGTTTTCTAAGAGGTTAAAGGAGATGGAGGCTCCTCCCTGCCACGCACAGGGGACAGCCGGGAGGCTGGCTCTGTCCTCTCCAGCTAGACACTAAATGCTTCTAAGGGCAACCACGGCACATCCTAATTAACCCAGCAAAGAACGGTTTGGATCTAAGCTATTTGACAGCCTCCTGTGACACCATGAGCAAACCACCTAACAATACACGTCGACATGCGGGCGAAGACCACGAAGCAGCATCCTGATGGGTGCGAGCGTTGGGCAGGGAAAAGGGTCGGCGGGCAGAGCACGGTGCTGGTTGGGGACAGCATCCCGCTCCTCCTCTGCCAGCCCAATCCCCAACGCCCATCTCCACCCATCCAGGCTTCCCCCTGCTTTCTGGGCTTTTTTTTTCTTTTTTTGCTGTATAGATGGGAATGAAGGCTAGAGAGTGGAAGTGCCACATGCACACACACACTCACACACAGACCCGTGCCGGCACTGTGGCGGCACGCGACGCGCACGCACCACTTGTGTTCCCGACGGCAGAAGGTACGACGCCATCCTCTCCCCCCTCCCCGGTGAAAAGTTTCTTACATTTATACATTATTTAAGACACGCCGATATATAAATTACTGTCTCTCTATATACTATGTATAGGCAGCAGCGCCAGTCCATGACGAAGGGCACCAGTGGCGGCTTCTGCTCATTTCCCTCTGTCCTCTGTGTAGTGCTGGAAGCGAGTGAAGCTCATGAAGACTTGCTCCAGGGATATCTGGCTCACCGAATAGTCTTCCAAGCGATACTTCTCTTTGGCTTTCTCCAAGGCCCCGAAGACCTGCAAGGGATGGCACGGCAGTTATTGCAGGGTGCCTCGGCTGGGGTCACAGGTTGCGACTGAGAAAGCAGAGGCAGCTTTTCCCTCCAGGGAGACCTGGAAGAAGCGAAACCTTTCCTGGCAGGAGGGCGGTGGGAAGCCAGGAGATGGGATTATTTAGCAGAGTACCTGACCCCATTTAAAAGTATATGTTGTGTGTATATATATTTTACATATATATCTAGGATACATACACATATATATACATGTATGGTTTTTTCTATATATCCCTGGGCTGGGATCCCAGCCCAAGGTTTCTGTTCAATACTTTATATTTATAAAATATACATATAATATATAAAATCTATACATTAACTATCTGTATATAGTATACAGCTAGTTTTTATATATTTACTATATATAGTTTTTATATAATCTGTATACTATATCCTCTTTATATAGTATATATACTCTATGCTGTATGTAGTATACAGCTATATAAAAACCAATATATATATACTTACATACTGTACATAAAAGCAAGCTGTATACTTTATAGAAATATATCTGTATACTATCTATATTTATATATAGATGGTATATGACTATCTGTATATACTATATATAAACTATGTATACTGTATACAGATAGTTATATATTATATATATATGGTTTTTTATATATATCCCCGGGCTGGGAACCGATGGGGTCCGTGGCTCAGTGAAGGCAATGCCCATAGCCCCGGGTGGGACAGGACCTGGGGACAGGACCAGGGCCCGCGTGCGGCAGCACCAGAAGCCGGGGTGCAAGGCGCAGGGAGCAGAGAGGGAATGGTGGGTCGATGCTGTGCCCACCGGTGCTGTGTTCCCAGCAGGGAGATGCAGAATGGGAGGGATGGAACTACCAAACACATCCCTTCCAGCACCCTCCAGAGCCTTCATGAAGTATTTTGAGATGTACAAACAAAGGCAAAATCAGCTCTTGCTCCCCAGGGAGACCCTGCTTTCCCTCTGGAGGGCTGTGGTCAAGAGCAGCTAGTTCGGAGGGGTGGGATGGAGTGGTCCTGGCTCAGCAAGCACTGTGTGTCCCAGGTGCTCGCACACTGACCATACATGCAGGTGACCTGTTTGGGTCAGGAAAACCACTTTTTAATTAGCTTGGTTTTTATAAACCACCTGGACTTTGGACAAAGAATGGCTCTGGAGATGAACTGAGTGTAAAAGCAAAGCATCAAGAGCATGCGAAGGGGCAGGAACAGGGCTGCCCCTCCAGCCTCCTCCTGCAAAAGAGTGGGACGTGCTGCAACACCCTCTTACCTGTGCCCAGCTGAGGTTCTTGTTGGTCAAGTGATAATGTACCATGCCCTGGTGCTCGTGTTTCAGGACACTGCCTGGGGGAGACGAGCAAGGAGAGGTTCTGAGTTAGGAAACTCACTGAAGCTCACAAGCAGCACCCTGCACGCCCCTGGAGAGCAACCACTCCAGCACTTGACGGTACCTGGGAAAGTTTTCTCCACAAAGGCCTTGAAGGCCTGCAGCTCGCCCTCCTCCTCGCTCCGCGTTTTGGCCAACAAGGTGTAGCCACTGCCAAACTTGCTTTTGAGGTGCTGGGGGCTGCCCAGGCATTTGAACTGCCCGTTCACCATGATGGCCAGCCGTGTGCACAGGGCCTCGCACTCCTCCATGCTGCAGGACAGAAGAGGACTTGTTCAGCAGGGCAGGAGCAGCGAGATAGAACAGCCGAAGCTTCTGGGAAGGGGCTGGAGGTGGATCCTCTCCTCTCTGGGCTTTTGAAGGAGGGAGATTTGGGTACAAGGCAGCTGCTACTGGCTGTGGGAGTGCCCACCCATGATGCTGTGGAGGTGGGTCCCATCCCCTGGACCCCATCACGCTCCTGACTGCTCCCTGATCTATCAGGCCAAGCCCTGCCTGGACAAGTGTTACCTGTGGGAGGTGAAGATGATGGATTTGCCACACTCCCGCGTCCGCGTCACTGCATCCCAGAGCAAACGTCGGGCCACGGGGTCCATGCCGGTGGAGGGCTCATCCAGGAAGATCACAGGGGGACCCCCAATGAGAGCAATACCAGCGCTCAGCTTCCGCTTGTTACCACCGCTGTGGAAGAAGATGGGAATGGGGACAGAGACCTGACATGAGCCCAGGGAGAGCCCCACAAGATGAGGGGTAGAGAGCATGGGGTGTCTCCACATCTCCTCTCACCTGTAGGTCCTCACAAGCTTGTCGGCGTGGGGCTCCAGGAGCAGCCCCCTCAGCATGTTCTCCACGCAGCTGCCGATGTAGCGCTCGGGGATGCCCCGCAGCCGGGCGTACATGCTCAGGGTCTCACGGCCCGTCATGTGGTCCAGGAGGGCATCGAACTGTGGGCAGTAGCCGATCCGCTGCTGGACCTTGGGGCAAGAGGAACCCAATGGGGATTAGCTCACGGGCATGTCTGCAAGGAGGTGTCCAAGCCAGAAGGTGCCTTGGCACCCACAGGGCTTTGCTGCACCTCTGCAAGGTTTTTGCTCAAAGCAACGGGCACTGAGCTGCAGCTCCAAAACCGCAGGTGAAACAAGAAGGAAATTCCCTGGTTGCTGGAGCAGCCAGTCTGGCGGGATGGACGTACGCAGGGCACCTCGGAACAGCAACTGAGTGGTCTCAAGCTGCGTTTCCCAAGCTGGTTCCTCATTGCGAGGGGCCATTTCAGGTGGCCCAGGCTCTCAGGAGAAGGAAAGCACTGGAGGGTCTGTACCTTCCCCATACCCTGGTCTCCTCTGGGGACAAGAGCCCAACAGAAGGCAGAGCGCCAGGGGAGGAAGCAAGCGGGGCCATGCTTTTACGGCAGACCTTCCCCATGTTCTCCTTGCCTGACGTTGTCTGGGTTTGACAGTGGCAGAGGAACCCAAGGATTGAACTGAAAGCCTGACCCCTGCTCGCTCATCTCTTGCTTTTCCAAAGGGACTGGGCAATTCCCAGCAAGAAGACTTCTAGCAGGAGTCTGGAAAGGTTTGACCCACTTGTCTTAGAGCGACTGCGATTGCTAACTCACATTTTTCACATTTCCAGCTCTGGAGCTAAACCCTTTGATGAAGGGTTTACCACCCTCACAAGGTTTGGCTTCCATTTGTTTCACATCTGTCATCCCTGTGGAGAGAGGACTGCTTCCACGTGGCCAGATAATGGAGAGCTGGGCCAGACAAGGACACAACGTCCCTGGGATATTACCTCCACCCCTGGCAACTGCAACCATGTCCTCCTCAGAGGCACTTGCAAGGTGGCCCAGCCCAGCCAGTCGCAGGACTGTTTGTAACACTGTCCTCTGACCCTGCAGCCCTCGGTACCTTCTTGATGTTGGCCAGAATGCTGTGGCCATCCACAAAGGCGTCCCCTGATGTGATGCTCTCATCACCAGTCAGCATCTTGAAGGTGGTGGTTTTGCCTGCTCCATTGAAGCCAAGAAGGCCAAAGCATTCCCCTTTGCTGACTGCCAAGGAGATCCTGTCCACCGCCAGCAGGGACTCCCGGCTGTCGTAGACCTGGTGGAGACCAACACACAAACCATGCCAGTCACCACCGGATGGCACAGTAAGGCAAGCGGTGGCTTTACCAGCCCTGTGAGGACCACGGCTCAGCTGGCAGCAGGATGCTCAGGAAAGGCGCCATGCTCTCCTCACCTTGGTGAGCTCCTTGATGACCAGAGGACTGCTGAGAGATGACAGCAGTTCTGGCGGTGACTCCAAAACCTTCTTCCTCTCATCTGCCACATCCCGGTCCTCTGGCAGCACAGACACCCTGTTCAGCAGTGCCACCTAAACACGGGGGAGAAAAAACACACTGCCACCTGGCTGCTGTGGGACAAATGGGTTCCTCCAACACCTCCAACCCAGGCAGGATCCATCCCTTCAATCAGCCACCTCTGGGCACTCCCTTTGCCAACCCATACGCTCAACAGGATCGGCCCCTCCAAGCAACCTGCTCCAGGGATGCTCCCTGGGAAGATGATTTACACGGAGAGGACCTGTCTCCCGCTCGCAGGGACTCCTGGGCTTGGTTTGGAGGGCACCTTACTTCTCCCTCCCACACGCTTCAGCTCACCCATTTCCGCCGCCTGCAGATGCCACAGACCAAAGTTCTCAATCTCCAGAGAAGGTTTGTCTCAATGAGGAAAAGGAGGAAGAGGAAGGAGAAACCCTGGATGGTCAAGGAGGTTAGGTATCGTCCGATCCCAGGCGTCTCCCAGGAAAAGTAGTTCATCTGGTAACTGATATCTGAGCAGGAATGGAGCAAAATCAAGACTTGGATCAATCCACACTCTGGGAAGGGGCAGATAAGCTCCAGAGAAAGCTGTGAGCCCAAAGCTTTGCCAGGCTCATCTCCACCCCAGCCCACACTGGCTGCCTGCCCACAGCACTTTCCAGTGCTCATCTCCATTGCAGCCCACACTGGGCTCCCTGCCCAGAGCTCTTTCCAATGCTTCCCACAAGAGGATTCAAGTCTGGAGGGGATCTGGCAGAAGATGCCCAGTGGAGGCACATAGAGGAGGTCGAGTCACTCTTGGGACTGGGATTTCATTACTGGTCCATGAAACTTTCCCTAGACCACATTTTCCTTCAAATCATTAGTAAGGAAAAGATTCCTTAATTGGATCACCTAGGAGTGTCAAACACTGCCCAGTTTTTGCTTTAAAACGGTACCTGGAGCTACTGCTGAGGTTGGGTTAGAGGCCCCGTGATACTGCCCAACTCCACCACCCACCCCACACAGACCCCCCAGTGCAGCTACAGTGGGATGGCCAGGATAGGCAGGTGAGGACCAACACAGAGACTGACTCACTGAACGCCTTGCAGATGAAGATGGCTTCAACAGAGGAGGTACAAAACTGAATGAACTCGTAGTTCTGGTAGAAGTCACTGATGCACTGGCCCAAGCAGTAATTGGGTAAGACGAGAAAGACTTTATCCAGGGTTTTGGAGAGATCTACCAAGCCCAGCTCTGAAAGAGGAGCACAGGAGGATCAACAGATTGGAGTTAGCCAGTTTTAGAGACTCTGATACTTCCAAGTTCAGAAGGAAAACCAACAAATTTTGTCACGTTTAATGGGTAAGAATGGACTGTCATAGGTGGGGTTTTTTTTTGCTAATGTGGGCACAGCTCTGGGGTGAAAGAGTCCCCTTGGGGGCTGGATCTTCTTGGTGACGGCAGGGTGCAGGACTGGGCAGGCAAGGAGGGCAGCAACCCACCTGGGATGCTCATGATGGTGACCGCAAGGAAGGTGGCCGTGCCCGAGAGGATGTTGAAGATGGTGAGACGGGTGTAGGCCGTGGCTGCCACTGAGAAGAAGAAGCTGAGGAGGTACATGAGGGGGATGATGGCCCAGCCATAAAGGAGGAAGATCAGCATCACGTCAACAAGGTGGCTATCTTGGGTGAAGGCTTCCACGTCAAAGGCTTGGAATATCACCTGGGGCACAGCAATGCGAGAAGAATGCATGTTTGTCTTGACGGCAAGCGATGTCTCCTTCTCTCAACGGCCCAGGCAGCAAGGTAACAGCAGCACCGCACTGAACTGGATAACCCATCACAGATGGTTCCTACCAGCAGCCCACGCCTGTCCCCAAGGAAAGCCCTCTTTCTGCAGATTGGGATGCAGAAGGGCAGTTCCAGGGAATTCCTCTCCATGCTCCCATGTATTTGAGAGTTTCTAGTGCCCACACCCAAGCGTTCAGGTGCCAGAGGCTGCAGCCAACTGACCCAGCTGGTCGGCCATGGCCCAGCTCCCAGCAGGACCAAGGGACAGCTTTCTTGCTGGTCCTTTCTATTAACTGAGACAATGCCAGTGGTCTCATCCTCTTCCCTGCACCCACACACATCCCAGCTCTCCCAGAGGAGTAGCACCCAGAGCTCCCACCCAAGGGGGTATCAGGTTGTCAGGGATAACTCACCAGCATCAGAGCACAAGGGATGAGGAAGTTGATGATGTCCCAGAGCAGGGCGGAAAGCCAGAAGTTGACCACGTAGACGCCACTGACAAACTGGACGTGCTTGGCTTTGATGGCCCGCTCGCTGACCAGCAGCAGAGCGAAGGTGCTGGCGAGTGAGGCCATGCCATACAGCAAGTTGATGGCAATGGCGAATCCGGTCTGTCCTCTGCAGGGAGAGCAGCGGGGCAGGTTAGGAGAGGAACTGCTCGACAAACCAATGCTGAGGCTACGCGGGGACAGCACACCCACACCATGCTTCCTGTGGAGGCTATGCTCACCCAGCAAGCCAGCATGCAGAAGAAACACCTCATGATAAAAGTGCACCTCAGTAAGACCAGCATCTCCCACGCACAGCCCACCTAGCACATGACAAACCTCTACCCTGCCTTTGCAAGGTCCCATGCACATCCCCTCTGGTACAGGTGAGGTTCAGAGATCCTGGATGCAGGATTTCATGAGGTGTATGGCCATACAGCCCCCTCTGCTCTGAGCACCCAGGGAAAACCAACGCCAACCGGTATCTAGAGGGGAATACCCAACCACTGAGATATGTGCATGGGGAGATGTGGCTGCCAGGCTCAAGCAGGTAAGTCATCTACACAGCTTTGCTCTCCTGACCTCCTGAGTACAATCACAGCTATGTTTGGGTCTGAGAAGCTCCAGCCTGGCTCCTCCACTGACATCAGTAAGACCAAGCCAATCTGCACCCATGGAAGTCACAAGCCCTAGCAGGAAAGCAAGCGCCGTGCCATCAGACGTACTCCATGAGCTGGTCTTTGGCCTTCTCAGTGATGTTGCGGGGTTGAGGGTAGTTGGTGACTGTGATGGAGGCGTTGGGGCCCACCAGTACCCTGAAGACAGCGTTGTCGGCCAGCATAAGGGCCGTGGCAGGGGAGTGGTATGCCTGGTTGTTGAAGAGTGCAGTGACCACTGTGCGATTCCCAGCTCCTTCAAAGGAGGCGGCTGTGATGTAGTGCTCGTTGAAGGCTCCCCCTTCCTCGGAGGCTCTTGAGATGAGGTACTCCTCCAGGCCACCTGCCAAACACCACAGCTGTTATGAGCAGGCTCCATCACATGAAAGCTAACTGGGGCCAATTGGAAAAGACCCCAAGCAGCCCCAGCCCTGGTGGCCCCCCTAGCCCCAGTGATGGCCACAAACACAGGTTTAAGGAGAACACAGCTCTGCTTGGGTGAGGAGGGGTCCTGCCAACTGTGGGACTCTGACGTGCGGGAGAAGATACAAGGGGATAGATCAGATATGCCACAGCTGAGACCTGAGCCACCCCCACCAAGGGCCCTGGCAAGAGAAGCCTGTGGCTCCTGCACACCCTGCCGGGCATTGCCTGCTCCACGGGTGCTCCGCGAACCCTCACCCAGCACCTCCAGCAGTGATTGATGCTGGGCGTCCAGCAGCTCCACGTATTGCTCCGCCAACCTCTGCGACAGACCGGAGGCAGCCGAGACACAGAAAGGCACAATGGTCTGACCGTAGGGCTCCAGTGTCAGCCTCAGCAGGGAGGAGTCCCTAGGTCCTGGGAAGGTCTTGGCCACGATGAGGGCAAAGGCAGTGAAGATCAGAGGCACGAGGAACTGCGCTGCCACCATCTTCCAGTTGCGCCAGCTGTACATGGCTCGCTTCATGAACATGGCGTAGAACTGCTGGCAGCACAGGTAGAACTGGGAGGGGAGAAGTCAGGTCAATGTGAGCCCTGCCAGCTGCAGACAGCCCTGCCGGCCACATCACCCCATGCAGTTGATGGGGGAAACGACCCCAAAACTACCTCCCTGTCCTGCATGTAGCCCACGAGCCCACAGCAGAGCCTGCTCTCCAGCCAAGCCTGTAAAGGGATTAGCAGGGCAGCTGCTTGACACCAGCATGGCAGGTCAGCCCATCAAACTCCATGACTTCCCAACGGGATGCCATCACTTTGGGATCTCAGGTGTTGTCCTGGTTTCAGCTGGGATAGAGTTAATTGTCTTCCTAGTAGCTGGTATAGTGCTGTATTTTGGGATCAGTATGAGAAGAATGTTGATAGCACACTGATGTTTTCAGTTGTTGCTAAGTAATGTTTAGACTAAGGCAAGGATTTTTCAGCTTCTCATGCCCAGCCAGCAAGAAAGCTGGAGGGGCACAAGAAGGTGGGAAGGGACACAGCTGACCCAAATTGGCCAAAGGGGTATTCCATACCATGGGACGTCATGCTCAATATATAAACCAGGGGGAGCTGGGCAGGGAGGGATTGCTGCTTGGGAACTAACTGGGCATCGGTCAGAGGGTGGTGAGCAGTCGCATTGTGCATGACTTGTTTTGTATATTCCAATCCTTTTATTATTGTCATTTTAGTATTGTTATTACTATCATTATTGGTGTGTTCCTTTCTGATCTATTAAACTGTTCTTATCTCAACCCACAAGTTTTACTTTTTTTCTGATTCTCTCCCCCATCCCACTGGGGGGGGCGGGGGTGAGTGAGTGCCTGAGTGGTGCTTAGTTGCTGGTTGGGGTCAAACCATGACGGGTGTTAAAAGCAGCTTCAGCCATGACCTTTACCTTCCTCCACCTCTCAGCATTTGAGGTTCACAAATAGGATTACTGCAACACGGCTGCCTGCCAAAGTGACCGGGCTGAGACACCTGGGAGCTCCCAGCCCAGCCCCTGCAACCACCTTCTTTGCTTTTTAAACCCATAAACATCTTTCTCTCCTTCTGCCTTTCAGACATGCCCTTGAGAAGCATGGGGAAATTTATCACAGGTGCACAGGCAGCAGGCTACGAAGGGCTGCCAGGGATCTGAAACATAAGCCTAGCGAGGGAAGGAAGATGGTTTCTCTCATCTCCCTGCTGGAAAGCCCAAGTGATGTAGCGACAGCACGTGAAAACCACTTTAGATCACCTGGGACACCTTCAGGAGCATCTCCGTAGACCTCAAGATTAACACGAAGAGGATGGCAGTGACCAACCCCAACAACCTTAAAAATTATTTGCCCTAAAGATGCAAATTTGAATTTGATCTTCCAAACCACACACAATGAGACTAGCCTGCATCGACAGCCCCAGCACTCACCCCGGTGTTGAGCTTGATGCTGGAGCAGTCCTCTGTAATAAGTGCCCCACTGTCGTCCGTCATATCTGTCATGCCACTTAGGCTGCTGGAGTCATCCATGGCCCAGTCGTTAGAGCGTCTCTCGTGCTGGTACTGGAGAGCAGGCAGCTGGATGGCCTGGATATCCATACTGGAGTCCACAAGCTTCCCAACCCTGCGCCAGGAGGGAAAGCGGGTGATGAAATACAGACCCAGACAAGATCAAGCTGTTCTGAGCTGGGGAAGCCAAACCCAAGAGACGAAACCCAACACATGCCCTGGAGAGCTGTGTAGGACACTGCCATCGCTGAAGCACATGGGGACTGGTCATCACCAGATGACACCCCACCGGGGCCAGCCCCCCTCCTGCCTACCTCAGGAAGACTTCCTCCATGGTGGTGACCGAAGCGCCATAGCTGGCAATGCCCAGCTCCTCCCGCTTCTGCTCCAGCTCTGTGAACAGGGCCTCAAACCTGAACGGAGAAGCGAGGCATTACACGCTGATGCTCCTGAGAGGGGCACTCAGAGGTTAAGACACTCTGGGCATCGGTCCTGCAGCTGGTTTGAGTCCTGCAGCCAGCTCCAGGGCTGCCTGCAGCACTAAGCACCCCACTCTTCCCAAAAGCAGCTTTTGGACTCCATCTTTTGCTCCTTCTTGCCACAGGCAGCCTCGGCTATCCATATACTTGATTTCAGAGCCAAACCAGCCTGCCTCATTTGTGCCACCCTCCATGCTGCAGCGGTCACCAGCTATCAGCAACCACTGCTGTCCCGTGCAGTTGCTGCACGGGCAGTGACACGGTGGGCATGGGGGCAAGAGAGTGACGTGCCAGCAGACACAGGGGAGAATGGTGGTGAAAGGAGGAACCGAACCTGATTTTCCAAGACCAGCGCTGATGCAAAGAGCAGCTCCTCTTCCCAGCAAGCCCATGATGACAGTGTTTGTCCCAGTGTGTGCAGATGAGGGGAGCCACCCCAGAAGGGCAAGCAGGGGACGATGCCATTACCTGTGCGTGCTCTCCTTGGGCAGGATGAAGGACAGCTCTGCCCCAGCATTGCTCTCCATGGTGGCGTTGGGCACGTAGTGACAGATGAGGCGGGAGATCTCCCCCAGGTTACAGTAGGGCTCCTTCACCATCACCATGTGATATCCTGCCCCTGGGCAGAGACACAAGAGAAGGGAGAGGAGGGTAAATCACAGCCCAGCCTGGCCCTGGGGTGCCGGAACAGAGAGGGATGCTAAGGTACCGCAGAGCACTGATGGCTTTGCCTGGGCATGGACACAGTGCAGGAGCAAGTGTGGGGATGGGCCTCAGAAGAGGCAGAACAGCACAACAGGGAGCAAGCAGCCATCAGATGAGGAGCAATGGGTCCCCTTCCCTGCCCTGTATCCCTCTCCTGCTCCTCCCTGGCAAGGAGAAGACAGCAAGCACAGCCTGCCTGCTCCTCCCTTACCATATTTCCGCTTGAGGAAGAGTGAGGAGCCGCAGCACTGCAGCTCGCCCTTGGCCATGATAGCTATGCGGTCACCCAGCAGGTCAGCCTCATCCATGAAATGGGTGGTTAGCAGGATGGTGCGGTTACTCCTCTGTTGCTGCAGAAGGTCCCATGTGGCCCTGCGAGAGGCTGGGTCCATCCCTGACGTCGGCTCATCCAGCATCACCACCTGCATGCAGCAGATGGGTGCTGATCAAAAAGGGCTGGGAGAGGCACAGCAGCACCCAGGTCCCAGAAGAAGCCTTGACCTCACAACGTGCATGCAATGATCTTACTTGGGGAGCAGCTACCAGGCAGCAGAGCTGTATTGCAGCCTCAGGACATTGTCCTGAGTTGTCGCCCTTTGCAGGGGTGCTCTGCCCCCTCCTTGCTGTCTGTCCCTGCATCTCCCACTGGCTCACCACAGGTGAGGAACAACCTCAGAGCCACCAGAAGGACCTACGTTGGCCCCAGGGAGAAACGTTCGAAGTGAGGCCTACTGAACATGCTTGCCTTGGAGTCCCCAATGAGGGCGATACCAATGGAGAGCTTGCGCTTCATGCCACCGGAGAGCGCCTTGGTCAGAGAGCGGCGCTTGTCCTCCAGGTTGAGGATCCCCAGGATGTGGTTGATCTCCTCAGGGCACTTGGAGGGTGGGTACCCCTTCAGCTGCCAGACAGGGGGAAAGGAGGGTTAAGCCTGCCTGCAGGGGTAAATGGATCTGGCAAAGACCCTTCCCACCACATCAGCCACCAGCTGCTAAACCCCACCACACTCCCTCCTCCACACCCAGGCAGGGAAGTGGGGCAGCACAGAGATGGACTCCTGCTCAACCCTGAAGGAGCTGGCACAGCTGGCGTGGTATTTCCGCGGAGCCATGCTGTCGTCCATGAACCTCCACTCCTCCATCAGCCAAGCAGGGAGCTCCTGCCTGCAGATGAGGTGGAAAGAGGAGGCAAGGGCTGTTCTGCTTATCATAGAACGGTTTGGGTTGGAAGGGACCTTTAAAGGCCATCTTGTCCAACCCCCCTGCAATGAGCAGGGACATCTTCGACTAGATCAGGTTGCTCAGAGCCCCGTCCAACCTGACCTTGAATGATTCCAGGGATGGGGCATCGACCACCTCTCTGGGCAACCTGTGCCAGTGTTTCACCACCCTCAGTGTAAAAAATTTCTTCCTTCTACCTAGTCTGAATCTACCATCTTTTACTTTAAAACCATTACCCGCTGTCCTATCTCTACAGGCCCTGCTAAAAAGTTTGTCCTTATCTTTCTTACAAGCCCCCTTTAAGTACTGGAAGGCTGCTATAAGGTCTCTGCAGAGCCTCCTCTTCTCCAGGCTGAAGAACCCCAAGCCCGTCCTCATAGGAGAGGTGTTCCAGCCCTCTGATTACTTTTGTGGCTTCCTCTGGACCCGCTTGATGGATCACACCACGCTTTCCCAGCCTCAGGAAGCCATGGGGTAGCTGCAGGGTGCCTTCCCCAGGGCTGGCTCACGGAGGCCCAGCAGCGCTCCCCCCAGATGCCATGCTCACCCCTGCATAGAAGTGGAGGTGCTCTTCCACTGTCATGTTGTCGAAGAGGACGTCATGCTGCGGACACAGGCCCAGGCTGCGGCGGATCAGGACCATGTCCTGGGAGATCTCGTAGCCGTTGATGTACGCCTGCCCACCCGTTGGAGAGTGCAGACCTGGGAGGAGCGAGAAGCAGCGGCCTCAGCTCAGGGCTGAGAATAACCCTGGGCAGCAAAGAGCCAGCAGAAAGGTGGGGGTCCTGCCAAGCATCCCTCCCACATGCACCTTTCTGCCAAAAGTCAGAGCAAGCCAGTCTCTTGCACAAGCTGGGGCATGGCAGCTTTCTCCTCCAGCCCACAGGGCAGGCTGCATGGCATCCATAGGTGGGAGGTGGACCTGGCAGTTCCTGCAGAGTGGGCAGGCAAGGAGTGAAGTGGGCAGGCAAGCTTGGATCTCAGCCTGGCAGAGGTACCGGCGAGGCCAGAGCAGACCTCGAGGGAAGGTCTCATGGGCACACTGGGCTGGCAGCAGCAGCACAGAGTGATGGAGAACCCGGAAGAAAGGACCATCAAAGGTCACCATGTCCACCACGCCAAAACAGGCTGCCCAGAGCTCAGCTGCTCAAGAATGATGAAGACCAGTGCTTGGCCTGTGCCCTCTCTGCCTTATCATGACAAAGCCTACAGAGACCCATCCTACAGCAGGTCCTTTCCCTTCTCAGGGCTCTCCAACACAAAGACTGGCTGTCATTTCCCCTGCCGGCTAATCCCACTCTCATGGAGGGCTGACCAGGGACCCCCACCTTCCCTCCATCTCCCCAGGCAGTGACAGGCCTCTTACTACCCCAGCAGCCCTGGCCAACAGCTCAGTGCACCGAAGGTGCTCCAGGGAAGAGCAAAAAACCCTCCCCAACCTCAGATGTGGGGTTCAGCTCCTCCTTGCAAGTCAAACCATCAGCCCTTCCTTCCCTGCCCTGTGCCAGCCGCAGAGCAGGATGCAGCTCCTACCTGTGAGCATGGACAGAGTGGTGGTCTTCCCAGCTCCATTGTGTCCCAACAGGACAGTGATCTGCCCTTCGTACATGTTCACCGTTAAGTCCTTGACTGCCTCTTTCATCTTGTTTCCCACTTTGAAGACCTGCAGAGATCACGTTAACAAGTTGATGCTGCACTCGAGGCAAGTGCTCTCAGATCTGCCCCCTCTGCTCCACGAGGCAGTCAAAGCCCATGATGCTCACGTGGTGTTGGCATTAGACAACAGGTCTAATGCAGGTTAAACTCAGATGTCAACAGGTTATATACAGATGTCGCTGCACCTGCAAGTACCTAACACTTCAGCTCACAACAAAATGCAGCCAGCTCTGGGGAAGAGCCTTACCTGCCTTACAGCAGCCAAGCAACACAGCCCAAGGCAAAGAGGGCAGCAAAATGATAAGGAAGCTAGCTGCCTGCAGGCAACTTTTACAAAAACAACGTTATGATGTGGTTGTGCTGTGCTGGCCAGTCAGTACCTTGGAAAGGTGCTTTATTTTGATTCCTGACACAAGGTCAGCAGGTTCTTCCTCAATGTACTGGCTCTTCAGAGCTTTCTCAGGGTCCTCCTCCTCCTCCTTCTCTTTTCCCACGACAGTCCTGGGGCGCCCGCACCAGTACGAGGGCTGATGGAAGAAGGCAGAGAGAGAGAAACTCAGGCAAAGGCAGAGACCATCTCTTCTCCCCAGCCTTGGCCACCCTCCTCCTCCCACGCAGATGCCTCCCAGGGATCTCCAAGACCACACTCCTTGGCCTGGGAATTGCCAACCAGCACATCTTCAGCAGGCAGGTCAGAGGATGAAACTGATCCTCCTGCCCTGCTGCCTTCCCTTGGTTCTCCTTTACAGCAGGACTGGCCATGATTACACAGGCAGCTTTTCCCTGTCTTCATTCCCATGGAATAGGTCAGTACTTCAATGAGAAGCAAAACTGCTCAGGCAGAAGCACCCTGTGCAGAAGAGCCCATGCAATGGATGATCACCCCCTCCAAAAAACTTGACATCCACTAAATAAAAAAAAAAACTGGGGTCCAGCTGCTGCAATTACAGTCTTTTTTTGACCTGGCTCTCTAGGAATGAAAGCAAGTGTTTGGGACCTTAAATCCCTGTGGAAATAACAACTCCTGGATGCAAAATCAGAATCCTGCTGCAGCTTTTGGCAGACAGCTGTATCTCCACCAGCCTGGTCTAGCTGCAAGAGGGATTGGGATGCTGGAGTGAAACCATGCTGGGATAAGGAATTTAGAGAGGAGAAGGAAAAACCTCCTGATCGAGTAACAAGGGATACATTCACAGGATCAAAATTGGTTGTGTCGCTGTAGCTTAATGAATTCTCAGCAGCCAGCTGAGCTGCAGTAACCACCATAGCTACAGCCGCAGAAGACGATGCCAAGCATTTAACTTGGCAGAGGAAAGGCAGCTCAGCTGACGGGGTGACAGTCCTCACCCATGCCCTGGCACTAGCACGTGGGGGCTGGCAGCGGGACGCAGATCACCCAGGTCCACCCGGATGGCAGCGCTCAGGGAGTTTCAAATGACTGGATCTGGTTGCTCGCACCTGGGGCTTCCCTCCAATGCCTTTGCTTCTGCACAGAGACGTTTAACACCCTGCACACCAGGAGGTGTCAGGCCAAAGATTTAAAGCCAAGAAGACAAAAAACCCACAGCTGCATCAGCCTTTACTGGGGACAAGCTGCAGATGCCCTGATTTTGGAGGCCAGACGGTGCCACCCTTGTACATTAGCCTAGCCCACTGCATAACACAGAAGCAGGGACCACCCCGAGCGATGCCCGTCAGGCCCACTGGAAGGGGTGCGTAAGCAGTGCTCACCGTCAAGAAGAAGTACCACGGCTGAGGCACGCCGTACTCCCCTGGAAAGACGGCCTCCACGTACCAGGCCACCATGCCGTAGAGCACCGAGTCCAGGAGCAGCATCCCCAGCACCTGGGCTAAGGTAAAGTTGTCGTCCACGCTGACGGGCTTCATGAGGTCCCTCCACTGAATGCCAGTCCCTGCAACACACATGGGGCACTGCTTACTTCTGCATCCCCAGAAGGACTAAGTGTTCTCCAAGACTGTCAGACAGCATCCCTTGTCCTAATTCATTGCTTGGTAACGAGGAGCACTTGCATGGCTCTACAATCCCTTCTGTAGATGGAGGGAAAAGGTGCAGCAGAAAGCGCACTGACATCTCAAGGCTCCCCACCCCATCCTGCTTCTTCCATCACGTTTTCAGCAACTGCCCAGAGAATAAGCAATGTCTTCTCCAGCCACTGCCCCTCCATCACCGCAGACGACTTTTTAGTGCCACCACTTTGCAAAAGCGTGGCTGCTGCTGGAACCAACCGCAAATTCTCATTAACAGAAATTAAAGATATTGGGAAGGAGGAAATACAGTGGATTCCCATCCGTTAGAACAGAATTTGTTTGGTAATTAAAGCGATGATGGCATTTTGCACAGCCCAGACTGCCAGGGGCTGGGTTCGGAGGGGCAGAGCCCTGGTGCTGGTAAGACCTGCAGGAGCAATCAGCAATTAGCCCTCCTGGTCTCATTAGGAGCAGGAAGGTCATTCTCCCTGACTTCTTTCCACCCTTCACACCACATGCAAACCAGTCCCAACGCACCACAAAAAAAGGCTGGCTCCTCTCCTGAGGGACGGGAGGCACTTGCTCACCTTTTCCTTCGAACATGCCTATAAGCTGTGCCCCCATGGCCATGGCCACATTGGAGATGAGGCAGGACGCCAGCTTCTGGCTGTGGGACATCAGGTCGTAGCGGGGCGAGATGAAGAAGTAAGGGATGTAGGAGAAAAAGTAGAGGAAGCCGCCAGCAGCAGCCGCGACATTTGCTGCCAGCAAACAGAAAAGTGGGAGGGAAAAACGTCAATAATACGGTGATGCCACAAACTTCTCACCAGCTTCCCATCCAGGGAGATTCAACCCTTTTGCACAAAGCATGGCTACAGGGGGGCAGGACAAGGACGTGCCCATGTCCCTTGGCAAGGCAGAAGCAGCGCCAGGCCACGACCCCACGGTTGGCAGCTGCAGAACACCCTGCCCATCCCAGACCAGAGCATCCTGCGGCCAAGACAGCCAGATGAGGCCCTAATGCATAAGCTTGTCTGGTTTGGCAAGCGAGAGTACTCACATCCCTTCCCACACACCGTGGGGAAAATGCAGCCAAAAAAGGGAAGAAAAGCACCCCCCTCCACATGTCAAAGCAAGTTCTCCAACACAGAGCCCTGTGCAACCTCATTTAACTCTGGTGCTGGCCCTGCTTTTGAGCAAGATGGACCAATGACCTCGAGAGCTGCTTGCCAACCCAAATTAACCAAAGATTTCACAGCACATGGACCACAGCATCCCCCCCAGCCCTGCGGGTCAGCAACACAAGGAGGCAGCCGGGAGGAGACTCACCTCTCGAGAAGAAGGTGCTCACCATGAAGTTGAAGGAGATAGAGGAGATGGAGAAGATGGCGAGGAAGGTGAACACCAGTGTGGGGTCACTGTTGGTGAGCACCGCTCCCTGTTCGCTCACCTACCGAAAAAATCTGGTTACGCCCACAGTTGCTGAAGCTGGCCGTGGCTGCAGGCATGTGTGGGCAGCCAAGACCTGATGTTCTCCATGGGTGAAAGACAAGCTGAGAGACAGGTGAGAACACCCAGGCCCTCCTAGACCACTCTCAAGGGAGGAATTCCAGGTTGCCCTCATGTGACGTGGGGTCTAAGAGGCAGGGGACACCTTGTTCTGCATCTGGGCAGCCACCTCCTGCTTCTCAGGGTGTGGGTACAAGCAGGGAGGAGGGCTCGAGTGCCTCCAAGGGCACACAGAGCTGTGGGAGCAGGGTGGTCCTGCTCTGCATGGAGTGCCTGGGCCTCCCCAGCACCTGGGGGGGTCAGCCCTGCTGTGAAAGGCTGCTATGGGGGTCAGCGCTGCCCACCCAGCTCTGGAAAAGGCCAACTCCAGCCTCTGTTACACACATGGAGGAGTCCTGAGACACCAGGACAGTCCAGCCCATGGCAGAGGAGCCTTGTCATCCCCGTGCCCTGCCAGCACAGAGCTTCTGGCCTGCAGAACGGTGGCCTGGGGAAAGACACTCACCTTGACACAAAAGAGCACGGTGACAAAAAACACGGACACCAGGAGGAAGAGGAAGAACATGAGGAACCAGGCGCTCCAGTGCAACCAGTTGCTGAGGCCCATCATGTGCATGTACTCCTGCGGGGAGGTCATGCCGTCACCCAGAGCTGTGCCCACCCGTCCTAGGCATGGCCAGGGTGAGGTGGAAGCCCTGGTCAGGGGGGTGGTGGTGGTGGCTTTGCCCTGAAGCACTCACTAGTGAGGGAGGTGGCAGCCCTAGGTGGTCCTGCACAGCCTTCAGCATTGCACGGTGTCCCCCACCTCCCTGGACACCACCACTGCAGGAGAACATCTCCCCAAAGAGCTGAGCTGAACCCAAAACCAGAGCAGCTGATACCGGCGGGGCCACCACGGCCACCCCACAGCGGGGCAGAGGGCAGGACAACCCGATGCCCGGGGCAGCCAAGCCCTGCACACTCAGCCCTGCTGTCACAACCACCGCATCGGCCGAGCCCCAGCCGCCCCCACAACACAGCACAGACACAGGGGTTCCTACGTTCAAAAGACAAAAATCCTTCTTCCCATAGGCTGAACTCTTGAATCTACCCAGCTCTGGAATCCACACGTGTTGCCCCCTCTCCAAGCCACCTTCAAGCCCAAGAGAAACACCAGCCCTTCTGTCCAGCAGCCTTGGCTGCACTGCAAGGAGAGCCAAGCCCGCGTCCTGGCAGCAGGATTAGCGACATTCCTCCCTGGGGCTTGCTAATCCGCTGCCATCCCCACCTTCTGCTAACTGGCTCCAAACCCAACAGGGATTTTATTCCTAATTTAAAGGCAGCATCTGTTGGGAAACACCACAGAGGGAGGGAAGCACCCAGATGTCCCACTGTTCACGTTACCTTCAGCTTCTTCTCCTTCTCGTGCACGACGGCACGGACGATGTTGAGCGAGGTGTAGGTGAAGCTGAGCATGAGGAGCAGGGGCAGCTGGTTCTGGATGGCGAGGAGGAAGAGGTCGTTGACGTATGCCGGGTAGGGGAAGCGCTGCACCACCACTGTGATGTTCTCCAGCAAGCTGATGGAGCTGGCATTGGCGTGGTACTGCATGATGGCTCTGTCCACCGCATGCTGCACTGCCAGGAAACCTTCTCGGATATAGCCTGCATGGCAAAAATGAGACGGGGGAATAGAGACAGGTCCAGGTTTTGGAGGGAGGTGTTGACAGAAAGAGAGAAACAGCTTTTGCAGGAGGGATTGCCTGGGAAGAAGAACGGGAAACAAAAAAAGAGCTTGTAGGAAAAGCAAAATAAACATCACTGTCAACACACTCCTGCAGACAGAGAGGAGCTTGGGAAGGATTTAAATGACAGCAATTTAAATCTCTCAAAATCATCATTTAAGAGCGGCCAGCAGGAAAACTCAATTTAAACTGCAGTAGCCTTTCTGCAGGCCCGCCTTTATTTTTGTAAGGGGGGAGATTATCCATCATCATTAACCACCATCAATGTCGCTGAGCTTGTATTTGGTCGCCTTTTTTTTTTTTTTTGTAAACCAAGAGAATATGGGATACTACGCAGGTTTGGTGAGGAAGAATATATCTTGTTACTCACATTTGGCTTAAATTTTTGTGCATTAGAAAACAGTGAAAGATTTTTCATTTTCAACTAGTTTATTTTTATGTGGGATTTCTGCCACGTGTTACTTAAATGGAAACTCAGATTCTGCTTGCAAAGCCCCAAATGAGCATTTTGAAAGTTAGTTGCTTAAAATGACCTAGACAAGAGAAGGAAAATGTATGAATATGAGATCACGAACAATGTTTTATATCAACTAATTTAATAAACAAACGCTGTAGTGAGGGAATTGATCTGAGCTCCTGGTCACTCCATCCTACAGGACATTTGAACCAGCTGTTATCCTGTCAGGCTCACATTTATTTACACTGTGTGAGCAAAACCCATTCACCTGCTTTCTTGGCCTCTCAATCTTTTCCTTAACATCGCTATTGAATCATGGAAGGCAAAACCCAACCAAGGGAAATAACCCCTTTGCAGCCACAGAGGAAGCTCCCAAAAAAGTTAAGTCCTAAGCCAGCTCCAGCAACGTCCCTGCTGCCTCCTGCTCCGTCAGCGGTTTGGCTTTCCTTAAAAACCTACGCTCAAACCACAGAATTGCTCTATTTACTTTTAAAGTATTTATGGAGCATGATAAACACTGAGCAGTTTGAACTCCCAAATAAATTTTCCATTAAAAATATAAAAGGAAAAAAAAATTTAAATTAAAAAAAATCACCTAAATAAAATTTATTCTTATCCAACACCACTCAGCAGAGGTACCCAGGGGCCAGCAGTGCCCAAGAAGTCACAGGATAAAATGTAAATAAATATTATAAATAACAAATATAATATTAAAAACATTTACATTGAATTAATTATCTTTAAGTTTTAATTTAATTGATTTTTTAAAACTAAACTGTTTATTTAGAAGCTCAGAGCCTCAGTGAATCTCCGTAACGAGCTGAGGTGCTGTACAGAAAATTGCACCCATCCCTTTGGCTGTGAAATAGCCTGTGGCAGAGGAGAGGCAGCCCTCACCTGGCGTTCCCCCATCGGCAAACTTCGCCTCCCGGGGCCCAGGCAGCTGGAAGAGTGGGAAGAGGTAGCTGGTGTGCCAGTCCCGGTCCAGGTTGGGGTTCAGACCCGTTTGCTCGCTCCGCGGTGCGTTCCTCGGGCTGTACTTGAAGCGCAGCTCATAGTCAACCTGGAAGGAGCACACCGAGGGTATCGCAGGTGGGACAGAAAGGAGGAAAGTCGGAATCGCAGAGGGTAGGAGGATGCTGTCGTCCGTGGTCCCCCCCCACCTCCACCCCCAGCCCTGCTCACCTGGAGAGGCAGCGGGGCCGTGCTCTGCTGGAAGTGGTGCTTGAACACGACGGCGGCCAGCACGCTGCCCGAGCGGTTGTCCGACTTGACGTACTCCTCAAAGTCCCGCTCTGAGGCAAAGCCCTGAGCTGCAGAGGGGGAAAAAAATCCAGAGATGCAGGCACGGAGCACGGCAACTCAATGTGGGCTGATGCTCAGCCATCACCAAAACCATCATTTTGGTCCAGGTCACAAGGGATGTGCTCTGGCCAGAGCTGGGAAACACCGCTGCTGCCAGACACAGGGGATTTATATGGGATGCTGCTGTACCCATCCCAGGGCATGCAGACGATTCCTCCTCCTCGAGAGCAGGAGTCAGGTCTCCTTTCAGAGAAAATCCTAATGTTATATTCAGTTTGGAACATGAAGTGCTAAAATTTTCCCTGTGACAAGATTTCCAAAAATACTTTTTCTCAGTGAAGTGACAGCCGTTTTCTTTAACTATTTTAGGGCAGTATTTTTCTGGATGGAAACTGCAGCAAAATGCAACCAAAAATCAACCCAAAATCCTGTATTTTTAGTGAAACAAAAATAAAACCATCGCCTTGAAGTTCTGAAAAAAACAGTGCATGCCAGGATTTATCAGAGTAAAAATTCGTACCAATTTCTGGGCCCCCGGCCCCTGCTCACCTCTGATGCTGATGGGTAAAGCTCTCTCCACTGCCTCGGCAATGCTCCTGACGGCACTGCTGTTGGAGGGGACGTAAGCCAGCTCCCAGGGGTTACTGGGGTGCCGGCGGTAGAAGAAGCCCGGCAGGTCATCCACGGACTCGGGCGGATAGATGGTGGCGTTGGGGTGGCTGATGGAGTGCACCCGGTGCCGCAGTGCTATCAGGATGGCAGCGAAGAGCAGCGGCAGGCAGATTTCGATGACTGTCACCAAGATCTGCCGTTTCTACAGGAAAGAAAAAGATATAAAAAAACCCAAGATGTAAACACTAAAGGTAGATCAAACACAGTAATGAGGTTCAGGGCATGCAAATGTCATGCAGCAGAAGCATTCTTGCATTTCACAAGGTTTCACAACCTGGGTTTTTCTAGAGCCCAGGAACAACGCTGCACCAGTGCCTACTACATCCATCAGGACTTTCTGGCCAAGGTGTCCCTACCCTCAGCACCGCTCCATCTCAAACCACTCTCCTCTAGAGCCTTCCCTGCCACGCTGCTGGGTTTGAATGAGCTGAGCTGGTTGTTTGCCCCTTCCCTGTGCCACGGGGCTCTGCCAGGAGCAGGCAGAGCTCAGTCCGTGCCTTAAACAGCTCCTGCAGGCAACTCTCCCGTGCCGCAGGGACCAGCCACTGCCGGGAGAACAGAGAACAGCTTTCGCCAAAGCACAGCAACCTTGCCCAACACTTAACAAGGCTGGGAGCTAAAAATACTGTAACTAAATGAAAGGCTGGGACGAGCAAGCAGCGGGGGAGGTAAAGCAGAGTGTAGCAAAGCCATTGCAGCCAGTAAAGTTTTTGCTGCGGGAGCTTAGAGCAGGACATGGGCTTTACAGCCTGGGCTGGGGTGGGACCTCGCAGAGCCTCTGGCTACAGGCATCAGTGCCCCTGCACAGCACCGAGAACATACCCATGAGCTCAGCCTCCACCTCAAGGCCTGCCTGCACTAAACACGGTGGCTCATTTCTGTTTTTTTAATTGAGGTTCAAGCAACCAGACAATGAACTCAAGTCCAGTGCACACACTTGGGCAGCCAAGCTGCAGCATAACCCTCCAGTGGTTTCACCCAGGGCTACCTCTCCTGCAAACTTCCCACTAGCTACTAACACCCCCCACTAACCCAAGTTAATTAGCATTTAAAACTCTGCTCTTCAAGGGGAACTGGGGTCATCTGTGACTGGAGGGGCAGGGGGAGCAGCGGTCCCAACCAGCACCATGCACACCCACGTCCCTGCAGCATGACCCCCCTGATCTGTTTTACTGCAGACGCCAGGACACGCTGCTGACCGATGGATTTACGCTCATAAAAATCACTTCAAATGTTGTGCTTGCTTCCAAGGAGGGGAGCAGTGAGCGCTGGGCTGCTCCTGCTGCAACCTGCATCACACCGCTGGGGTGGGGATGGGAGAGGGAGGCAGGGCCCAGAGCTGCAGCAGCAGCAGTCGGGCAGGTCTGGGTAAGAGATGTGAAATCCGTACCCAGCCACCTTATTTCCTCCTGCAAACCGAGCTGCCTTCACCCCAGCCCAGCCCAGCAAACCTCAATCACTGCAGTGACAGCTAATGAGATAACCCTGGCAGCAGGGAGCAGCTCTGGGCACAGGGATTCATGGCTGCTCACTTGGAGCTGGGTGCCCAGAGCAGAAGCTGTGGCATTAACCTCTTCCGAAGGCTCTGGCTAAGATGAACTTTACAAGACATGGGGGGTTTTCCACCCTCCCCTCCACTCAGCTGGAAAGAGGAACACCAACAGGCAAGAGGAGCAGCAAGAGGTTTATTCTCACAACTTTGCTCTCTCAGCAATCGGTTTGTATTTGCCAGCGCAGCTCCTCGCCGAGATCTCCGCACGCTTGGTGTTGTTAAACCACTTCCCACCTGGCCTCAAGGCTGCTGTCACAGCAGTGCCATGGCCCGGATCACAGCCAGGAGCAGCAATGGGCTGCAGTGCCTTACCGAACACACCTGCAGATGCCAGGCACCCATACGGCGTGAGCACGCTGCGGACAGGGCATGGCACGACCCTGTGACTCTCGGGGCTCCTAACCTGCCTGCAATGACCACGTGCTGGAGGCAGCACCCCGACTGCCACAAAAGCTTCTTCAGCTCTGCAAACACCAAGCATTGAGCTGTGCTGACCATGGAGTTACACCTCCTGTCCCTCTGCAGAGTGGAAAAATGTTTATTTTTTTTTAAATGGGGAGAGCAGAGGGAAGCAGCAAGTGGGGTACGCGAAGGTGAGCAGAGTCTCCAGTGGGGCAGGAATGCAGCCCTGAGCACAGAGCAGCCCAGACCTCCTGGGAAGGGGGACAGTCCGCCCTGCAGCAGCTGGGATGAATTGCCTCTCGGCCACTTTGTCAGGAGGGGACACAGGGGCATACAGCCACACAGTCGCTCCCCGCATCGCCACGGCTCTCAGCAGCCACTGCCAAAGCCAAAAACCCCTCTTCGGGTTTCCCCTGGGAGGAGCTGCCTGCTCCCACCACAGCCAGGGACGAGCCACTGCTGCAACCAGCCCCAGCAGCACGGCCAGGAGGCAGCAGCTCCAAGTGGGCAGGGAAAAAGGAGGCTTTCCAAAGGCCACGCTCATAGAAGCGACTGTTGCAGATGTCTGATGGTTTTATAATGCAGCTCTGGCAGACCAGCTGCCTCCCGCTGATTTACTACCTTATTAACCCTCTCTCAGTCTCCTGGGCTGTCTCCAGAACTGTTGCCTGGCTCCCTGAACTCACAGGCTAATACTCATTTACAAGCACTGGCTTGCACCGCTTATAAGCTGCCGTATTCCAGAGGTGACGGGGAAACTCATCCATAATCACCACCTCCGCCTGGCCAGGGCTGCCCTAGCTTTGAGCAAGCCACGTGTCCCAGCATCCATCTTCACACTGGGGTGATGATGGCTTGGGAGCTCTGCGTCTTCATCAGGAGCATGATTTTTGGTGGAAACTTAAGAGGAGGGGAGCAAACACTTCAGGTTGTATTCCAGCACAGTAGATCTGAGTCAGCTTGTGGCCTTGGAAAACACGATGAGAGGTGTTCCCACCCCCAGATTACACCCAGAAAAAAGACGCTATTCCCCCGCAGAGGGGATTGGGCATTGTCCTGCCCACAGCTGGGGTGTACAAGGGGGATTCACAGGACTGGCCATCATGCACACCCATGAAGCACGCTCCTGACTGCAAATCAGACCCGCTGCCAGTCCCTTCAGTCACATCCAAGCCCTGCTGCCTGCTCCCTGCCCTGCCGGAAGACCGGCTGCAGGCAGCCCAGCCAGCCCTTCCCTCTTCCTTTTGTTTATTTTTAAAGCAATGTCGTGCTGATCTGCAGAAGGGTAATTGAAAGTGTAAAGCCAGGCTGCAGCAATCTCCGCTCCCTCCTCTTCCGTCACTCTCTGCCAGGGCTGGCTCTGGGTCCCAGCGGAGCCACAGCATCCGCCCAGGAGCACCGGCACACTGCTTAAAGGTGCTGCAGCAGCAAGCAGGACACTGCCAGTTCAGCAGGGCAAGGAGGTCCCCAGGTCCCCAAATCCATCATCATTAGCCAGCTGCCATGCAGAGAGTTGGGCTGGGAGCTGATGCCAGGATGATGGTGGGTTAGTATTTTTAAGACCCCCAGAAGCAGCAGAAAGTAATGGAGGTGAAAAAAAAAAAACCCTGGGCCCCGATGGGTTTAGAGGCATTGTGCAGCAATCAGCACCTCCAGAGGAGGCTGAGTAACAGGATGGCTCAAGAAACCCACCACCACACAGGAGGGTGCGTGGGTTATCCTGCCCTGCCAGAAGGGGGAGATGAACTCACAGCCAGATTGCAGAAGGAGGGGAATGGCACAGCGTGTACTCAAGGGGACAGGGACAACTGAGCTCACAGCCCTGTCTCTAACTCCCCAGCACAAAAGCATTACAACACCACATGCACAAATAAATTGGTTTTCATCCAGGAGGTGCCCTGGGCCCATGGTAAAGATTTGCTGGAGAATCAAGACCCTGGGCAAACTCTGATGTACCCATGTTTAGTGGTGACAGAGGCAGCCCCCCGAGAGCGCAGCGCCAGCCTACCTGCAGGATGTAGTTCTTCCAGAGCAGCAGCCCAAACTGCCTGAGAACAACCATCCTCCCATCAGAAGGGGACCACCACCACCGCCGCCGCTCCGCAGGACCCTGGAAGAGAGGAGAGAGCCATGAATGCCAGGTGCTCGCAGTCCCGGGTGGCAGGAGGGCAGCATCCCACCCGTCGGCAACCCAAGGGCAGCTCTCTGTTTCCAGCCTGATGTCACCACAGCTGGCTCGGCCCCAAATGGGGGAAAGTAACTGTTGTGCTCCCTCTCCAAGGGTCATTACTGACCCACAAGAGCCAGAGCTCGTGGTTTCTGGCATAACCCATTCCTGGTTGTTGGCATGACCCCAGCTGCAAGAAGGGGAGGCCGCTGTTCAGAAACCCCAGCCTGTGAGCATCAGGGGTCTCTTAGCTGCAGCAGGCAGGGAACAGCTTTCCTTAAGCAGTAGGAGCACAGGGTTACAGAACCACAAACACCAGCCTGAGGAAGGCCACCAAACTCCTTACAGCCCATTATTTTGGGACTGGTGAAGATTTCAAGTTGTGCCTCCGCCTCCTGCAATGTGAAGGGTTGGGTCTGCAATGTTAACAGTGCTTTCCCAGCAGAAACTTCTGGGAGAGGCAAGGATGAGAAAAGGGCAGGGAAGCAGAACGGAAGGTCGGTGCTTGAGGTCGATACACCCGCGTCCTCCCCTCATGGGAAGCATCTACCATCCCTCCAAGTTGTTTTTGTCTCTGCAGCGGCATTTCCTGATGAAGTGCCGCTGTCCCACCAGGAGACAGGCTGTGATTGCACGCATGCAGCAAGTCACCCAGAAGCACAGCACAGCGAAGGGGCAGCCCTGGCACAAGCAGAGCCGCCTGCCCACGCTGCTGGATGCTGGGCAGCCCCCAGCCGTGCAGCCCCTCAGCCTCTGAGCGCAGCAAACCCCCTCTTCCCCGCAGTGACAGGGCCAACCTGGGTCACAGCAGCACCCGTCAGCCCTCCTGCACCTTCCACGAGCGGGCAGCTGCCAGGTTCATCTGCGAGAGCCTGTGCTCCAAAGCCTTACAGCACCGAAAGCCACTGCAGAGACAAGGATGGACACCTTACCTACCAGCAACACCCCTGGAGATGCTCAACAGCACATTTTCCAGCCCCAGTCAGGACAATTTCAGCTCCTTGGATGCAGCTAGCACCCACAAACCTCAGCAGGGAGTTTAGGGTGCCACAGCAAGAGAAGGGAGGTTGGCAAGCCAGCCTGCCCAACCTTCGCTCCCGGACCAGTGACTGGTAAATGCACATTACGAGCAGAGCACTGACAGCTGGGAGCAACTGAGCTGCAGCGATAGCAAGCTAAAATCCACGTAGGTCTGCGGACAATGCAACAAGCATCCATCTACCTAGCCTGCCCTAAGCCACCAGCTCCTTGAGACCTCCAGAAACGTTCTCCTGGCTTGGCACACACCTTCCCATTCCCAATCCAAACCCCAGGTGTGCTCTTAGAGAAACAAACAAACAAACAAAACCACCTTCTTTTTGCCACTGCATGCACAGAAGTCAGATTCTTGCAACAGCAAGGGACATCTGTGCTCAACCGTCCCGCTCTGGACAGAAAAAAAGCATTAGAGGTCCACTCCTGCAGCCCAGAAAAGCCTGTCAGATACCCACCCTGGTCAGCAAGCAGGGAAGGAACAGCAAAGGGGACTTTGCAAAGGTGTCTGCTGCTAGATTTCAGCTTAAACACCTTCAAGCTCATCACAAAGTGCCACGTCTCCAGCTGACCTCAGGTCCACACATGCCCTGGCAGAAATGCCACCAGTCTGCTATAGGAACCCCCAGCCCCATGCACCGCACGCAGTGGGATCCAACACACCTCCAAACAAGCCTCCTGAGGAGCAGAAATCTTCCTCACGCACTCAGTCGAAGGGAATCCACAGCAAATCAAGGGAATCAAACTTTTTGCTTGTTTTAAAGATGACAAACACGACACGTCAGGCTGGAGAAGGCTGCTGCCTTTGCAGAGATCCCACCTCCTGCTCCCGCATCTCTCCCGGCTACTCCTCCTGCCGCACCCTCAAATGCAAGCTGCCCCCCACCCCCCCCCACCCGCATGGGTATTATGTCTGCCATCAAGGCCAATACATC
>JANZLQ010000064.1:1663284-1682620 GCA_026212715.1 Elanus axillaris | reverse complement strand
GGGGGGGTTGTTGCTTTCTTTAAAATGAGTAGTGAAGGGCTTGTAGCAATCTTGCCCACGTTTCCCTTTCTAGCAGGGTGTGTGTGGCTGAAGTAATGCTCCTCCTTCCTGTTCCCTTTAGGATGTCAAAGATGGCAAGATCTACAATGAACAGAATTTCTTCCAGCGAGCTGCGAAGGCAGGCACAGGTTGGTGCTTCTTGGAAGGTAAAGGATTAGGCTGCTTGTTGGGAAAACTGGCACCCCTCTCTCATCAGTTATGTGAGTCTCTCGGAAGGCCAGGCTAGAATAAACTACTTCACTGCTTGCTTATTGGCAGAGTGCTGGAAGTTTGGCCAAAACCCTGCTCTCCCAGGAGTCTCTGTGTACAGAGGACACCACAGTGTTGCCATTTTTAAGCTTTCCTGGTCTACCTGTGCTTTGTCTTGATCTCGCTGTGTTCAGCCCTGCAGCCTGACCTGCCTTGGCTCCCTCTCTTCTGTGCCCCTTCCATGGGCGTTTCTATCAGCTGCTGTCTGGCGTTTACTCCAGTGACCCAAAAACCTGAGCAAGAGCAAAGCTGACCAGAGAATGTGGGCAGGGGTGATGGAGGAGTTCATGTCAAACCTGCACTTCTGGGAGGACTGTAAAAATCTGCTTCTCCATCCCCCCCCCCCTCTCTCTCCCCCCTTCTTGTTTTACCTAGCTCTGTAGCAACCACATGCCTTAGCCTGCTCTGGTATTCCCAGCATCCTTTCTGTCTTATCCTTGCTCTGCAGTCCTATGTGCATTGAGATGCCAATACCCCAGCACATTAGGCTGGTGTTTCTGGGACAGAATCAGTATGAGAGAGGCTTCCAGCTGTCAGCTCCCCAGGGCAGAGCAGGCCTTCAGAGAAAGGGCATCCCTGACTGAGTGCTTTTGTTCTGGAGTTCCTTAGCAGCATCTGCCTCTCTCCTTTTCTCTCCCCTTCTAGTGGAGAAGTGGAAGAAGTGGCGCTTTGTGCCATTGCTGGGAATCCCTAGTTGCGTTGGCTTTGGACTGCATGCAGATAGCTACAGGTGAGGTGACTGCAAAGGGCACAGCTGAGCTCTTTTGTCCACAGCTGCCATCTTCTGGGGCTTTTCCTCTTCTTGCTGTTTGCTATTCCTTTTCTTAATGTCCCCTGGATTCCTAACCTTTATGTGCTGCTCCTAATTTATTAACAAATGGTTTGCCTCTCATTATCCTGCTTCCTTCAGTCATTGTGTTGCTGGTGAAGTCATTGCTTTTGCTACTTCTGCCCCTCAGGCCAGGGGACATCTTATTCCTGCCTTTTAAGCTTGACACAAAGGGGAGACTGTATATCTGCAACACATGATCGACATGTCTTTCCTTTTCAAGAAGTTTTCTGTTATCAAAAGTTGGGGAAATGTTTGCCCAGGTCAACCTGTAGGGGGGTCTAATCCAGGTGGATTGCTTGATGAGTGTCTGTTGCAGGGTTTCCATATCAGGTAGGTACTGCTACATGCTAAGCTCTTGTCTCTTGCAGGTTTTTGGTGTTCTCTGACTTAGGGCGAACTCTTCAGTCCGTCCTGAACGATGGCTTACACCTACTGAGGGAGAAGGCAGCTTTTCAGATCGTAGTCCGGCTGGTATGTAGAGAACCAGTACTTTCTAAGAGACTTTTTCAGAAAAGACCATGAACTTTCTTCTGGATCTTTCAAAGGTGTTTTAAAGCTGATCCAGGGGTTTGGCTGGTATCTCTAAGTAGCATCTCTCAAGCCTGTAGTAAACTTGAGTAGCATCTTTTGAGCAATATGTCACCTTGAAGGAATTTGGGGTAAGGAGGATGAGAGAAACCTGACAGGTGAAAATTAGAGGCTGTGATGGTGGGTTTTGTGCTCCTCCACACAGCTTTGGGGAGCTGGGGAGGGTCCAGCTCAGTGATAGCCAGGGTGCTGAAGGAGTCTGTGTGGTTCTGATACACTCACCTCTTCTATTTACTCTTAGCTAGACTGCCTGGAGTACATTCATGAAAACGAGTATGTGCATGGGAACATCACAGCAGAGAACATCTATTTGAACCCAGAAGACCTCACACAGGTAAGGAGCAGGAGCAGAGTTGCAAGGAAATGGCAGCAAAGGTGGGCTTGTGAAACAGGATAGAGCAACACCCAGGTTCCTGTGGCTGGGCAGGGGAGCAGTGCACTCTCTGCAGTGCTCAAGCAGGTGCTGTGGCACAGGATTGCGGGCTACACTGTAAGTGGAATTCATACCACACATGCTCAGATGTGTACTTCTTGATGTCTTCTAGGTGACCCTAGCAGGCTATTGCTATGCGTTCCGTTACTGCCCAGGAGGGAAGCACATGGCTCAGCGCGAAGGCAGCAGGACCCCTCATGAAGGCACAATAGAGTTTATCAGTCTGGACAGCCACAAGGGAGCAGGTGAGTCTCAGTTTCTAACACAAGCCAGCAAAGCTCAGCTAGAGCTGTTACTGTGGCAGTGCTCTCTGAAGCTAGGGCTCCCTGCTGGCATTTCCGTTATTGCTGCTTTCCGGGCATTCACATGCACCTGGAACCAAGTTCTTATTTGGGCTGTTTTCTCTTGCCTCTCTCTGGACTGCTGTGTTGAGATTTGCCAGGTCACTCTGTCTGCAGCAAGAGGTGCAGGGATGTTGCTCCTCCATCTGGAGCCTTGGCTACTGCAGACGTGCAAGGAATAGAAAACAGGGCCACTTCATGCTGGCTTAGCAGGGATCTGTTTCAAGCCAGACTGGATTCCTGCCCAAAACAGATTTGCAGCAGGCTCTGCTCTGACCTTGAAATGGTGAGAGCTGGAAAGCCATTTAAATTAGCTGATTCCTCTCTTGGTTGGGATGTGACTGTTCTCTCCTAGTGTTCAGACTGGGCAAATCTTCCTCCAGAGGCTGGGAGGTGATTCCTCAATGGTGTGAGTTAGCAGGCTCGCAGAAGTTTTGATATCCTAGAGCCCATCTTAGTGAAGCTCTTGCATTTCTTTACTCCTGTTGTGCCCCTTGATGAGGCTGCCCGTTTTACAGAAGGGGTACCTCAAATAGAGACTTCTAAGGTTGTGTGGTGAGTGCTGGAGTGCTTACTCTCCTTTGGAGGAGAGGTGCTAGCCTGGGCCTCTTCTGGGATGGCTAGCAGACTGTTTTTTCACATGTGAATGTTGCTTCCTTCCCATCAGGACCATCTCGCCGGAGTGACTTGGAATCTCTGGGCTACTGTCTTCTGAAATGGCTCTGTGGCTTCTTGCCTTGGTCTGAGGAGCTGGACAAAGTAGAAACTGTGGTGGAGAAGAAGGAAAAGTAGGAGAAATCATCCTCTCTCTTGGGAAATGCTCAGCAGAAAGGTTTTGTGACTGAAATCACTCGGTCATAGTATACTATTGGCATCTGGGTAAATCCCCGCTGTAAAGGCCGAGCTTGGCCCAAGGGTGTTTGACAAACCCTGATTTCTGCCCCATTCAGAACATGGCCATCTGAATTCAGCCTTTTTTATTTTTTGTCCCTATTGCCAAATACAGCCTGTTCAGGTGCCTGCTCCATTTCTTATCTGACAGCACTCTACACTGATTATTCCAGGTACAAAGGGGATGTGAACTGCCTTCTCCGACTGTGCTTCAGGCAGAAGAGACCCATTCCAGGTATGGGCTTGCTCTCTGTGACAGTGGGACTGGGGAAGGAAGATTGACAGTACCTGAAGCTAGAACCTTCTCTGTGCTGGGGTGCTAATCCAGGATGGCTTCCACTGGTGATGGTGACCAAGCATTGCATGGACTGGTTGACAGGCTCCTCCTGTGAACAAATCCCTTGTTGTCTTTACAGCAAAACAAGGAGGGCTGCTACCCATTATCTGAATTCATGAGCCTTGCTGAAGAGGGAAGTGTTCTGGTGGCTTTAAAAATGCAGTATTTGGGCCTAGAGGTCATTTCCCCATCCTGTCTTTGAGCTTCATATTAGTCTGTGGTTTTGTTTTCCCTCTTTGCAGCTGGCCAAGGCAGGTGGGTGAAGTGTCTACAGGGAGAGCAGTCCGAGAAGGCCATTTAGCAGCTTTGTAAAGAGAATTGGAGTTGCTGTGCTGCTGCATGCAGTGATGTTCCTTGCTTTGCAGATGCCCTGCAGAGCTACCTGCAGCAAGTAATGGCACTAGAGTACGAAGAGAAGCCTGACTATGAGGCCCTGCGGCAGCTCTTTAAGAAGCCACTGGAAAAGATGAAAGCTTCAGCTTATGACTCTCTGGATATCAAAATGGTGCCCTAAGTAAGTGCCAGTAGTTTAGATTGCAGCAGCACAAAGCACTTGTCCCCCTGTACTGCTGTGAGCACAGGAGCAGCACAGTGCTGCTGACCTACTCCATCTGGCCTGGAGTGCTGCAGGCAGCAGTCAGGAGGTGAAGAGAGCAGCCTGGTCTGTGAAATCTCCCCAGCTGAGACTTAGGGGCTCTTCCTGATGTGTGGAGGGAACACTGGCCCTTCAGCATTCCTGATAAACATTCCCAATTAAGAGACCAATCCAGTGCTACACAAAGCACTGTGTTACAGTGTGTGTTTCCTCAGCTTTCTGGAACTACCTGTCCTTGGAGGAATACAACAGGTGTTAATAAAGCAAAGCCTGAAAGGTCTGCAGGGAGTGGAGCTGTTAACATAATGCAGACTGATGCAATCCGGTCTTTTTTATTTTAAAGAACCAACCCTCTGGGCTGTATCTTTTGCTTTTCCTTTTTAGAAAGCAAGTTGTAGTTCTGGTTTTATTGCCTTGGGCCTATAGCTCTCTAGGCCCAGGTGCTCTGTTTTATCCATGAGGCACCTCCAAGACTGAGGCTTGATACAGAGACAGATCTGGTTTTAGTCTCCAGGCCTGCATCAGCCAAGGCCACTGGATTGAGCAGCAAGCCCCAGGAACATGGAGCTAGCTCCTAATCACCTAATTTACTCTTCCTAGGAAGGAATTGAACTGATTCACGTTCCCATCTTGTGTCTTTTCTTTCAGATCAAGAAAACTTGCACAGGAAAAAAAAAGAGTTCAAAGCTTTCTGCAGTTTGAGGCCTTTCCTGCTGATATGTAACTTTTATGTACCCATTTTAGAAATGAGGGAGGTTTTTATAAGTGTTTTCTTCCAATTTTAATGTGACCCAAAGCTGAATTTTGAGCTGCTGCTGTAACAAGTTAATGTGAAGAGACTCCTGCATGGAAAGTCATTGTAAGCAGTAGCTGGAGAACTGCAATGTAGCCACCAGGAGGAGGGTGAAGCCTGGTACAGAAAAGTAAATTGGGGACTTATTTTTTTTTAACTACAGTGGCAGTACCTAGTTTTGTAATAAACTTTGTGGACAAGCACCCAAGGCTGCTCTCTGTTCATTACTTGGCATGCTCAATCAAGGTCTTTCTGTAGGCTTGCTTTCAGGGGCTGCTGTAGAGTTTGTGATGGTGGTTTGAGCCCCATGCTACTTGTGCAGGGTGTTCTCCCAGCTGCTCATATTATTAAAGTAAATAGCCTATAGGCAGCCCCAGCTGCAACTTGATCCTAAGAATTTAGCTCAGAGCTACCCTCTGACTTCATCACCAAACATCCCATCAGTTCTCCAAGCCCCAGGCCACTGAAACAGGTGAGTTAGGATACCACTCATTGAAGTAAGACAGGGAGCCATCTATATTAAAAAAAGTTTTTTATAAAAAAGTCACTACACTGTGTGTATCTGAACTGTTGCCATCTGCCACAGTAACCTTTAAACAAAGGAAGAGTCATGGAGTCCAGTTCCAGTGTTAAATTCAGTGACATCTCATGGAAGTCTTGTACCTTGGTATTTCAATGCTCACTACTTGTTTGTAAAGAGAAGGCTGTTTTCCTAATGTTCACAGGCTGAAGGAGCTTTAACCCAGCCTTACTAGGCTGAGGTCAGTGTAGGTGGTTTCTTCAAATTGTTACTAAAGCAGCACCGATTTCATTTTTTTAATAAGAAAAGCATACGCTGCCCTTGCAGATTAGGAGCTAGTAGCAAGGCTTAAACGAGGGCTTTCAGTAGGTCAAACTGTCTGCCCTTACTGCATTGCTGCCTCTTTCTAGTGTTCAAGTGATCTGTGCTTTCCTTGAGGACACATTAATGGAAACAGCAAGGAAGACTCTGTGAGGCAGGAAGTGAAACTGAGCCGCTGGCTGCAGGTGGCAGTTCAACCACGCTGTTCCAGCAGAGACTAACAGGTCACAGAGATCACATTACTGTAGTACTGGGCAGTGAAGCATTAAGGCACAGAAGGAAGATTTTTTCAGGCGAGAACATGGCAACTACAGCCAGAGGCAAACATGGTTTAAAACCATCTGAGAGGTAGGTAAAAAAAGAAGCTCAGACTTGCAGGGAGCCTTTGTTTACCTCTTGACTGTATTCATAAAAACCTTGTATCAGTGCAGCAAATAGTACATACATAGAAGAAGGAAGCACCAGCAGAGTGAGACAGTACCTGGCCAGAGGGAAAAGGCAACATAACCTCAAAAAGGTCTTTCAAGTGGAAGAATTCAAGCATAGTGTTACATCCAGTAACTTGAGAACCAAAGTCAATTCCTTTCTTTTATAGTGCCAGGCCTCACAGCAAAGCAAGGGACATGACAAGTTCTTTGCTATCACCAAGGCATAACTGGTGAGGTATGACAAAAAATGAGCTATAAAATTTCCTATGTGGAGAAAAAAATCTTAAATTTGCAGAGGATCAGACAATAGGGAACACTTTAAAAAGGCAGCTATCAAGGAAGGAAACAGCCCAGAAGTGAGCTAGAGAATGATAAGATAGGCAAAGTTGAGGGGAAGGGCTCTTTTTGGAGGTATTGACAATTATTCACTATCATCCCTGTATTACTACAACAGAAATACTGTTTCCAGGAATCCTAGAAAAGGAGAGAGCATGAAGGAATCAGAGGCTTAAGAAGCCCAAGTTCAACCTTTCTTCACTGTGTTCTGCCACATTTTTTCGCTTGACTTGCCTTCTGTCACACTTGCCATCACTAGGCCTAGCACAGACTGACTGTAAACATGATTCCAGGTAGTGAGGCAGGCATGGCTTCTTGTTCAAGGCACAGCCAAGAGGCAGTGCTGAGGTAGGTTTGAGAGGTACTCTGAGGCTGCCTTCTGTAGAAGATGTAGGACTGGCACTGTTGACAGAAGAGTAGCCTGAGCTCCCTTCCAGGTTAGGATTTCTTGGGGTGAGATATGCCGAAAGGCTGCGAGTGTCATCCAGCAGCTTAGCCTCCCTCAGTGGTGCCATGTGCCCAGCCCACTCTACAGCTAGAGTGTCTTCGTCACTGGAGTCCTGACAGCAGTGCTCTGCAGGATCCATATAGACCACCGTCACATCCAAGATCCCACTGGGCCCTGTCACTGCAGGATAAAAGAAAAAGGTTAGTGTGGATTTTGTCAACACCAAGCAGACACTCAGAATCAAACAGGAAAAAACAAACCCCAAGAAACAAGCAAGCACATAAACCTTATGTCTACTTAAACGCAGAGGGGAAGGTAGAGCACCAAGCTGACCCTCATTTAAAATGGTAACTTTTCCCCCCTCAGACCGTTGAACAGCCAGTCCCAGAGTCAGCAAAACAAACAGGCAATACACGTTTCTAACACAGTGGGCCATTACTCAAGTTTGGTTCACTATCAACAGTATCTGAAAATAGTCTCACTTTGAAATGCTAAGCAGCTACAAACCCCTTCATGTTCTGAAGCAGTACGAAGAAAGAGAACAGATATATACCTCTAAAATAGTTTAACAATTATAACCACTGGGGAAGGGGGAGAGTTTTTCCAACTGGTCTTCAGCTGAAAGTTCAGGCTTCTGTTGCCTGAGAAACAGTTTTAAGCAAAGATGAAAAGACAGATTTAATTCTCTTGTCTGCTTTTTATAAGGAGAATAAAAAGCCTCACCATCTCCATCTTTCTCGCCTTCACTTTCCTGATCACCTTCATAACCAGAGCAGGAATCTAAACTCCAGTCTAGGAAGTTATCTAGAAGACTTTCTTCCTGGGTGGATAGCTCTGCTGTGGGTGTAGTCACAAAGCTGCCCCTATCATCCTGAATGCTGTCTTCCCTCCTCCTGTAGCAAGAAAATCCAGAAGTCGCACATGAAAAGCCAAGTCTTCTTTTCCAGCTCTTTTAACAGGTATGTCAAGGTAATTGTAGAAAAATTGACCACGTTTAAGAATGAAACCTCAGAATACCAAAGAAGAAAGGCTCACGCTAACCTTCAGAGACATTTACAGTGATGAGTTATACTAGCCTTTTAGTTCTCTTTCCAGAGGGGGAGCTAAGGAAAGTCTGAATCTCCACCATGTTCGTGTGCAAAGGACTGGGCTCTGGGTCCTCCTGTTTCATACCCAACAACGAACAGAGCTGGCTGTAACTCATCATCTAAAAAAAAAAAAAAAAATTAAAAAAACCTCAAAGAGCCAGTAAGAATTAGACCATGAGCTTCCCAGAAGGCTATTTATTTTCTAGGAGAAATCTATCCCAGTGAGTTCTTCCCCACATGTACTCAAACAGAGCAGTTATAGTCCCCACAGATCAAGTTTAAAACTACCACTTTATTTAGATATTCTCTCCTCCAAAAGTCTAAAGTTAGGACCCGCTTCCCATTATTTGAAATTTACTATATCCTACCATATGGTAGCTTTGCTCTGGGTGTCAGACATCAGCAAATGAAGACAAAGAGCTCACCCACCTTTTCTTTGCCTATTTCTTCATAACGCTCATCTTCAAATCGTTGTTTCACTGCAGTTAAGGACACCTGCCTATAATCCTTTGGGACATCATCATGGAAGCTGGAAAGAAAGATCAAAGCCCCAGTCTTAGAATAGATTATATGAAACAATGTTAACAAAACCTGCCATTTAAGTACCTTCCCTCTGTCCATCTCAGCTCTGTGCTAAGAAGTTGGTGTTTCAGCAGAGCTGCTAAGCAGCTAGCCAGGACATTTCATTTCTAAGCATATGAGCATCTAATTCCTTTTCTGTTCCTTGAGGTGAACAAGATACTTGCCTTGTACTCTTTAAAACAATGAGCTACTTTTGCTACTGGAACTCCTTCTGCAGCACACCAGTAAGTCAGTTGCAGTCTTCTGAAAATAGTGCTGTTTGGCATGCTGAAACCTGTTAAGCCTTGAGGAGCATCACACTTTCTGTAACCCAGGGCCACTACCAGTTTGGAGAAATAGAATAGCTGTCCCTGAACTGGCCCCTAGGGCTTAGTGCCTTGTGGTACGGGGAGCAAAGTAGTTTCCCAAAGCCACCTCCTTCATTGGGAAGGGCTGACTGTATAGATACAGCATGTCTGCAAGAGCTGGGATCCAAGTACTCAGGTGCCCTCCCAAAAGAGTTCCAGAACTATTACCACTTTTGGTGGAGACTTAGCAAACAGGGCAACAAGTCTTCAAGAGAGAAACCAGTGCACTCAGACAGCTGGCTGGTCCAGGGGTGTGCTGGAAAAGAGAATACAGGTTACCATTTCACAAAGCTTGGTAGTTCTGTAATCAGACAGATTTTTACTTTTTTTTTTTTAACAGGATAGAGATCATGGTCTTTACCAACTTATGCCTGTACATAGGTGTAACAAATTCACAGTTATCTTCAAGGATAGGTTGACCTGCCAAACTGAAGTTACACCTAAGTATAGAAATCTTCAGTCTCATTTAAACACAAAGCTGGCATAGTCTGATGCTAATATTTTTGTCCCTCACAGCTATCAAGAGGTAAAATAGACTGGACTCAACTCTTCATTCTGAAGTCTTATACCTTTCCCCCACTTCCCCCTGCCCCCCTCCCCCAGCCCAAGTGATGTGGACATCTTGCCTAAAGACAAAGCAACACCAAAAAACCCCAAAGGCTTCTTAAAAAGACAAGGCAGACTGAGATACCATGCTGCAGCTCCAATTAAATAAGGTTCCTTACCTTGCCTGTGTAGTATCTTAGCCAGCAGCAGTGCTGCAGCAGCCAGCCGAGCTGGGGAATACACACAAAGGCTTGTGTTTAAGAGTGAAAGTTCACAAATGAAGCTGTAAAGGTGAAGAGTTCTTCTCTCCAGTGAGACTATGTTTGACAGTACTTCTTTGTAGTCCACAATGGTAGGTATCTAGTGCAGAAAGGAGAACAGAGGTTAGAAATACAAGATGAGCACCAAGTATTTAGAACCATTGCTTCCAGAAGATGGTGTTTTCATTACATTAGGGTTTGGGTTTTTTGTTTATTTAACTACTATACTGACATTGAAACATTCTCAAGTGAAAGAATAAATGGCCTTTTAAAACTTATGTTTTAATCTCTACAGAAAGGCAGAGGGGTTTGTATCTGCATGCTCTCCAGAGGTGACTGAGAACACTCACATAAAACCCCAATATCTTACATAAAGGTTAAGTGCTAATTACAACAGCCTGACCTCAATAGCAGCCCAAGGGGTGAAATATTCCATCCCATTTCTAAACTCACCCTTATCTTTCCTTCTAGGGCAGAAATGATCTCACCCATCATTCTGACCAAGTCTTCATATTTGTATGTGTTGTCTGTTAGCCACACAGCTTCCCGTATTGTCAAGATCTCTTTGCTGATGAAACTAAAATAGTAAATAATATTATCAGTTAGCCCCAGAAGTAAGGGAATTTGTGCACCTGTGCAGTAGTGTTTTTGTGGCTGATAAATGCACCCAAGATGACTAAAGAGTTAAACAACCTCATAAGGTACTTTCCTAGATACAGATCAGGAAAGAAAGAACAGCAGCTCTTCATTTATTTCACCTTTAAGCTGGAACCACCTACTGGAATGCTCTTAATTCCTCATTTATGAAACCTCTTCTAGGTTAAGATGCAAGATATTAAGGAAACTAACAGAGAAGAATAACTTTCCACCATACCATGCGGTTCATCTGAGCATAACACACTAAACTATGTAGTAACACCACTGCAGTTGTTCCTTACAGGGTTACTTGTGCTAACATGGCACGAGACTTCAGTTGCTGATGGAATGCATTTAGACCAACCCACTGCTATGGAGTTTTTTCATATTTAGAAACATATTCAAGGAATTACATTTTTTGTATCATTTGGAGAGGTTGTGTTTGTATGTGAACACAGTTCAAGAAACGGTCAACGTACAGGGAAGCCAAAGATTTTTTCCAGTATTATTAGCAGCAAGGGGCAGGGTGGAAGCTTGAGCTGTGGAAATGAATGTGCATGATCACAATAACTACACCTCTGTTCACCAGTCAGAACCCCTACCGTGTGCAAATGACCATGCAGGCTATTCCCAAAAGTTGGAGTCGAGCTCGAGGTACAGGTCTCAGCTTCAAATAACGATCCACGCACCCCACTGTCATGTGAAGGCATAGGCTAGAAAAGTCTTTCATGGTAGCCACTTCTACCAGCCAATCAACCAAGATGTACCTATACAAAAAGAGAGACATAATCTGTGCAGTTAAAAGCCATTCAAACCCATGCTGAACATCCTCCCCACACCTAGTTACTGAGTCCCTTCCCTACTCAAAAGCTCCAAGCCAAGAAATTTCATGAAAAGAATTTTCAGAAAAATGACACATTGCACTGAGATAAGGATCTGCAACCAGATGCCTGTTATTCTCTGAAGAGTTAATGGTCTTCTTAAGTTGTCTGTGAAATGGAATTAGGAACTATCCTATAATAGGCACTTGCACAAAAAAATGGTAGGTAGGCCATATCAACTAGGAGGCTAAAGGCCTCCTAAGATAACTAGAGAGTAACTATAGTGCCAACAAGTCAAACTGTGCCTCTAGTTCTTGAAGAACTTGTAAGTTCTTGCATTTGTAAAGACTAACAAGTCCAGAAAAAACCTCACACACTTCATTTCATTTCTTCATCAGAGCTTGAAATAAAGGGTCTGATACTTGCTCTGCGAAATGTCATGTGCTTCTCTGATTGTACATAACGCATCACAGAAGAGTAAAGCAAAATAATTCCATCTTCCAACAGACCTAATTCTAGATGCGTTTCCCTCTACAGATGTGGAAGGAAATAAGCAATGGTTTCTGCTTTGTGGCCTGACTCTTGGATCTGAGTTTTTACCTCATTGTTTCATTCATTCCTTTCTGCACAGTGAAGATGCTTTGCTTGCTGATAGGAAGGGAAGCTTGAAAGATCTGAGACACCACTTCACTGGAAGATTTTGCTTCTAATCCTAGTTGGTTTCCATTCCCACAAGCTTTGGCTAAAGCCATCTGTAGTAGACAGAACACACAAAAGTTTGTGGGTTTTTTTACCAAATACAAACTAAGGCAGTACAGGATGGTCCTATAATTTTCCTGCAGAAAACAGAGAGCAAACACGACAAACTACTTGAATCAGTAGTTCTTAGTGTGGCTTAAATGTTGAACACACACATTATTTGGACGCAGGCTTTTAAGTCCATCAAAAGATGCATCTTTACTCAGATTCTACCACAGACAAGTGGTATTTTCCAAAAGAGGGGGACCTGCAGAGTAAATACACACATGCACATATAGATATCATGCAGCCATTTTGACCCTGCTTCTAAAGGGTGGACTCTAAACCTATAACAGCAGCATAGAAGAGACCAAAGAAAGCCTGTTTTCCTGGGAAAAGTCAGTCTTACCTGTGCTTCCCAGCAGCCCTTTGCTGCATAGTCTCGTAGCTTCCTGAGACTTTGGAGGTATCTGCCAGGATCTGACATCTACAGAAAGGAACATAAACAAATTTCAAAAACCATTACCTTTACACAACAAACAGAAGGATTGTAGTACTAATATCCAGAGAAAAAACACTGCCTGTAGGTACATCTATTATTTCAGCAACCAGTCTGTTTCTCATCATGATGTCAACATTGTTTTTAAGAAACTTTCTTCAGTTCTTGCCCAAGGTCTCACAGGAAATGAGACAGGTCCCTTGAGATCCCAACATGAGAGCTTTGGCAGATTTATTAACGGCAATGCAGGCAGTCTCCCCCATCCTGTTCCCAAGTGAGCCATATAACTGCTAGCCAGCAGTGCCTATGCCTTTAGCAGAGTTAGTATAAAGGAACTTCTGCTTACACCTCAGCTACAACAGCTCGTAGACTCACTCTAAACACCAAGGCAGACACCAAAGCTCATTTGAGACGTTTCTCAGCACTCTCCTTGTTTATGAAGGAGGTAAGCTCTGAGGAACAGCAATTTTTTCCTGTGTATGTTCATTGTGCATAAGAGAGGTCCAGAAGTTACAGTGAAAAAGTTGTTTTGAGACAAAAACCCCACTACTTACAGCAGCCTTTCTGTTACTTTCCCAAAGGAGGTAGGAACTATTTAAACAACCCTGCTTTGAAGATTCTTCAAACATTTCAAGGGATTCCTTTCTTTTTTCTTCATCCTGAGAAGAAAAGGCATGACAGTATTTTTGCTGTCCAGCCAACTGGATGCCAGATCTCAATACTTCAGAAGCTACAGAACAGCTCTGTACTGGAAGCCACAGAGCAGAACCAACCAGTTGTGAGTCCCCTTCAGACTATGAGGGGTGCTCCCACATCCACTCAGTGCTGCCATTTGAAGATCCAGGCTCAAGAAGCAGTTAGTGGTTTTCCTCAGCTAGACAAAAGCTTTTTGGCTTGCTTGCCACTGAAGGATTTTTTTTTTTTTTTTAAATATGCATTATGACTGGAAGGCTTCCTTTGAGACCCGAACATACTACAAGCCCATGATCAAGCCAAAATTAATTTCATCATTTGTAAAATTCAGTAAACTAAGTTGATAATGTCCCTTTAAACAACCAGTAAATTAAACTAATGAGAACAGAAATTCCTAGGTCACTTGAGGAATATAAGAGCATTTGGCTGATTTTTAAATTTTTTTTTTTTTTTAAATCAAGGTAAACAGCAGTAGCATCACTGAAAAAAGTACCCAAACACATCAAATCAGAAATACTGCTTACCTCAAAGAGACTCAAGATCTTAGCCAAGCAGTGGAGAATAGATCCTTTTTGAGCCTGAAGAAAGCATTAAGATAAAACATTGTTAAACAAAGAACAATAGCAGCTTTTGCTAGTAATTCCAGACTACAATTTAGTTTGCCTTGCAATCATTCTTCCCCCTTTCTTTTCTCAATGTTTTGTTATTTTTGAGGCAGTACTGAATCTCTCAGAAGAGACAGTACAGGCCTCCAGCACGCATGATATACCAAGTGCAGTTTGGCAATAAATTCATTGGAGTGATTGATCCACAGTCATTTAATAAGCAACAACAGCATAGGAGCTCCTTGGAGAAACAAAAATATTTTTTTAACTAGATGCAGCTACCAGCCTATGTTAAAGTCAAGGGCAGAAAGAAATCTTACTTTCTCCAACTGACACTCTGCTTTGAGACTCTCATAGACCACAGCTTTACAACAGCTTCCACTCAAGGACCACGGAGGACGGATGAAAAGCCAGATAAATGGGGCTGCGCACACATTCAAACGCTCCGCCAGACTGAAGAAATGAGATGCCTTTAATCCATTCACTTCTGCACGACCCTCATCAGAGATGGACACTGAAAAAAAAAAAAAAAACCCCACCAGAAATCATTTAGAATTTATTCACAACATGTGCTAGGCATTTAGTCAGGCCAAGATAGACAATAGGATACAATCAGAAAAAGATTGAATAGTGGCTTCCCTTTGGAGCCTTAAAAATCATGGAGATGGCAAAAGAAGAAAAATCTTACTACAATCAGTCTCTAGGAACATATAACCCTAAGCTGGGGGGGCAGGGGGCATGTTCTGCAAATACCAACACTCAAAGCAATGTTATTTCCTGTCAGTGTACAAACAAATTGGTATGCAAGTCACCTGCCTTGCCAGTACCCTCTGCAAGGAGGCTCATCCTGACAATTGTCAGTCCCTTTTGTTACATTTATCACACCAGGTAAGTAGCCACCTTTGATCAGAAATTTACAAAGGATAACTTCTAAACATGAATTCATAAGCTATGCATTGACTTATTTTCTAAACGATCTGTGCACTATACTGTCATTTAACACCTAGCAGTTTAACGGCCAGTGCTTAAGCTGCACTGAAAGGTAAAACTGAAGACGCATCATAGTAAATGAGACCTAACCACTCACTGAAGGCAAGCTGGCTCTGCACTTCACTGCTCTAGAACCTGGGTACAAAAGCAACGGTGTGTGAGATACAGGAGAAATAGCTTTTTAAGCAGCCAGTAAAAGTGTCAACTTTATTATGAGAAAATTACTCTGATCTGTATCTATAAATAAGCCTTTAGCTCATCTCCATGTCCTTCTGTCATGCCATCTTCCCCAAACACCTGAGTACAAGCTTCCACACTTACAGCCTTCATTGTACAGATACGCTATCCCCAGCTTCACAGCAGCTTCGAAGTTACCCCTTTCAGCAGCCCTGAATGGGAAACAGAGAAGATACTTGAGGTTGAAATCAGTAGGTGCTTCCAGGCCTACATCCTCAAACGAGTTACTTCGGTGGAGGCCAGGCTGTGCATTTGGTGATCACCAACCATAGGCATATGTGCTTTCACTACAGAAGCTAAACATAAGTTATGCTGAGGCTTTGCTTGCTGTAACCCTTTTCTCTGCCAATGTCCAGGATAATCTGACAATTCATAGGAACTGTTTCCCATTCCCATGCAACATACCCAACACCAGAATGCAATAACACATTTTGGTACTTGCACCTTCAAGGATGTGCATCAAGCCCTTGTGCTCCTCCCTTCCAAACTGATGTGCACATAGTAGTTTTCTTCAGAAAGAATATCATACATGCACCAAAGAAGCAACAGGCAAAAGTAAACCAATTATCATGACATTTAAACTGTTGTATCCCCTTCAAATCAGATGGATAAAAAGATGTTCTCCACCATTTTTAAGCAGGTTTATCATTACCCTTTCAAACATCACTTGTTTTAATACTGAAATTTACCTGTTCTTCAATACACTGGGGTTTGTACAAGAAGCGACCCAGCCAATTCAGACTTCGAAATATGGTTATGCTCTTGAGCCTCTGATCTCACTTGCACATTCATATGAAAGCACCAGTAACAGATTTTAGTTAGTGTGCTATGTTCCAATATGAAATATTAATGCCCTTAAAGAGAAATAACTTTGGTATAATAACTTAACTTCAAACATCCTCTTCTACCATATCAGACAAATTTGATTCTTAAACCTTACCTTTCAAACATCTTCAGATTGTTTGGAGAAGGCCATATTTCTTGGAAACTTGCACATGCCCAAACACTAGCATGATTGTCCACAAGGTATTTAAGATGTGAGTGCACCTGCAAGGGGGAAGTGTAAAATAATTATTACCAAAATAAGGGGACCAGCAGAAATATAGTTCTTTGCAATCTAATTTTAGATAGGTAACTAATTAATCACGAGTTAATCATAACTCATTAACTACCTAATCACCATTAAGGCAAGGGATGCCAAACCAAACCAAACTAATTTGTTCAGCCACAATGATCTAGCAGGACAATACCCACAGAAAATTGACACAGAGCACTCAAATACTTCTGCTAATCTTCTTAAGCTTGAGTACTGAGAAATAAAACTGCTAATGGGATAGCAAAAATCTAATTACTGCATGTATTCTTTGGTTTTCTTCAGGTTTAATCTGACACGAGAAGCCAGCCTTTTCAGTGTGCAGTCCTGGCTCCTAAATGCAGATATAAGCCTTGGTGCATGACAGAGGGGAAGCAGCAGCAGACTCACAGCTCTAACAGAGAGGATGTCCTCAGCAGGAAGGCCCTTCAGAACATGAAACAGAACGTCCTCGGGCAGACTTAACAATGTCAGGACTCGAGGCCGTTTTCTTATCCTTCGCTTTGAAGGGAAAGAAAAACACCTGGAACATCTACAGTGAATCACTGGAAATCAAAAAAACAGAACACCTCAGTTAGTGATGGAACAGTATGAGGGAAAAAGGCACTACAGAGTATATATATATATATACACAAACATGTGTTTACTCAAGCACCTATTTACTGCAGCATAGGACGCTTCTTCAAGCATATTAATCAGAGAAATTTAGCACGTGTCACATAACACCATAAAGTAAGCCACAAAGTAACAAGTGACTTGTTCAATTTAGTCAATTAAGCTAAGAGGGTCAGAAGGGATGGCTCATGCTCAAGTCCTCTTCAACAAGAACCCCTCCATGCCCTAATGCCATCATTTGATTGTGTTTAGTTAAACTGTCACTACTACAAACTTCTCTTACCTCCCCCACACCCTAACTTTTCCTTCTTAATTGATAGCAGTCCTTGGAATGTGACCAGAGAGATTAGGAAGTTAAGACCCAGCAAACCAGCTCAAGCCAAAAGCCCATCTTTCTAACCAGCCAGTTGCTGCCATGGGTGTTCATGGAAGATCTCCAAGAACCAGGAAGCCCTCTACGAAGTTTCAGCAACTTGTAGCATTCATAGACCAAAGCATTATCTACATCTTCCGTTCCTCAGTAAGAGGGAGTTTACCCTCACTGCATTCACCAAGAGGCAAAAATGATCTAACAGATAAGGCAAAACCAAGAAGAGCACATGAGTACCACTCGCTGGTAAAGACTCATACTCCATGGTAGAAAGCCCAATCCCCTTTCCATCTCTTGGGGCGAGCGCAGTGTTGGAGCTGCCACCAAGAGCCTGGCCCCTGCCTGCACTCCGGAGCCCCAACACCCACGGCACTCTGACACGTTACCTGTCTTTGATTAAAAAGCTATTCCCAGGAAAATAAAAACTTTTTGATGTGCGCAGGGCAGAATACTGCTATTCCTCTCATCCTCTTTCACTCTCTGGAGAAAACTTCAGCAGTATTTTTGCCATGAAAAAGAAATGGACTTCTGCACTGGTATACCCATTAAACCTGTGTGAATATCTGAATGACTGGGGAGCGCGGGGTACTTGAGCAACTCGGGGAAGAGGAAAACTCAGTTTCAAAAGACAGGAAGTCGCACAGGGAAATCTTCAATTTGTTGCTTCACAAAATCAGAGTGGTTTAGCTGGAAGAGACCTCTGGAGATCATCCCAACATCCTGCTTGCCCTGCCCAAGCGGCACCAGCTACAGCAGGTTGTGCAGGACCACCTCCAGTCAGGTTTGAAAGTCTTGGCGGACGGAGACCCCACAACCGCTCTAAGCAACCTGTGCCACCGTTCAGTCACCCTCAGAGTAAAAAAACCAGCTTCTTCTTGTGTTTGAACGGGGTACCGCTTTGCACCCAGCAAATTCGAAGACCTCTTCGACGTTATCCCGCCCGTAATTTACATTTCTTAACGCCTGTCTCGGAAGTCAGAAGCGCGGGAGCGCTCAGACACCTCGACCAGCCATAGCCATGGATCCTCCACAGAAAGCGACGACAAACCTCCCTCAGGTACGGTCGGCACCGACCCCCCACCCACCACCCCCCCGAGGCGGCGGCAGGCAGCGCTCCGCTCCACGGGCCCTTCCCCAGGCGGAGCCGTTTGAAGCCCCGGGAAGCCGCAGCCCTGACTGACCGTGCCCCCTTTTCCCTTCACCGGAGCCCCCTCAGCCGCCCGCCCGGGCCTCGGCGGCCCGCACCGCTCACCCCACCCCCCGCCGCCGCCGTTTGAATTTCGGCGCGCTGCGCCAGAGCCCCGCCGAGCCGCCGGCCCCCCCCCGGCGGGCCGTTGCTGTCCCCGGCGGCCCCTCAGGTGCCCGGGCCGAGGCCGATCCCCGCCCTCACCCCGGGGGCACGGCCCTGTCGCCCCCCCGCCCCGTCCCTCAGAGCTCTCCTCAGGAGCGGGCCCGGCGCGGCGCCGGGGGAAAAGGCCGCCGCGGAGCCGCTGACGGACCTCAAAGCTGAACGGGTGGGAGGAAGAGGGATGAAGCGACAACCCCGGAGCCCAAGGCCAGGGTCCGCACTCACCGCCCGCCTTCATCGTGGTGCGTCCCCGGGGGACGGAGCAGACACCACCAGCCACCGCGCCCAGACCGGCTCCGAATGAGGGGGCACCGCCAGGGGGCGGGACGGAACCGGCCACAGAGGAGGCGGGGTTTCCCGCAGGAGGACACGCCCCAGCTCTCAGCCACGCCCCGTCGCTGCTCAGCGTGGGTCAGGGACCGAGGCGTCTCCCTGGCGCGGCCGGAGCTCCTCCCGCCCGCGATAGGCCCAAGCTCTTCTGAGCGACGCCTACCAGCCGCGCGCACTTTTTTTTTTAAACACAGCAGCCTTTGTGATTGGTCGGAAGGCGGGCGAGAGGCAGTGCCCGCCCCGCCCCGCGGGCTCTGATTGGGCGTCGAGGATGCGAATTCGAATTGGGGCAGTTGGCGGTTCGAGCACCTCGCGGACACGGTGGCTGTGGCGCATGCGTAGGGTGCAAGGAGCCCCCCCCCGCCC
>JANZLQ010000064.1:1642754-1660451 GCA_026212715.1 Elanus axillaris | reverse complement strand
CTTTCTACAATTACCTGAAAGGGGGGTGTAGTGAGGTGGGGGCTGGTCTCTTCTGTCTGGTGGCTGGTGATAGGACACGAGGTAATGGGCTCAACTTGCAGCAACAGAGGTTTAGGTTGGATATTAGAAAAAATTTCTTTACTGAGAGGGTTGTGAGATACTGGAACAGGCTGCCCAGGGAGGTGGTTGAGTCACCATCCCTGGAGGTATTAAAAAAGTGTGTAGACAAGGCGCTCCAGGACATGGTCTAGCGGGCATGGATGATGGTTTGACTCGATGGCCTTGAAGGTCTTTTCCAACCTAAATGATTATATGATGCTATTATTCTATTTCCCTTATTTATCACGTCTCTTTCTCCACTGATGAGCAGGCAGAGGGTTCTGTTTCTCCTAACTCAGAATGCCTCTTTGCTCCCTTCACATCTGTTGGCTGTGGAAGTGAGGGTAAATACAGCAAAAAGTCTTTTGTTTGCCTCGATTGTTGTGATTTAAACAAAACTCAACAAAGGTGTAACGCTTAGTCGCCATACTGCTAAACCTGTGATTCTTCTTGGGTCAAGAGCTGTTGCTACACTAGCTCAAGTTTCAGTCAAGGTGTTGATCCCTTTTATGAAGAGATTCAAGGGCTTGAGACCATGGCATCTAAGCAATACATCCACAGTCAACAGCAGCATTGCTCTGGCAAAACTGAAAATCTACTGAAAATACCTTTTAATTAGGCAAATATCAGCTTGCACTTTTTCAAGTCCATTTGTGAGAGGATTAATTGCTACACAGCTTATCACTCACTGGTGTCCTGTTTCTCAGCAACTGCAGCCTTTGAAGCCTTTTCAGATGGGCATTTCTGAAAGTCTTTTTAGAGCTAGTCTATTTTTCCGCCCTAATTTGTACATGGATTGCGGTCAGATTCAAATGTGCAGATTTTAAGAAAAGAGCAAAGATGAAAAATTTCAGTCAAATAGGACTTAACAGAAAGTGAGATAAACAAATACAAGCGTAGCATCCAGTCTAATGTCTTCAGCTAGTGAGTGAGTTAACAAACAGCTGAAGTTAGACATTCAGAATGTGTTAAGTCTGGTGAAAAAGTTGCAGACAACACCTAAACACTAAAGGTTGCATTACACGTCGCTGCAAAAGTAATTTCATCTAGGTAGACAGTAAAATGACATATGCCCACATTGCACAGTGGAGCTGCATGGTTTGCAGAGGTTCTTTCCCCCCAGACTAGCCCTGTCCAAGATAGTTCCAGAACTGAAAACAAAATGACTGTGATATTATAGGGCTACATGGAAGTTAATTAGCCAAGCTGAAACCCAAGAGTAATTAGCTCAGCTGCAGCAACATCCCAGCTATATTGCCTCCAGGATCTAGCGTTTCTGCAGGGTCTGATGCGATGCCATTTCGAATCGAGGATGCCTGAGGCTAGGAAAAAAGTGTGCAACAGGGAGTCATTTTGCTACAATTTTTACATAGTCCATGATTATTCAATCAATAAACACGATAGTTTTATATTATAACGTCTGAAGAATGCGTTCAGTCAGTTGTAAAATGGTATCTTTTCCACAGTTTAAAGGGCAAACAGAAGCAATATAGACCATTTACTGGATGAAAGGCTGAAATGCTCTGTGAATTTTCCTGGCAAATCATTCTCTGCTGTCATAAGGCTAAATTACTGAGAGGGTAGGAAAGCCAATTTTCTCTTGAAAGAACCAATCCTCAACTGAAATAGTGGTACCAGTCTTTGTAACTTCTCCTGTCCCACTTTTAAAAGGGTGATGTAACTCAGCTCTTTATTACACTCTTGGCGCAATATAATAACTACTGGGCTGGAGAAGGAAGTTGCTCTCCAAGGGAGGAAAGAGCTTCTCCAGATCTGCAAATCTAGCTGCCAGTTGGGTGGAAGTATTTGTCTGAGGTCCTTAGATGATGAGGCAGCTATGGCTCAAGTTTTATGTCAGGACATCTCAGCATATTCTCTAATGGCCACATCCCTACCCTATAGGTATTTCCGCATACCTTACTGAGTATAATTTGCAATCCCTGCATTTTAACTTCATGCGAACATTTATTAACAATGCTGTTTGGAGGCAGTGCTGCAAATCAGCAGTGAAGGGCAAGGGCAGAGTGGGACGTCTGTAATATTTTCATCCTTTCTCCAAACTGTATTTCTCTTTCATAAGGAACACGCTTTGGGAAACATCCAAAGAGTGAAAACCTTCCTTGCAAATCAGGACATGAAAGTACCACGAGGTGGCATCAAACCCATATGATGGGGCATCAAACCTTCAGCTGTTGGGTTGGGGTTTTTTCCATTTCTGAGGACATCTCAGTGCAGAAGTCCTAATCCAAAAAGGAGTGCACCGATATTTTAGAAGCAGAAGCTCCACATTTTACAAATCTTCTTCATGCTTAGTACTGCTATGTGTAATTTCACTGCCTTCCACGAATAGTGCTACTCCATGGTAGTAAATGAATGTAAATCAGGCTATCTGCATGAAGTAGGTTAATACAGTGCTTTCCAAAATCCAGGTCTGTCCCCACCAAGGCAGAGGAAGAGTGAACATGCCTTTTAGCAACAAATTACTTGGCAAAAGAGAGGCCTGCAGTGAGTTTAATTTTCCTGAAAAGGGGATTGTGGTTTCTGCTGGTGCTATCTGCCATCTGCCTCCGAAGTCCCAGCACACAAGGTGAACCAGGGATCCGATGTACTGAATCGGCTAACAGATGGGTGCCCCTGCGATGGCTCTTGTGAAGTCCTTGTGCCGAGAGGACAGGTTGTGTGACAGCGTAAAGCCCAAGGCACCAGGTAGGAGGTGGTGGATGACCTAGGTGGGCTCCTGCAAGCGCTGCAGAAGCCAGGGACCATATTCTGCGCAGCGCAGAGCGATGAGCAGTGGTGGCTGGGGGGGACTCGGGGTGGGAAAGGTGCATGATGCTGAAGGAAACCCATGGAAAAGGGAGCATGAAGTGTGATGCTCGTATCTCATGGGACTTGACAGCTTTGTGTCCCGTGGTGGTGTGTGTGAAACGAGTGCACTGGCTCAGCAAAGGTCCGGTAACAACTGGCCTCCCATGATGGCCAGACCCCATGCAGGCAGCCCCGGGAAAGACTGTGGAGCCGTGATTGATCTCCGGAGGTTCCAGGGACAGGCTCATTGTCAGCCTGTGCCTTTCCCATCCCCTGAGGCGTTGCAGGGCTTTGCTTTGAGGGCTCTCAGAGGAGCATCTTTTACTCCCATGTCATTCAAATGGAAACTTATCGCTTGCCTGGCAGAAAACAGGGAACTTGGCCAACCTCTTCCAAACAATAGCTGATTCCCTTTAAACTCATGCATTTTAAACACTTGAAGAGTATCACTTTGTAAAAAAACACACATGTGTGGGAGGGAGGTACCTGGAGTGGAGCCAGTGAGCCGTAATTGGGAGAAACGCTTGCACAACGCAGCCAGACAGAGCAGTGCTTTATCTGCCAGACAAGCAATGGCTGTCATAGCCCAGAGCCAAAGGCTCTTACCATGACCAGACTTTCTCCTCCGGAGTCTCTTGCTGAAATGAGATATTAAATTTATATCTGGTTTAACCCCCCCCCTCCATGTTTTCGAGATACTTCACACAGATCCTCAGCACCCTAGAGGCTGAGGTGCCGGGAAGGGGCTGTTGCACTGCGCCCGTGATAGCTGAAGCCACTGGCGTTACTGGGTAAGGTGAGTGGCAAGCTGGTTCTTGTCTGTGCACATGCTTCTTTCCCTACAAGTCCCTAAATGCCACCGAAGAGATCTGGGCCTTACGACTCCAAGGGCAAATTGTCACAGTTAAGAGCTCCTGGATACCTCTATATCTTCTTTTACACTTTATCCTCCTCTCAAAACAAAGTGATTTCTAGCTGGGTCTTCCTTATCTTGCAAGGCTAAAAACACAGAGTCCCTTCTGTGCATGAATCCATCCCCGGAGGATTTCTCTCTCCCTCCCTTCCTCGGGAGGCCCTCATTATCATCCCTCCATCCCAGAAGTACGAGGTAGCCTATCTTTCTGTTCCCCTCTCATCCTCCAAAGGACTTGGGAAAGCTGCCTTCTTTCCCTGGTGTGCCTCAGGGAAGCACAACCCTCCTGCTGGGATGGCAAGGAAGGTGGGACAAGGTGGGATGCCTGGATCACGGAGCTCAGCTCCCCTGTGTACACAGCGCCTGTACATGTGGGTTCGTTTTGGGAGAATCCCCAGAGCTTCTTCACTGCACCTCCTTTGGCTCTATGGCCAATGAAAAAGTCTTCAGTTCTCTAGTACATGTTTTATAAATACAGGTAGAAAAAGAAGAAAGGAAAAAACATGTACCTAACCCATTGCCAGCCTGGTGCTTGCAGGCCAGACTGGAGGTTAGTGCTTCCCAGCAGCTCTGGGTCCCTGGGAAGCCCTGGCCCACCCTCCATGTGAGATCTTGGAGTAAAATCATGAATAGCTTCATTATAGCTGAAGCACAATTTGCCATGACTAGCTATGCGTATTTCTATCTATCATGTACTTTGCTGCTCCACACAAGTGAATGAAGACACTGTATGGGTCCAGCTGGGCTCCAGATTGCTGTGTGTACAGCTTGTCAGGCTTGGCTATATGTGCTGCTGATCTACATATAGCCAAGCACTAATTCATCGCGGAAGGAGGTGATCAACGTGAGTTTCAGAACATGTGAAGGAATACTGCCCTAGTTCTGTGTGGTTCCTTGCTGATTACACAGTCTCAGCCACTTAATACTGGGTGTAGGGTTGTTTTTATTTCCTGTAAAGAACAGAGTGTTTGGCAAAAGAGGAGAGTGAGAATGACAACTGTGTACACATTTCACTTATTTCTAGTATTATTTTTCCTCCAGAGAAGAACAGAGCTGTTATTAATAATCACCTCGCCAAGTTTCTGAATTGATATTTTGAAATGAGCTGCGTATATAATTTAGGAACCACAGGCAAGGGAGAAAATGTGCTTTCAATTGAATTTGAAATGGGTGGAGAGTTGATGATGCAGAGAAATAAATGACGGCGATTCTGGAGGACTAGCACTGTAGCGAAGAAAGCCATAAAAGAGACATTTGCCAGACTTTGTGAAGCCAGAGGCATCGCAAGGTCTTGAGGAGCACAAGGAGGCACAAGAGGGGGAGACACAGGCAGAATCCCTGTGGGTGAAGTCTTTAGTCTGGAGCTGAAGAGGCATTCAGCCAGGGCTGAGCATCATGAGACTGTGTGTCTCTGCACAAGTCAGACAATGGGTGCTGGAGCCCCGGAGGTCTCGGGTGGCCACGGGGAAGGAGGCTGCAAGAGCAAGGCGAGGAGAGAAGCAGTCCCTAGCAAGACAGAGGCTGGAGCAGAGGTTTGACACAGGCACGCACGCTGTCTGACATCGGCTCTCCTCCCTGAGGAGCGCTAACCTGTGCCTGGGCGGTGTTATGCCTTACCCTACCAGATACATAGGGAAGATATAGATGCAGACACTTGGCAAATGTATTGTCAGTTAGGTAGCATCAGAGTGTGCAAGGCACGCTATGGAAGGAGTAAGCTTTTGAGAAACGTGCATTCAGCATGTGAAGGATAAAAGGTAAACTGTAGGGTAGCAGAAATACTTGGCAATAGCAGAGTTCCCTCTCTTGTAATCTATAACCTCCTGCAGAAACTAAGCTGCTGTTTGAAAACAGAGGAAAAGAATGAACTGTTTGGCCATTATAACTGCAGACTCCTCGGACTGTGACTCAGTGCCATGGTGCCTGCATGAGCCTCCCTGAAACAACCTGAAACAAGGGCTCTGAAAGAGAAATTGTGCGAGATGACTGGTTGCTCTCTATAACTCCAGGAAAATTAAATCTTCTTCCTGCAACAGGCACAATCCTTGTGACACCTTGCCCATGGCTAACATTACAATGGAGGTTTCTCTTCTTGCTTGCATTCCAGTGCAGGCCTGCTCAGTCAACAGGACTAGCATTTGTCTTATTACAGCAAATCCATCTCTGCCAGCCATAGGCCCATTGGTGCAAATATTCTTAGTGTGCTTCCTAGCACTGCCCGCTGGCTATCAGCAGGCATTGCTCGTCAGAGGACAGGCAACAAACGGGTGACAGAAATACCCTTTCCAGCTGTACACCACAACCACTGGCTGGCTATGGTCACAGAAAAGCTTCCTTATCATAGAGCAACCATTTAACAAACACCAAAGCCCACGCATTTAGAAATGTGGCATTCACAGCTCAGCAGCCCCCCAGCCCTGGGGACCCCAGGACCCCTCAGTGACCCCCCGCAGCCCCCCAAGCCTGAGCTGCCCCATGCCTGTAAAGCACAGCCACCCCGTGGGAACTCCCCACCCGGCCTGCACCCGTGGCTTTGCATAACACACGGATCATTTCCCAGCACGTCATTCTCCAACCCCAGCTCCTTGCAGGGTCCGGGAGGCTGCTGGCAGGGCCCTTGGCGCAGCCGCTGCCCTTCCTCGGGGCTCGGCTGCCCGTGTCCAAGGGCAGGTCTGGTATGGGTATACATCCCCCAGACCTGGGGTCAGAGTGCTGTGCAGGGCAGAGCAGTGAGAAGCCTTATGGGGGTCTCCAGAGCTGCTTTTAAGCTCAGGCTCCTGTCTGCGGGGCCACTGCATGAGTTACATTGCTGCTATGGCCATGCTTGAACACGTCGCTCTGGTTCGGATGCTGACCTGCTGACTTGACTTCTTGGCTTGACCCCGGACCAAGTCCTACTACGTTAAGAAGTGCTGTGCCCTTCCTTCCCAAATAGGCAATGTTTCCTCTATGGTAGCATATGTCAAAATATAGTTTGAACGATGACTAGAAGGCTGGAACACAGTCCTCTGTGACTTGACTTGAATTAAACACAGCCCAGCCAGTTTGAGCCTTGTAATCACAGCAGCTTCCAAGGAGCTAACAGTGATGCATCTGCACCTCTTGTGAAATATAAGCCTCAAAGCCCTGCAAATGCAAGGCATAAAAACGTCAGTCACTTTTCAGGCTCAACTTCAGCAAAGAACAAGTTTATGCGAGGCTGCAATGGGAAATTCATTTCCCTGGGTTTTGCGGTGCCAGGATGTCATGCTGTCTCCCATTACACCTCAGAGGCAATTTTAAAAGGTAGATCTTTAGAGGCCTGGATTTTTAATACAAAAAAGAAGTGGAATATAAAATGCTGAAGGATATCTTTTGAGCTCTCCGCAGAGAGAAAGAGACTGCTTTCCCTCGTGTCTTTTGTCTCCTGCAAATAGATAATAACGTGCATTAAATACAGGTCCAGATCCCCAAACGTATTTTGCCAACTAACTGCTATTGATTTTCTTTATGGATCTATGACTTGTTTCTCCATACTGTGCTTGCATTGCCCCTCTTCACAGCAAACTTAGCAGAAGTGTAGGAAAGAGTCTGGCTGCTGCATCTAACTGCAAGGACAATGAATCATTAGCACATTTCTAAACAGTTTAGCTAGAACATAAACCAGAGTCAAGCTGCAAGGCCACCATCTTATTAATTAGAAGGGCAAGGGTAAGAATCAGGCTGCCAAAAATTTCCCATATGAATTGTTTTGCAATAGAAAGATAGCGATTGTGAAGCAAAATCAAATTGGACAGTTTATGACAAAATTATTTTTGATTGCTCCTTGGTTATTTTTTTCAATTTGGGACAAATAATTTGGTTTGTTCTTTTTTTATATAATAATTTGAAGGCACACCTGGAGACAGGGGGAGAAATTGCAGCTTCTCTTGGAGTTCAAGAGGCAGGAGGGAGTCTGTGTCACTGTGGGACACAGTCACTTTCTTTGCTTTTAGTTAATTGCAACATAAAAAGTGACTCCAGTTCTCCTGACATCCCAATTGCCTTTGTTTCAGTCTGCTTCCCAGAAATTGCTTCTCTGAGTAAGTATGAGCAAAATGTCTACCTCCTGCAGTGAGAGGCATCAGCCACAGGCTCAGCCAGCTCTGTACAGGTGCAGCCATGTCTGAAATCTAGTTTAGAAAAAAAGAATTGGTTCCTTATTCAGTTGATATTTCTTAGTCTTCTGCAATGGATCAGTGTGGGGGCTTCACACATGATATATCCAAACCACAAGCAATTTTGACCACCTGGGCAGGCTAATAAACATTTCTGCAGCCTTTGGTAAGGATGGGGACCTCCCTGAGGTGAGGAGATGGCTGCAGGGTGATGATTTGTCTGTCCACCACCATCCTCTTCTGGCTTCTGACCTCCTCAGTGCCAAGAGGTGCAACAGTAGCCCTATATTCTTATGCCTTTTAGGCTTTTTAGCATTCAAACAGCCGACCTGCGTGTTGTAATGACATCCCTTATATTCCATCTGTTTGGTGCCTGTATGCTCACAGAGGAAGCTCTGGATTTGTCCTGCCTGCATCAACCCAGCAGAGCAAACCATGACCAGAAGCAGAGAGCACACGGAAGTTCCTGCCTGGCACAGTCGTCAGCCCTCTGAAACATGAGTAATTCCTGTGCAGATGCTCGTTACGTTAGTGACTTGTATACTTTGCGTGAACTTCAGCTTCCAGCGATGCTCCCCGGAGAGTCGGACTTCTTCACTCCCTGGGGCGGTGGGATGGGAAGGACTGGCAGAGCTCTGAGGGGGAAAGACTTCTTAGCAATTCTTTCTACAACAACTATGATCTTTAGGACCAGATGAACGCTCATCTACAAAGGGAAACGCAGCTGGTGAATCTGGTTGATGCTGTTCAGTCATGCAAGCCAGCTTTTGGTATTCCAGTCGAGGAAGCTCTGGTCACAGGAGTAGCTTATGGTTCTGCTAGTGCAGTACCTGAGCAACTCAGCCGTGCGTGTTGGTGTACAGCTGATGGCCTGACAAAATCTGATGAGGGTACTACAGATGCTCGAGTTAAATGGAAGGAGCAATTAAATCTCCTTTCTGCAACAACTGAAGTGGTGGAGGCCACCACAGAAGGCACAGACAACCATACGGAGGTCTGAGCAGAAGCTCTGAAGCTCCCTGGTCATTTGAAAACTAACCTTGCAAAAGCACATTTTCACTGCACAGCCACACAAAGGTGGTACTGGGGAAGGGGCAGAGCTGTGCAGCTGGGATCACAGCGAGGGAGAAGGTGGGCACTGACTGCGCAGGGATTGCGTGGGCTTGAGCCCCACATGAGACTTCTTTTGGATAAAGTACTTCCACTACAAGTAGATGTGGATTTCTAATCAGGAAAACTGTCATCCTGCTTGGTTGTAGAGGGCTCAGGAAACCAGGCTTTATGTGTGTTTTCTGTAAATATGTCCCATCACACTGAAGAACATACCTGGCTGATCCTGACTTTCTCCCACTAGCAGAGCCAGCTATGCCGAGTCCCATCTATTAAGATGCCACACAGGCTAGGCAAGATACCGGCTGCCACCTCCCAAATCCCCACCGAGTAGGAAAGTAAAATTTTCACCTTGTTCTGTGATGACCATGATAAAGAACTAATACTCATCCAGCCTAACTTCAGACCTTGATTAAATTACCTAACCTAGGTCTTGGTGGCCACTGGTCCTGGTGGAGCCAGCCCCGAAGGGCAGGTGTCTCTGGCACGTGAATCAGACACCATGTGGGTGGTATCACCCTGCAGAGCTCTCCAAGAGAGGGATCCTGGTTGTTAGGCTCCAAATGCATAATGTGGGATGAATTCAGGCACAAGTGGCATCCTTGACGTTGGAAATGAAATCTGCAGCGTACGAGGCGCAGGCTAATATCTCAGCTGCTGAACAAGCTTTCCTCTCACTCCAGTGTAAGTTAAATTAGAGGACTCTTCATGTGAAATTACATCCATGTTTAATTACTGTTGTTGGCGCTACAATATCACTAAATAGTCCTAGCTGCAGATGAGGACTCTGCTGTTTCAGGCTCCGCACAAGAACTGCAGACTGGTTCCTGCCAGAAGTGTGTGCTCACTTGGCACTGGATGGCAATGTGATAAAGCTTTAGTCAAAATCAGAAAAATCACGTCCTGTCCAGGAAAGCCAGGGAGTCATGTAGACCAGGTTTGGAGATCACGTTTTCCAGTTTCTGTTGTAAATCAGGATATTTTTTTTATCATCCTGTGAAATAAAACATCTGCAAGGGAGTCCTGGCTTGAGAAAAGGAAGTCGCTGATATGCTTGCAATTACATTTCTGGCTTTGTGAGCTACAAAATGAGAAGTGATTTCTGTAAGCAGGCTGAGGGTGTAACAGAAGAAGCTTGGACAAGCAGAGCCAAAGAGACGAGCATGGGAATGCATTCAAAGAGCTGCCTTAGGCTCAGCCTGCATAACATGTTACCGACAGCTGGCCGGGAATACACCAAGCACACTGCAAGGTCCAGGCCCTGTCCAAGGAATCTGTAACCCAACACCGGCAAACTCGAAGCCAGGACATAACCCAGAGGAAGGGGAGTGTGTTTGCAACAGGAAGAGAAGAGCAATAAACACAGTTGCGGAAGCAAAAGGTTGATGGAGGACTTTGGAAGATAGGGAGTGACTGGCCAACAGGAGATGGGATGGAGAAGGGGCAGCCTGAGGGACAGCAAAAGAAAGAAGAGGCAGGAACGGATGGTGCGAAGGAGAGAGAAAATGAATTTCAACTCAATTTTTAATACTACTCATTGTGGATAAAAAATGGGTTTAAATAGTGCTTGCTGTAGAAGTCCTGTTGTTGTCCTGCTGCTATGATGCTGCATGCTCATTGGAGCATGTGCCCACTGTGCTGAGTCCTACAGGAGGCTCTTCACCCCGCTCTGTTTTTTGGCACAGAACAGCCCCTCCTGATCCATGGCCAGGAGAGCAGGTAAAGGCAGAGCTCTGCACTGCTTCCAGCCAGCAGCACCGGAGCTGCACCTCTCTGCGGTCCTGAGCACTTCCAAGGGATGACCCAAACTTCCTCCCAGAGCCTGGACCCTGATGGCAGCAGGAAGGTGAGGAGTCTGGCCAAAACCTCTGAATGCGCCTTCCATGGCATTGCCCCAGTGCTGCCAGCAACTCCGTGGTTAAACGGTATTACCCTCTTCTGATAGCTGTCTTCAATAATTATAAAATTTCATTTTCTTTGTGGTGATGCCATAACTTAGTGAGTTGGAAACATTCCCAGGGAGGAAAGAAAACTGTACTCTGAAGACATTTATTTTAATTGTTTTATAAGGCACCATAGAAAATGACACTAAGTTATCTCTAAAGAGGCAATGTTAAAGCATGGGAGCTTCTAGCCTCAAAGAGGCACCTCATGCTGAATGTCTGACAGGTCCACTTTGCCTCTAATGTGCTTCTTCATGCTGCTGTATGCTCTTTGCAGCTGATTGATGGGTTTATTTTCTGCCCGCCGTCTAGGATGACTGTTAGTCAGCTTGGCTTGGACTTCCCCAAACCGAGATAAGAGCAAAGTTGCCAGGAATTCAAGTGATCTCAGAGAAGGCTACTAAAAAGCCTGACTCTCCTGTCACTTGTAGCGATGTAACCTTGGGGAGCTGCTGTCCTGACCATAGGCTGAGAAGGACTAGCTGCTAAAAGAGATCCCAAAGCCTGCCAGATGTGGGGAGCGATACACCGCCTCTCTCCGGGCTGGCATTGCACCGTGCCTGGGCAGTCAGCTGTTGGCCCGACACTTTAAATTGGGGTTCAGCTGCTGAGTTCTTGAGTTGTGCCAAAGGTCTCTGAGGGATAAAGCTTTCCTGATGGAGTTGCAAGATACCAACCTGAAGCCATTTCCAAGAAGGAAATTGAAGTGGAAAAAAAGGGCCAGTGGAAGAATAAGAAGTGAAGGTTAAGCCAGAAAGGCTTCAAATGCTCTGGAGGGAGCACTTCCCTTACAGGACCGCCGTGAGGCTGGGGCCGTTGGCCTCCTAAGCCATAATTGCAAATGAAATATGACTTTTTAGAGCAGCCTTAGGTCCACGCTAGGTGGAGAAACCAGAAAATAAATTCCTGGGAGGTTGGGTTTGCCAGTGGACGAGTCAGGTGAAGCAGCTGTGGCCTCCTTCAGTGCTCTGGGCTGTGCTGAGGAGCCACAAGCGACTCCATCCCAGGCTGCGAGAAGACCAAACAATCAGCAACACCACGAGCCCTCACTTGTGCATGACACAGTACCCAAGCAACTGCTTTGGTGAAGCCAGACCTCATGGGAAGTGCTTCAAAGCCTTGTTTTGATACCCACAGGGAGCAGTAACTTTATTAACCAGCTTTACTTCACAGAACAGTCTCTCTGTAATCACAACCGGTACAAATTACATTCAAAAGAGTGTGTTAAAGTCATTAGCTGAAGTGATGGGTGAGGAAGTTATCCATTCGTTAGTGATTAACCAGTGATTTCCTATCCATCAAGGCCCAGCACTGTACTCTATTAGACTTTATGAAACACGCAGGGTGTGTGTATGCAGAGAACACGGTAATTGCTTTAATTACAATTCTTTTGATTAGTAATTTTTATTCACTGGCAAGAAGGTTGCCTGCTCCTGCATGTGTGGAGAACAGTTTTCATCTGCTCCTTCTCAGAAACATCTTTTGCATGAGCAATGGCGCCTCAGATCCCTACCACTCTTCCCTGCAGAAGAGCACGAGGTGTTTGCGTGTGTGTTCGCATGACGAGAGCTGTGATATTTTGGTCCTTTCTAAGCTCCCTGTAATACTCTGCATCTTTGTAGCCACAGCATAGCTTAATTTTCAGAAGCCAGCAGGCAGACTGTTTTTCTCCTGCCTCAGACAGTCTCATTAATGTTGCTGCTGTCTTGCACTTCAGTGTTTTCTTTAATCAGATCATACCAGTCCCAGAGGATACCTGTTTCTATTGCCAGAGCAAACTATTATATTTCCAGAGCTCACATCTGATAGGAAGGATCATTCAATGACATTGAATTAGGCAGAGATAGGGACAGTACCATGTAGAGTGTTGGAAGAGTGCAGGACCTCTGTGGAAGGAGAGTGGCAAAGCCATGGATGACAGTGGGCTGGAGGGAAAAGATTCACCTTCCAGGGTTTGTTGCAGGATGCTCAGTAAATAATTTTACTTAAGAGTGTTCTGGAATTTAGGTTGTAGTGCAAGAAGAGCCTAACCAGAGAGGCTGGGACGAGGTGGCAGTCCCAGCCACGAGATGGCATGTGAAAGGGCAGGGAGCCCAGCAGCTCGCTAGCTGATCCCAGGAATGGCTCAAACAGAGGGAGCTTCTCTTTTCTGAAATCCAGTTTTGATGTCCTCACCTCAAGTCCTCCTTGTCTGCAGGTGCTCCCCAGGAGGTCACACCTCGTGTGAGCAAAATGTCAGCGTGGGGCATCAGAACCGAGCGCACTGGGGGACAGTGGCAAACCTGGACAACCACACTGGAAAGAGTGGGGATGGGTGAGGGGGACGGTGTCTCACTCACTGCTCTGGCCGCTCTCTGACCAAGACACGTGGGTAAGGCGGGACACTGTGCAAGGAATTGCTTGCATACGTCTCATACGTGTATAGAAAGACCTATCTCGTTCCTTTGGTCATGCAGCTGAGGCATGGGGCCACCAGCTTCTTTTGGGTGACCACCTGTGCATGCACCACCACATGGTTAATGGTTGGCAATTTGTCCTTGCTGAAAGTCACTCAGAGACACTTTGCTGATGTAAAGATGAAAGGCACCGTGTCTTAATCAAGTGCTCCAAGGGTTCAGAAAGAGCAGGATATGCAAAACCTGCGATGTGCCCCAAAGTGGCAGTCTGAGAACCCCGGTACGATGCTGGGGCGTGATTGGTTGTGCACAGATACTGGTGGATTCATATGATCTGCAAACACTTGGAATAACTCAAAGCCTTGCCTGTACATCTGTTAGCTGCATCACGGACCCAGCAAAACCCCGGATTTTGGAAAGACTTTATCACCAGACAAATAGAGGCAAACTTCATATACATCTTACCTCCAGAGAAGTATATCTTAGGGGCAGAGAGACACTACACATGACTAAATGATTAGTAGCCATGTCACAAAGTACATGTTGGATTCATATCTAAAAATCTTTGTACTGTAATATGTGAGAAAAGCTATACAAACAGGGCATCGGTTCTCTCCCAAGGAGGGTGACTGTGGTGGCTGTGAAACCCCACAGCATGTGGCCAAACTACGGGCTGGTGCAAGACGACAAGAAGATGGATGTGGTCCCAAGTCCCTGGACTGTCAGGGGCTGTCAGAGATGGCTTTGCCAGCAAGAACGGGTTTCATGTACAGCTCAAGCCGGAGAGTGTAAAGCACAGGAAAACTTGTTCATGAGAAAAGAAAAAGCATTTAATGCAGGTACTGGAGAGATGAAAAATTATGTTATTGTAGAAACAAACCAGGGCATTGCCAGGGATGGACACTGCAGACAGCTGGGGACAGAGCATGTGTGATTGCCAAGGCAGAAGGCATCTATGACACACTCCATTTACAAAACACATACAAAATATGAAAAAAGGATGGGAACCCCTGCTGCAGCCAAATAACACTATCGGAACAACCTGCATAGGCAGAGTGTTCCCACATTGATTGAAATCAAGCCAGGTCAATGGGATTAACAGCCTCCTCTTGGGAATGTACCAAGGGAACTCCGCATGACTGCAAGCAGGCTGAACCTCCTCTGTTTTCAGTTTCATCAGCAGAAAGACAGCCTTGCTGGCAGCACGGCATCCTCCAGCGGAGGCACAGTCATCCCGAGTCAGACTCAAAGCAGAGAGAGCTGCTAGTGGAGATCTCTGCACTGCCTTGGTCCCTCAAGGAGTCTCTCATTTAATCTTAGGCCAAAATTTGTGCTCTGTTTCAATCTGAGATCTGGCAGAGGCAGCCCCCAATTCAGGCAAGTGTGGGGCCCCTGGTAAAAGCATTCAACTAAGCCATCCAACTGGAAACCACAGATCCAGCACCAGCAACTGGACATCTGTGACCTGGGCAGGACCTTGGGTACTCCTAGGAGAACTCGATATATTCTGTATTTTAGGTGGGATTGCTGAATGTGTGCCATGCTGCCTGACAAGCCCGAGTTTACTACCATCATAACACAAAGCAGTTTTTGTTAAGAAACATCTGGCACAAGACTGCAGCTTGTGCCACTGCTGCTGGGGTTGTACTCTCACCCCTGGTAGGCAGCTGATGGCAGCACTCTCCAGCCCAGCTTTTCAGGGACATTAAAGTGGTGGCACAGTAAACATTCTTGAGGTTGCATTAAAGATCAGCTTGACTTCTTTTTCTCAAGCAAGAGTGAAAAACAAGAAAAGAATAGTGACTCTGGGTGTGTCAAGATGAAGATAAATACAATACTGCAGCTCCTATGATGGGTGGAGGGTTTAGCTTTTCCTCAGCAAGGTTCAAGTGCCATTTGAGAGGGTAACACAAAGTCATTCACAACTCACCCACGTTTCCTTCCTTCTGCACTCTGATCAGAAGAGTCTTAGGTCAACAGATGGGCACTTTAGTCGGTCACTCATCCCAGCACCAATACTCGCTCCACTTGGCCAGGCACCATTTGGCACATCAGATGTGCAGCCTGGAGACAGACACTGATGGATCTATTTACACTCGATTCCAGATTTGAAGTGTTTTGTCTCTGCAACCTGAAGATTTGGAGATTTTTTAAATTTGGATGTCAGCTTAGAGTTTAACAGAGGAAGGCAGCCTCCAGAACAAGAAGTATGGGGCTGAGTTGCTGCAAGCCGACCCTGAAATGAAGCATGCGTGCAGCCCCGTCCCTCCTCTCTCCCAGAGAAAGCTATCTCTGACTCCATCAGACAAACTCCAGGTAAAGGCAGGACCCACAGATCCAATGTCTCCTGATACTGAACTTGTCTGAAGCCCGGGACATCCAGCGAGACATGCTCAGGACAGAAACACTGACGGCTGACCTGTCCTGATTCCATCTGAGGAGCACAATAGGGAAGAGTGATAAAGGAGCAATGAAAAGCTTTTGGAGAGCTATTTTTAGCCTTCCCCAGCCAATTAAAAAGCTTCACAAATTGCAAGTGAGGGTTGTGCCACAAAAGCTTGCTCTGTGTCACTCCTGTCTCATAGGAGAGCACAGGTTGGGAGAGGCAGAAGATGATGCATTTCAACGGCCAGCACAGACACTGTGCCAGCTACTAAGCAGGGACGGCTTCCATTTACAATGAATCATCACAATACCTTATCACAGCACGCAAAGGCTGTGTTTTAAATCATCGTCTTCTGACACAAGACACTGCAGTCCCTGCCCTAGAACTCAGAGTTTCAGCAGGGGATCTCAGGATGAAAAGCAAAGGCTTTGGATAAGTCACACATGGGACCTAGAGCAAAAATGGGAACCAGTTCCAGATGTCCAGTTCTGAAGGCAAAACATCTGTCTTAAAGCCATCTTTTGCCTCCAACAGGAAAGTTTCTTACATTTACTTCCTTATGATCATGGAGGAATGGTATCCTTCACAAGCTGCTAGGGAACTGCAGCCTAGTTTCTTAGAGCAAAACTTCCATGTCAGGTCCTCAGATCTCTCTCTCTTAGCCAAAGGCTGGTTTTTGCTTGAATATTGCACAATGCTTAAGCAAAAGGGTGGGAAGATTCCTCTTCTCAGAGAGAAACCAAGTAAAATGTCAAGAGGAACATCCCTGCAAGTCTAGCATGGAATGTAAATATGCATGAAACCCCAAGGCTGAGTCCTTTCGTCTGAGAAGACGTTAATAAAAATTTACCCTTCAGCTCACAAGCCTGCAAACCAATGAATAATAGCCACATCCTGGTAAACTCTGAAACATTCCATAATAGAAACAGAGGAACCTTCAGGGTACTGCATTCTTTCATTAAACATGAAGAGAAAAAATAGTGGTTTCTACCAAGACTAGGAATGTCCTCTTTCTGAGGTATGTCTGTACCGCTCGTGGTCTGCACTCCAAGGAGTGGCAGCCTGGGAGAGCTGTTTCCTCTTGAACCCAGGCCAGGTAGGCTCAATTGCAAAGAGCAATTTCTTCAGTCATAGCACAAAAGTCCAAGGGCACTGGCTGCCTCCCAGAGTGATGGTGTTATTGTATATGAGGGAACATATGCCTACCGGGAGTTCAGGTCTGAGATTTATGCCCGTGGTTACCAGCAGAAGGCCGGAGCCTTCCTCTACTTGCAGAAGAACAGAAGAAAATTACAGAGCAGCATAACGGGGTCTGAGCTGTGGACTGCGATCTCCTCCTCTCCATCAGCAAGTTTCTGGATACAGCTTTGCCCTTTTTGTAGGGACTGGTCTTACTCCTGAAGAGGAACATGCTCCGAGATGTGTAACTGGAGGAGAGGGTAAACAGGGGATGTTCATTCTTCATCAGCTATCTGAAAAGCATAAGGTGGCCTACAGCTGTCAGGAAGAATCCTGGGCTCCGACACAGCTCCCATAAATCAAGAAGTTTTACGGCAGGTCTCAAGATCCTTGCCTAGGCTCCAAGTACAGTGGTTCCCTCTGGACTTGTATTCCCGTGCTGGAGCAAATTTTCAGCAGTCACCTGGTAGTGTCCTTCTTGGAAGCATCTCCAGAGACAGGGACATGAGGATCAGTTCTTGGGAGGCTTGTGTGACTGACCCCAGGCAACCTTCATCAGACTCTTACGTTAGCTCCCTGCAGGACCTCAGAGTTATGTTTCACATCTAGTGGGATAAACAGCCCTCTCTTCTCCTCTCCCTCTCCTCTCCTCTCCCTCTCCCTCTCCTCTCCTCTCCCTCTCCTCTCCCTCTCCTCTCCCTCTCCTCTCCCTCTCCTCTCCCTCTCC
>JANZLQ010000064.1:1619839-1642699 GCA_026212715.1 Elanus axillaris | reverse complement strand
CTCACCTCTCCTCCCCTCGCCTCGCCTCTCCTCACCTCTCCTCTCCTCTCCTCTCCTCTCCTCTCCTCTCCTCTCCTGTCTGGGTGGATGAAACGAGGCTGCAAGTGTTAATCAAACACTGCCAGGAGAGACGATTAGCTAGATCCAGCGGTCCTTCAATGGGCAGCAAGGTCCTGCGGCGGGCCTGGCAAGCCTTTTGCTTGCCATGCAGGAGCAGGCATGAGCCATCTGGTTTCGACAAACACTAGCTGATATTTTTATTCAGCAGATCCACCTCTGGTGTATTACAGCACTTAACACCAGTGCCTCAGGAGAGGAGTAAATGGAGCTGTCCTCCCAGTTTTACAGCTCCTTGCTTTCCCAGGCTTCAAACTGCAACAGATCCTTTTTCTCTCCTGAGCACGTGTCCCCAGAAACAGGTCTGGGCCATGCTCGAAACACAGCTGCCAGCCCAGAGCACCCACTTTTAAATAATACCTCCATATTTTTCTTGATCTTTTAATAAGTGAAGTTTCATGAATCTTTTGCTTCTTTGCTGATGCTTACAAGAGCTAACGAGGGTTTGACATTGATCCTGACTGGCTCAACGTTCGCTCCGGTAAGTGTTCCCACTGATGGCTGTGTAAATTCTTCTTGTGCCAAAGGCATGAAGGAAGCAAATTCAGTAACGGCCACTGCATAGGTATTTAGTTACTTTTACCAAATCCTTACAGCTAAGGTTTTTAGATACTATTTCACAGGGCTCAAATGATTCTGCCTGCAGCCCATCACCACAGCGGGTTGTACCTGGCTCCAGAGAGGCTCACGGAGCTGATCACTCCGTAGGTGTGAGCATGGCCCAGGGAGAAGCGGTGAAGAGGTGGAGTGAGACTTGTTGGATGCATCTTCTAATCCCTGTGTCTCTCAGTGTGTGGAGTGACCATGGGCAAATCACATCTGCTCCAGGCCCCGCTCTGCTCGCTTGCAGGATGGGCTCAACGGCTCCATCGGGATGCTGGGAAGACAGTATGTGAATGGTGGGAGCTGCTGGGGGCTGCATGTGTGTGTGTGACCGGGGGATAACAAACGTTGGTGCTTTCCTGCTTCCGAGAAGCCGTGTGGCCTCATTTGCTGTGAGCCAAATCTTACTTCACCTGTGCTTGTTTTCATATATTGCAGCACATCTAGAAGACCTTAAGCTCTTTGGCCCAGGGACAACATCTGTCTCGTCTGAAATAAAATTACACCTTTAAGTGCTATTTTAAGAAAGAATAAGACCAATTATTTCTATGGATTTACAGTGTATAACTGAAAACTCTTAAACGCTTGAAGCAACTGAAAACTCTTAAATGCTTGAAGCTGCAGGCCAGCACACCTACTGATTTCAAATTTTTCATGGCAGAATTCACACCAGCCTTTTGTTTTTACTAAATTATCCTGGGTTGCTTTGTGGGGTTTTGTTGTTAACACATCCTCCCTCCTGCAGAAATTAAACATTAGCATTCCTTCATCCCAGCAAACTTCAGAGAAATAAAGACATAAAATACAGGTGCCTTCAAGTACATTAAGCTAACGTTGAAGAAGAATGAAATGCAAGAGTGCTAGGAGAAGACAGGGGTTCATGAGTAGTCCCCAGAGTCAGAAATCCTGTTAAATCCTGTTTATCCAGCAAATAGACATAAACAACGCATCTGACCTGGAGCTTGACTGTGCTGAAAACAGGGCTTGCTCTTGAGTACGCAGAGGAAAGCGGTCTGCTCTACAGCGATGAGGGCTGGAGAACTGCTTAGAAGTATAAACGGTCCATGCATAAGAGGGAAGCTCAAGCAGCTTGATGGGAGATTGGAGGAAAAAACCTCTTTCCCATGATATCTGTTGTCTCAGTTGGGGCACCTGCTAGCACTTCAGACTGGGGCCATTGCGCTGCTTCTCGGAAGTTTGGGGCTTTCCTTTAGAAAAGGGAGGGAAACCGTTCCCTTTAGGGATGGGAAACAACCCTTAGGGAAAGACAGCTGTGGCAAGTGACGCTTCCCCCTTTGACTCGCATCTCGTGCGTCTCTGTGCCAGCCCCAGCCCTTTCACAGGGGACCGTCTGCACGCAAGCGCGCTTGGGTCAGCAGGATCTGTGGGGACAAAGGGGCTCGGACAGGGCTCAGGTCAGGGCATTGCGCTGGCCGTGGGATGCTCTGGCTGCACCTCGCCTGGGACGCGGCTGTACAGTGTCACTGGTCCTGTGCTGTACCTGTGCCTGTGGTTCAGCAGCTGGCTTGTCTGAGGCTTCTTTGCTGATGCTCTACAGGGAAATAAATGAGAAGAGGTAACAAATAAGAGAGAAACAAGTAAATAAGGGAGTAAAGGTAATTCCCTGAAACTGGGAGGGAGAAAGTTTAACAAACATCCCTGAGACTCAGTCTGCTTCCTTCCACTGCACCTCGTCTGCAGGCAGTGGTTGCCGGCACCCGGCCGGTGGTGGGTGCGCAGGCAGGACCGCGAGTCACGGTGCGGTCAGAAAGCATGAGGCAGCCCTGGCCAGCCTGCGTCAGGAGAAAGTGGAAAACTACAGAACAATCTGAAGAGCTTTCTATAGCCCCAAGGAGGCCGACTAGGCAATCTTTAAAGCTGTGTTACTATAGCAGCCCCGATGGTAATTTACCAGTACATCTCCTTTTCTTTTCTTCACACCCCTTTCACAACAAAAAAATGAGATTAGGCTCATCTTCACCAATTACCTTGCCATGTTCCCTTTGCAGCCTTTGGCTAACAGCTCTCCAGAAAAGCCCCAACATCGCGGTGCAGCCAAGGGCCCCATACTGTTCTCTCTCGGTGCAGGGAGGAAAACAGCCTGTGCCAGGAGCATCCCATGTGGATGAGAATGCTGTCACAGGAGACGACACGTGGTGCTTGCACGACGGGCTCCCACGGCACAGTGCCTCTGCTGTGCTAGCCACAGTTTTGGCAGGAGCTTTTTGCATGAGCAGGAGAGAAGTTTTGCTGGAGGTGTGGGCAGGAAACACTCGTCTGTCTCAAACCCCGCAAACATATGGGGGTTACGAGTAAAGCCATAGACTTCCACTCTCTGGTTTTGCTAGCGATAATCAGTTTTGACGTAACTGACGATATGTTCTTCCCTGGAGAGAAAAATAAGATTTGAGGTCTGGTGCCACCTGGGAGGCTTGGGGAAAGCAGGGGATGGGGTTCGGGGTCTGCTCCCCCCTGGGGAGGCTCAGAGGATATTTAGTGCCTGTTAGAAAGCAGGTGCCGTGTCCCATTCCCATACCCTGTCGCTGCCTGTGCTGCAGGACGCCCCATGCCAGCGTCCCGCCTGCCTGGCGCCACGTGGGGCAGGGGGATGTGATGGGCAACCAGGCACAGACGTTCCCAGGGCCGGAGGAGCAGGGAGGGGATCAAGGTCCCACGGGACACCCAGTGAGGGCAGCGATGCTGCAGCCCCCTCGTCCGCCCACCCATGCCGGGAGCGGGGCTCTTCGTTATCGCACACCCTTGCAACTTTTGCAACTGGATTTTTTTTTCTGTACTGATGGAGCTACGAGCGAGGCTCAAAAGCCCTGGGTAAATCTCCAGGCAGGAGGGTCCGTGCAGGAGATCTGATGCAGGCCAGCCTGCCCCAGCCTAGTCCCACCACTGCACCATCCACCTTCCTCACCTGTACTCTCAGTGCAGCCCTGGAGACCACCCAGAGCCAGCCCTTTACTTTGTGCTTCTCTCCAGTCCCTTCCTATGTCGCAGAAGTCTCCGGAGCCTGTCTCCCCAGCAGAGCCGGTATTCAACGTGCTCTTTCTTCCTCAATACTTTTCCTTAATCCTGCACCAGAGGGGAGATGGGAGTCCTCCCTTCTCTGTCAGCAGTGCCTGAAGAAGAAAGACTGCTTCCACCATGCTTCCTGCAGAAATTAACCTAATTACCTGTTCCAGTGGCAGCTAATAAGCTGAAAGCTTTTACGGCCAGCGCCTCCTTCCCTCACTGTGGGAGAGGCAGCTTCAGCCAGGACTCTCCTTAGCTAAAGATCTTTGACACTGGTGGACTAACAGGAGGAAAAAATCTCTGGGGAACAGAAAAGCATTGTTGGTGTTGCTGAGGCTGCTGAATGCAGAGCTGTTAGTTACGGACAGGGCTCTCAGGGTGCTTGAAACCTCTGCTGTGTGAGCAAGGCTGGATGCTGATGAAAGGGGATTTGGGGGTTCGTCACTGCAGGTACCTTCTTGCTCCCAACCCTGTGTCCTGCAGCACCGCATGCACACGCGGACACCTTCCCACGCTCAATATCGCGAGCACTCTCCCCATGCTGCATGACATGGCTGGCAGCATCTTTGCATTGCTGTACAGGGCTGCTGGTAGGTGAAATCCCTGTGATGAAGACATCAACAGACGTTGCTCATGATAACATCTCTAGGTGCCTGGGGGTCTGGCTGCTTGCACATGCTGGCTGTCCTCAGACTAGCTCTTCTGGGGAAGGATGGCCCATTCCCATCAGCAAACTGCTCCTGGTGCTTGTCCTCCCCATGCTCCCCGTGCCGGCCCCGGGTCACCCCAGCATGGGCCAGGAGGTGAGCGGAGGTCCCTGTCGTCTGCCGTGTACATCGCTGATCAGTGGCACAGTCTGTTGCAAGGCTCCTGTGTCCCAACCGCTATGACCTCCCCTTTCAGCACAGCATCTCACCTACTGAATTAACTTACTCTCACCTAAATTAACTTACTAGCCCCAGGAGCAAAAGTATCCATCTCACAGGGCTTCAGCAAGCACCACTCTCCAGATGCCAGCCAGGACTGCTCGGAGTATGCTGCGCTTGATGCAAAGTTTGACATCTTTGCTTTATTGCACCAACCATGAAGCCGTCTCAGTGCTGCGGCACTAATCCGTCAGCCGGAGCTCACCCAGCACCAGCGTGACGTTTGCACTGGTGCGAGCAGGTTTCTGGGTTGCTAAGAGTGACTCACACGTGTGCACGGACCGTGTCTGTGGAGAGGCACTAATACGATTTTCTCAAACTATGATTGGTTTCCCAATTTCTAAAAAGCCGTCTGGCAGGCTGGGGGCCCTTCCAAGGTTTCCTGGAAATATGAAGATGTTAAGAAGGTGCTGCTGTTGGAGTCAAGATCAAGCCCATCGCACAGTCCAGCGTTAGCTGGTGCTGCCAGGCCAGAACTGCCACTTCCTAAAATGAAGTAAAAGCCCACAGTGCCAGATTGCTTGCACACCCAGGGCTCAGGAGCTCGTGGCTGAGTTCCAGCTTGGCTGGTTCGTCCTACACCCCCCCTGCTTATTTTCAATCCAGCACCGAGTTTATCCTTCACTCCTGGTCCTGAGCTGTTGTGTAATATTAATTATTGCATGCTGCCATACTCCACCCACATTCACAGATGTCTTTTGGGACAGAGCGAGGCGATTTCTACACACAGAAGAATGGGAAGCGCTTGGACACCTTTGATATAAAAGGCACCGTGTCACTGAAGGATGAGGGCAGGAGACAGGGTGATGCTTGCAGAAGGTGAGTTAGGAAAGAAGGATGCAAAGACTTTAAGTGATAGCTTTATGCCCTGTCTGTCCCCTGGCTACTTGGCAGATTATTCATTGCCTTTATTAACTCTGTGTTAAATTACCCTTCTTTTTCCTTTAATTTTTCAAGAGGTTTATTGTTTCATTTTGTCTGGTTTATTTTTAAAAAGACTTCCTGTAGAAGTAAAAGTTCCAGGAGACACTAGCACAACACCTCACAGAGAGACAGCATCCTTTTATTCCCACTATTATCACACTGGGCAGTGCTAGAGGAAAAGGTCCACATTACGCTTAAACACAGAGTCTGGGCAGCACGGCCACGCTCTGCAGCCAGCAGCCAGCTCTCTGCCTTCCCCGCTGAGCTCCCTGGCAGGGCACAGGCAGCACTAAGTGCCAATTCAGCTGAGAACACTTGCCATTAGGAAATGGCCCAAAATCACCAAATAGGCTCCAGGCCAGGCAGCCAGTGGAGAACCTGAAGCTTTTCCCTGCCTGACCCGCTGTCCCTGAAGGAGACTTCTTGTGATGGCCCCGTCCACGACACGACTCCCTCCGGCTGCCCAGCCTCCTCTGCCCATCCTTTCAGCCATCGCCGTTAGGTCTTGATGCACATTTGTGAAGCTCCCGGTGGGCTATAGGGGATGTTCTGCAGGGCACGGCAGTGCTTGGGGGGTGCTTTTCCAGCAAGGCCACCCCGAAGCAGTGTCAGCTGCCCGGTGGGGCTGTGGCTGGTGGACGTGGATGTATTTGCTGAGTGCATGCTATTCTATTTGGTGCTGGTGCAGCTTCACGGCTGCATCAGGCTGACCTGAGCGCAGGCTCCTGCTGTGATGGGAGTGGATGCCGGGTGCGATGCTCACACAGCTCATATTGTTCACACTGTTCACACCGCTCGCAGGGTTCACACCGCTCACACTGCTTGCACTGCGCCGGCATCACGTGGCCGGTTGGGCACCCGATGCACGTGAAAGCACGTCTTTCTCCTCAGCTTGGTTTCACTGATTAAAAATCAGCATATTAAACCAAGAATCTAAACCATGAAGTGTTACACCAGCTAGACCCTCTCCTTACAAACACGCTGGCCTCGGTGCATTCTGCCTTTGCCAGCCCAGCCAGTGGCAATACATCTTTTTACAAGTTCTCAGTTAAAAAAAATTTCCATTTATTCTGTGGTGAGGTGCTGGCTCAGAAGCTGGGCAACATGCCGGGAGCCACATACCCTCACAGCCTCTTCTGGTCAGCTGGGGAGGAGATGTGAATTGCAGCTGGGGCAATGAACCAGGGAGGAGAAAGGGTCCCTCATGCGGGTGAGAGCTCAGGCCTTTGGGGTTTTAGAGGAGATCAGATGCCAGTTTACATTTCTGCATGGATTTAGAATCCTAGTGTCATAAAATCATAGAACGCTTTGCATTGGAAGGGACCTTTAAAGGCCATCTCATCCAACCCCCTGCAATGAGCAGGGACATCTTCGACTAGATCAGGTTGCTCAGAGCCCCGTCCAACCTGACCTTGAATGTTTCCAGGGATGGGGCATCGACCACCTCTCTGGGCAACCTGTGCCAGTGTTTCACCACCCTCAGCGTAAACAATTTCTTCCTTGTATCTAGTCTAAATCTGCCCTCTTTTAGTTTAAAACCATTACCCCTTGTCCTGTCACTACAGGCCGTGCTAAAAAGTTTGTCCTTATCTTTCTTGCAATCCCCCTTGAAGTACTGAAAGGCCGCTATAAGGTTTCCCTGGAGCCTTCTCTTCTCCAGGCTGAACAGCCCCAACTCTCTCAGCTTGTCCTCATAGGAGAGGGATTCCATTGCTCTGATCATTTCCGTGGCCTCCTCTGGACCTGCTCCAACAGGTCCGTGTCTTTCCTGTGCTGAGGACCCCAGAGCTGGGCGTGCAGGTGGGGTCTCACCAGAGCGGAGTGGAGGGACAGAATTATTCCTCTCAACCTGCTGGCTACATTGAGTTCATCCCCACGTCTCTGACGCTTTTGCAGATCCCTAATTCCTCTCCTCGTCGCACCATGGATATACAGCCATGTGCTGGTTTTCTGCTTGCCAAAATCCTTGAAGGCGTCTGGCTCTGCAATCCCCCCGTCATACCTGCAGAGGATCTGCCTCCGCCTGCGCTGCCCTTGCCAACACCATGCCTGGGTGCCCCAGCGTGAAGCAGGGAAGTCTCCACCACTCTCCTCCAGCAGCCGAGTGCTACGTGTCCTCAGCACCCCAGCTGCAAGTACAGCAAAGCTTCCACAGCCTCTGCAGGAGACAGCTGGATCCGGAGGAACCAGCATCGCCCGGCTCCCTTGGAGCAAGTTTGGGATCCTGCCCGCTTGAGGCGTGTGGGTGGTTTGGGCAGCTGCTTCTGCCAGAGCGAAGATCTGCCCCGCTTCTCCTCGGCCAGCGGGGAGACACTGTGAGCCGAAGCGAGCTGCGAGGACGGGTGCCGGAGGTTGGGAGCTGGGTGGCCGGAGCTTCGAGGGCATCTGTAAAAGTTGGCGAAGCAGCATGGGGGCTGCAGGGGAGCGCTGGGCAGCAGAGCACCGGATTTATTGATGAGCCAGGTTATGCTGGTGACTCACAGTCACTGTCTATACCTGGCAGTGACTCAGCTCTCACTTCTCTGATGTGACACAAGCTGTAATAAAATCCCAGCTTGTTTGTCGAGGGGTTTTTTTTACCCTGCTTCCCACCCCCACTGCAGGGTTAAGGCCATCATTTACCAGTACGGAAGCAGCCATCACAACAATAAGGCTACATACACAATTAAAAGCTTATTGGGACCTTTCTGTCTGCTGGCCAAGGATCTGGAGGCTAAAAGGCCAAAGATTAGTGTGAGGCATGGTTAAAATGCCATTAAATCAGAACAAGTCCAGACCCCGCTGAGCCTGGGATCATGCCTCTGTGTGCGCAGCGGGGAGGGAAAGCCCCGTTCCTCCCTCTGCAGCCGGGTCTGGCTGAAGAATAAGCAAGGCACACTTGGCCAGAGGCAAACTGCTGGATTATCCCTGAGGTTTTGCAGTGGAGAGCGTGATGCTGCCTTCGCTGAGCACCACTAGCCTCCCAAAAGAACTTGTGTGATCTCTTCCAGCTGTATTCTGGGAGTTCCCGACTCTAAAAGTTGAAATTTCTGCCTTGGGCTTTGGCTTGTTCCTTCCCTCTCCCCAAAGCTTTCTGTCATCCCCTGAGCCGCTCTTCAGCCTTTCAAGGACGCGCTCCTCTGGGCCGACGGGCACGCTGGGCTTCCCTGCTCTTCCTCCCAGACAGCGCTCTGACCTCTTCGGGGAGGAAATCCCTTTTCTTCCACCACTTTCTCCTTCACAGCTCTCCTCTTCCTCATGTCACAGGAAGCTTCCACCTTTCCTACACACTCCTCAGTTTCTCTGGGTGCTGCGTTCTCTGGGTGGAATGCTCACTGGCATCTCAGCCAGGCGCAAGGTCCGTGCTGGAGCAGATGTGACCTTGGAGATACCCACTTTGGAGGCAAAACAAACCAGTGATTTTTACTCTGTGCCCACAAAATGCTGTTGTGCTGCTCTTCGGCAGTGCCTGTGGCTAAAAGACAGTCATAGAGGATGCAAAGTGTTAATATCCTGGTGCAACTCCTCCAGGGAGTTTCTACCTCAACAGAGCAACTCTGAGAAAATCCCACCAGGGAGCACTGAAGGAGAATGGGATTTCTGGCAATGCACAGCCTGTTTCTGCTAATATTCCCCAAGGGCATGGTGTAGATCATTGTAATTAAAAAATAAGTGCTACTGATGTATCTCCTAGGAGCTGCAGGAGTGGGTCTGAAGCACGCTGCACAGTGCATGATGTGGCCATGGAACAGGATGATGATCCCATCCCAAGGGCTTCCCATCAAAGTTGACCACCCGGTACAGCCTATGGACCGAGGGAGTAAGAAACAGCAAGAACAGGGTCCTGGTCAGCACGTGCAGCTTGACAGCGGCTGTCTCCATCTGTGTGTCTTGTAGGTGATGCAAGAAAGGCAAGCACTGAGAAAAGACCTGAAGAACGATGGGATGGGTTTGAGCTATATATAGGGACGTTCTCCAGAGAAAGAGGAATAAAAAGTTCTCTAATTGTTTCCATCAGAGTACGTGTCCCTTACTAGAAGACCTTGAATGAGTCTCTGTCTCCAGAAGCAGTCCGGATACAGAAATAAGAGTTCCCATCAGCATGTGCAGTGACAAAAGCTCTGAAGTCCCCGAGACAAGGGACACGGTGCAGCAGCCCCAGCTCCTCCACCTGACCCAGTTCTTTCGCCCACTGCCCACACAGGCAGCGCTCGCACCCTTGCGAGTGCCTCTGTTTAACACTTGCCATCTCTCCCCCAAAAGGTCAGTCCAAGGCTTTTTTGGATGTGATGTTTTGAAAATAGCCCTCAGATTGATGACATCTCTTTGCCCTATTTTTATCTCCTGTTTATAGGGCCAAGGCTGTTTATTGCTTCATCCTCCTCTGTCCCTCTTCTACATACTTCTACTTTGGATGTTTTATTACTCTATTTATAATTAATTTAGCCTATATTTTTTTGCTCAAAGCCTGGTCAGAGAGTCCAGTCCCTTCTTAACCTTTTCAGTGCTGCTTCCTCTGAAGTCAAGACCCTGTCCCTTAGTATTAAGGTTCACGCATCCTTAGAGGATGAGCAGACAACCGTATGCGACCACGTTAGGACACCTTATGGTCCTGTCCCTCAGCCCAAGCAAGGTGTTGTAAATGCAAAAAGCAATAGGTTAGCTTTAACCCTGTTGCCGTTTTGTTCCCTGCCAAGCTGCCTGATGTTAATCTCTGTCTGTTGGCTCCCACGGTGGAGGGCAGCGGGTGTACGATCAGCGACCGACCTTCCTTGGGATGTACCAGCTTCTTAATGCAGGTTAACTTGATTGCTTGCAAGCACCTTTCTGTAGCTTTGGTGAGCTGAATTTGGTGAAATGCCTCTCCTCATCAGCTTGCAGTCACAGACTCTTCACAAGGTCCCTCTTTGGTTCAGACCGCAAAATTTCCTTTGGTCCTGCTGTGGAGTTGCTCTATGCATGCACGGTGGATATGTTTTCCAGATATCTACCAGCCCTGCTGAAGCTACTCTTCCAACATACTCTGGATGTCCAGAAACCCCAGACAAGTGCCCCAACATACCTGATTCCAACAAATTCCAACTGGAAAAAGAGCAGGTGCCTGGGCATCTCTGCCTGTACAACCGCCCCGTGTACAGGGATGAATTTGGCATGCAGGTACACTTTTCAGTGCTAGTAGGCTACATCTCACAGCAAAATGGATTTGTTGTTATTCTAGATCAAATCTGGAAGAAAAGCAATCATTCCAGGCTGGCCTTCAAGTAGGAGGTTCTCCTCTGGAAAAAACCAGATGGCCTTCATGTTTGTGTATATTCTTTTCTTATACTTCCCTAGTGAGTCACTCTTTTTCCAGATTTGTTGCTGGTGTCTCCTGCTGTGGATGCCAGCGTCTTTGGATGGCAAATGTAAAAGTTGTTGCCTGCACGTGGGTTCAGTCTTCAGTTTAGGCAGCCCTTCAAATCATTTCTGTGCAGTAAATATGAAAATTCCCTTTCCCTGTTGTGGCACTATGATGTTTGGACTAAACTGATTGGATTTAAGTCCGTGTGATGACCCAGCACTAGGAGGTTTTCACTGGTCAGTTCTAAAAAACCCTTAGCAAAAGGCATTCAGCTTCTCTATATTCTGCCACTGAAGGCACATTCCTGCTCCTGTAAAGGTCCTCAAAAAAGGGAGCCAACAGAAAGCTGTAGACAGCAGAAGGGTTGCGAAGAAGATTGCTGCGTTCTGTTGTCTCCTAATGAATGAGCAGAAGGGAGATCAGTCAAGCTGGAAGGCATGAAATCTAAAACTGATGAGAACAGTCTCACGACACCCAGCTACGCTCGCTCCATTCGCTCGCTGCAGGAGGTAATATTCAACAGAAGCCCCCCCCAAATCAAGGCTGACCTTTATATGGAAGAGGTGCAGTGGTGCTTCAGGGCTTCCACAGCCAACAGCAAGTTTTAAAACTTTCTCATTTCTTCCCAAGTGCAAAATACCTTTGAAGCTCTTGGGTTATTACAACAAGAAGGGGAGGCTGTCGGCTGGGGAGACACAGGACAGCAAGTGGCACGGGGGTAAACCTCCCGAGTGTGCCTCCAGATCTGAGCTTTACTCAGTGGCTGAAACTTTTAAATGCATCTTGAAGTATCAGAAATCTCTGGCAGACATCCTCAGAGGCTGTATTTTAGCTCCCGTGTGTGGTGCCAGCGTCTCGTGGCTGGTTTAACTTGAGAACTTCTCTGTGCTGGCTCAGGAGGCACTTGATGGGAGAGCCAGGAACATGCTCCAAAGCTAAACATCAGCGTGCAAACACAGCCCGAGCTGGCCGGTCTGGACAGCCGTGACACTGCCTACGCACCGCACCTACCGAGCGCGAGCGGGCTCTGGCGCTAGTGGAAAGCAAAGCTGGCACTTGAGAGCACGTGGCTGCGCGGAGCCCAGGGCAGAAAGCAGAGATGCGCGTTGGGGAGCTGCCAAAGTGGGACCTGCCACCCTTTCTGTGACCCTCGGGTCACATCTCCTGACGATGCCATAAGAATTGCACATCTCCTGGGGAGAGGAGCCCCACAGGACCGTGCCGACTGGCTCAGCGCTATCCAGCCGAGCAATATGCCTCCCACTCCTGCTGACCTCCTCCAGGTTTCCCATCACCCCAGGAGATTTGATCATGATGGTGAGGCTCATGACTTCTCCTCGTGATCCCGCTCCACCCCGATATGGTCTGGTCTAAAAATTAAGGGCTTATATTTAGCAGCTTTAATAAATCTTAGATCACAAGAAAGACAGCCATGACTGGATTCAAACACATCCTTCCCCCAAAAATGCCATCCATCATCAGGTCTCCTGTCCTGGAATTGTCTTCATATTGTATAAGGCTGGCCATCCATTTTAAGTAGTGCGAGTGTGCCATTGCTCTCAGCTCCTGCATTAAGGACTCCCACAGCTCAGAAAGCTTTCAATACCAAACTCAAGAAACCAATTTTCGTGCTTAATTTCTGGCTCCAGAAGCGCCCATGTTCAGAAAAGCCAGAGCAAGATTTGTGACAACAATATAGTGAGGGGGTCATGCTGCTTTGTAGCATTTGGTTATTTTTATTACAGAATGATCAAGTGACTTGAAAACCCAGGCACATGAGCAGTGACCAAACTGACAATGTGTTCCCTGGAGGTCCCCTTGGGTTTGGTGACAAGCACCTCACAGACCTGGTTTTGTGCAGCCCACCTGCAGGAGAAGGAGAAGCCACTCACCAGAGTGGCTCTGTGGGTTGGTTTTCCCCTGGTCTCTGCTCCCACCTTGGCCTCCCCGTGACATAAATCTCCAATTCTCAAAACCCAAAAGACATAAAAACGCAGTAATGTTGATTCAGAGATGCCAGTTGGGTCCTCTTGGGTTTACACCATGGGTGCTTCATTCCTCTGGTCTCCTCTGCGGTCACTACATCCTCGAGGGACCACATGTGCCATGATGCACCGTAGCTTGTACGAAGTGTCAGGGCAGATACAGTCCCACCAGACAGCCCGGCTCTCCGGGAGAGGACAGACACATGGACAGCAGTGATGTGATGGGCTACTGCTGTGGAATTTCCAAATATTTGTGTTTGTTCACCTACTATACCCCCAAAATTTTTGGTCAAACTGAAAAATCTCAATGTAAAGATTTGGTAAGCTGGAGTGTTTTTTTAATGCTGAAAAGTCAACACTTTGAGTGAAGAAGAACAGACTTTGCAAGATTTCTTGTCCCGTTTACCCCAGCAGGATCCAAGCCTTGCTCCTAGGTGAGGCAGGCTGTGAACTAACCCACTTTGGGACTGATTCAGGGAATCGCTTAAGAACGTGTAAAACTCTTCAGATCCATTCTTAGCTCTGGCAAAACATTTCAGCATATGGTCTTGAACACGTGCTCAAAAGAAATCCCACGGAAGTGCTTTACCAGGCTGGGGCACTACCGTGAGCCACTGCCTACAACCTGCAAGTTATGCACATTCAGCCTTTATTGGGCACTTCTTAAAGTTCAGCAAACAACAGCTAATCAAGAGTTAAAGCAGGCAGCAAAAAATGACCCACACACCATGAGCTGGATCCCCAGGATCGTTAACTGAGATGAGTTTTGCTGGGCTCTGGCATGGCTTATAATTTTCTTCATCAAAAATGCCTGCAGGATGCCCTGTGAAGAGTAACTGAAACAGCTCTGCATCATGAAAAAACAGAGTAAACATCTCAATCAGTGAGTGCCCCGTGCGAGCCCTGATCACTGAACCGGCCCCTCAGGATTTCTGCTAGGCAGCTCTTCAGGAAAACATCCTTGGGACAGAGGACTCCAAGTGAAAGATTTATTTTGCTGTGAATAGAACAAGGAAATGATAAAGTCCTGAAAATGTTGCTGCAGGGAGACCCAGTGCAAAAAGCTGCGGTGGTTTTGCTTCGCAGGGTGCTGGGTGTAAGAAGGACTGAGGATGGTGTGGCTCCGCAGGGCTGGTACAGGGACCATGGAGCATCGCAAGTGTGCGGCTGGGTCGGTGCCCACCGAGAGATGCCTTTAAAAGCTTCCGTGACATCTCAACAGAAAAGGACAATCTCACTCACGGGTGTCATATCATTTTTGAGTTTCTAAGTGGAATGCTGCAAAATGGAGACTTTAAATAAATTAAGTATAATGTCAGAAATACTTTCAAAGAAGTAGTTTAAAGAAGTTAAGGCGTATTTTAAAAGAAATGTTGCTGCCGTGGTCTTATCCATTTAGAGGAAAATTGCTCAGTGAGAAATGCTGGTCAGAGCTCTACAGCCCTGGCAGCATTAGCAAGTGCCACTTCAGTTTAAACAAAACCTCACTGCTCATCTCTCTTTTTTTTTCAGTTATCACTGTTTTTCCCAACTGTCCGGTTATTATCTCCTCTCAGAAGCCCGAGAACAGCCTGTGTTTTCCACCAGCCGCTGTGCTGCCTCCTGCTAGACCAGCTTTCACCATCATTTCTCCTGCCACTCTCCTGGAGGATCGCACTCGTTCCCTTACACTCCTACCGAGTGGCATCTTTTCCAGAGAGATGCCCGCAGCACCAAGCCCTAGAAAAACCTATTATTTGCTAACAGGTGCTGCAAAGTTTCCCGAAACATCCTCATTGCCTACCCGACCGACTATTTTAACTGTTTTCAAGTTGGCTACCATTAAGGAGCTGTGGGTTTGCTTGGATTTTTAACATACTTCAGAGCGTGCTCGATAATGCGCTGATTTAGTGGAGATAGGTCAAATTTTTGACCTAATGTACTAGTTCTTTTAAATATGAAAGTGAGATTTTACTCTGTACTTGTAGCTCGGAGCACAGGAACAGCTCTCCATAAGTGCGATAGGATGGAGAGGCACCACAGCCACCCGTGCCTCTAATGGAAACCAATTTTAGTCCAGCAAAAAGCCATAACAATGTAATGGTCTCTGGCATTTTACCTTGATAATGTCATGGTATTTATACTCTTTTTAATACATTTCATGCCATAATGCTGTTTTGTACTTGGTTTTCACAGGATCAATAAGAGAGAATGACAACCTCTTACAATTTTCTTCCACCTCCACAAGCTGCATATGCACAGATTCAGGAAAAATGCATTTTGCATCTCGCCAGGTGGGAAGCACAGAGCGAGTGTGGAGCAGGGCAGTCACTGAGATCGCAAAGAAGAGAGGGTGGTGGGGAACGTGCAGGTTTCTTGTCCTGCTGCATCTCAGCTGTCCTATATTGGAGCATCCTCTTCCTCCCACCAAGTGTGAGTGCACTTGTGAAGGCTTCCTCCTCGGCACTGCCTGCTGGGCACCAGCGTCTTTCCATTTTGAGTAAAAAGACAGCAGAATTGCATCTTAAAATTAAAAGTCGGCATCCCACGGATGGTTTCACTCCATCCTGGATATCCAAAGCACCGTGATTTCCAGTCTCCCTTGGTGGCTCGATCCGTGCGTAGCACAGTCTGTATTTGTTAGATGAGCTGTAATGTCATCGCTAATTGTCAGGATTAGCAGCCATGGGTAGCTTCTTCTTGGTCTCAAAGGGCTGTCAGGGCAAGGCGGGTGACTGACACACAGCCAGCAAAATGGAAAAAAAAAAAGGGAACGTGGGCCGAAAGGTCATGGGAGAGTTTATAAAAGGTGATGGAGCCCATGGGTCTCATTCTTGGAACAAAAATAGGGGGTTTTACAATGGGTAGAGCGCTCTGTGGGGGACCCCATGTCTTGCTCACGGGCCACGCGTCCCACCGGCTCCCTTCACAGCCCTGAGTCTGCCTGCTCTCAATGGGGAGGGCTTCGCCGCAATTCCCCCCCACTCTCCTCTTCCGAGAGCGGGATCTCAGCCCAGCGGAAGGAGCCACCTGTCCCCGGCGAGGCCCCGCTGCGGCGCGCGATGCCAACCGCTCCTGCCCATCTGCGCCGGCGTCTCCTCCATCTGCGCTGAAGGAAGGAGAGGTTTGCCCCTGCCTCCTACAAGCCGGTGGGCTCTGGCAGGACGGCCGCGCGTTCTCCTGGTCTGATGCCATCCCTGGATCCGACACGGGCTGGCTTCCAGTACACCCCAGGTTGTTCAGCATGGGTCCGAATAGGTTCACGTCCACCACGACCTGCATGGACAGGCACGTTGTGTCCAGGCTGAACTTGGCCTCTCTGACCCTGTACAGGAACCAGCTGCTCAACTCGCAGAAGAGCTGAGCTAAAGCCTCAGCTCTGGCAAATACTGCATGGAAAATGGGGCCAAATCACTGGGTCTCTGTGCCTCAGTTCCCTTCTGCGGGAAGGGAAGAAAACAGCCCCCTCTTTCCTTCACAGCACGAGCATCTTCAGGCAGGGCTTCACAAAGGGTGCGCGACCATGGTTGAGTCTCTGGGCACCACTCCAATAACCTTGCTGCCAGTAAAGACATTTATAAGGGATTTTTTTCAGCCTGGTGGTAAAACCTGCATTGTTTTTAATGCCCGTTTGGGACACTTGCCATGCAGTGTCACTGGAGGTTTGCTCCTGGGAACTGACAGAAGATGCCACACGTCACAATGCTTTGCAAGAAGGATAAGCCATTCCTTTAAGATGTGCTCTTATGTCATGGTGACAAACAAGGTTAATAAACTCCGGGCCGATACAGGAGATACCTTTGAGCTGGCTGCACAGCTGGCCTTTTCCAGGTCTTTAGAGCAGTCTCTGAACTCAGCTTCCATACAGTGACACAGGGAGAAAGCTGCCTTCCCCCAGCATTGCTCCAGGGAGGGATTAGCACTGATTGAGAAACTTCAACGGTAACATATGGGAACCCAGGGATAGTTCTGAGTCATGGCATTTTTGAACCTGAATTGGGGGAGTGGGGTGATGCCGGCACACCTGCTGGGGCAGGGCGATACCCAAAGCACATGTCAGAAATGGGGTGGTGGTGGCTCTTGCTGGGGATCTGCAGCTGGCACCAGCCTTCCCATAGCAGCAGCTTCACCCAGCGGATGGAAAAGGGAAAGAGCAAGTTCTCAGAGTCCCATCAAATGATCCAAAGGGGAAAAAAGAGATGGAAAATATTTTTCCAATTAAAGCATGGTGATTTCAGTGCTACAAGGCAGAGGCATGTGGCAAATCCTGGCATCATGCTGGAGACCACGGTCTGTCCAACAATCACAGGGCTGCCGCCGCTCCGGGTCTGACCTAACGCACAGAAAAGCAGGCTGCAATGAAGATGAGATCTGCGTGGGATCTCAGGAGATCATCTAGCCCCACAGAGATCTCCAACGCTCCAAGCCCCGTCACCTCCCCAGGGTCCCCCCTGCGTGTCTCACGCCCTTGGCAGGGGCTGCCCTGGGGGCAGTGGGCGACCTCGGGGAGAAACGGAATTCAGGATGCTCTTGATTCACCAAAAAAACAGGAGAAAAAAACAACAAAACCAGGCATGAAGCACGCTCAGCAGTAGGTCTGGAAATGTGTTTAGCTCTGAGGTGGGTAAAGAGGATGGGCAGCTGCCAGCCATCCCCTTCCAGCTGGGCTGGGACCAAGAGAGCTACAAGCAACCCCTTCCCTGCCGGCACTCACGCGGTGCCCGCTCTGGGTGGCCGGGGCACAGCGTGCGAGTCCACTGCCTGGTGCCCTGAAGATGGTGTCTGCCAGCAAAGGGACACCAAGGCAGACAGATGAAGGATGCTGGAGTGACCGGATCCCATGTGTGTCCTCAGATGTTCTTCCTCAGCCCAGGTATGTCGGAGCAAAGAGCGGTCTCTCCTCCAGCCTTGCTCTGAAAGCAGGTTGTGATGAGCAGAAGGTGGCACGCAGGAGCGGACACGGCACTACGGAACTGGCTTTATCTGAAGGTAATGTTCCCTCGGGTTAGTCTTTGCATTCGGTGGGAGTCCTACCTCCCTAGCCGCCTCCGGCCAGGAGCACCTGGCTGGGCCTCACGGGAGGAGGACACGGGCCAAGATGCCTGTTTTGGAAAGCAGAAGGACAAGAAAGTGTCCTATCTTCACGTCTGGGCAAACTCTGCAGCAGCTTTGGCCTTTGAATGCCACCAGCGTCTTTGTTGCAACAAGCCCCCCATTTCTCTGCAACGCTACAAGATGTCCAACATCCTTCCAAACCTTATTGTCCTTAATCCATGTAAAAACCTCAGGGGAAGATGGTATAAACCCAAACCAGGGCTCAAGCAAGCAGCAGCGAGAGGAGCTGAACCAGCCCTTGAAGGCGAGCGGTGGCCTCCCCCCTCGCTCCAGCCGGCAGTCCCCACTCGCACCCCCAGACCTTCCCCTCCTGCGGCGGTGACCGGGACCAGGTTCCCAAATTTAAGATATGGCTGTATTTCAGTCACAGCACTGAGACTCGCTCAGGGCTCCCAGGAGAAGCTGTAGCTGGCTGGGACATCCCTGCAGCACGGAAACAGGGCTGGTGCGCAACAATACTTCTGTGACAGTAAGTCCTCCAAGCACACAGACTTCAGCAGAAACTGCACTTATTTGGAAAAAAACCTTCCCGTAAGAACAAAATATTCTGTAATTGGCCATTTGGGGCTTCCTAAACCAACGTTAGAGCAAGCCCCCCGGGGAGGGGAATGCTGGGTTAGATGGTCTATCAGGAATTTTCATGTTTCCAGAGTCTGCTCCCAACGTTGACTTGGTGCCTGGCATTCAGCCCCTTGTCCTTGCCCTGGGAAGGCAGAGCTTTCCATGCACAGCTAGGGAAAAGAGCTGTTAAAATTTCCATTCATGTTTCTGCAAAAAAAGTAACTGTAAGGGGAGTAAATAAATAAGGTTATTAGCCATGAATTCAGCCCAGCTGTCTAGCAGTTACTCATTATTTTGCTGGCAGCTTTGGACTAGAGCCAAGTAGCCGTGCTTGGCCATTCCCGCACCTCCCTGTGCACGTGGACTTGTTTTTAAAGTGCAGGGAACAGTGCCGGGCGCCGTTTCGCTGCGGTGGTTTTTGGTAGGGATGAAGGTCTTGGGCTGCGCAGGCTTCTCTGCTCCTTGCTGGCACAACAAGACCCTCGCTAGTGTGTCAGGACGGGCTGTGAGCTGTGCAGGACCATGGCTCGCCTGGACCTCTGCTTCTGGCTGGGAAAGCAGCTTCGCTTATCCAACCTGGGAATTTCCAGGCCCAGCTGATACCTGGTGAAGCAGCAAAAATAAATGTAGTTTTAAATTTGTATGGGCTTCTTTAGGAAGCTGGAACATGTATCTTTTTTTTAGAGTGCCCGTGTGCAGCACAGACACGCAGTCACGCATGGGCAGGGGTCACCTCTCCCTTTGGCAGCAGCTCATCCCCGGCACCTCCACTTGCCGGGAGAGCCGGCAGCGCTGCCGGCAGCGGGGAACACAGACCGTGCCCAGCCCGTGGCATGTGTGCGGACCTCCAGAGCACGCCCCAGCCCAAAATCTCATCCCCTTGTCCGGGAGCCAGCTGGCCAGGTCCTTCCCTGCCACACCAGCCATGCCGGTGGGAGAGCGGAGAGGGCAGAGCTGCAGGTCCCGCTCCCCATGGAGAAGGCGACTGGGTGTTATCTCTGCACCCACCCCAATACCCAAACGTCACGTGAAGGCAGGGGATGTCCCCCATCGCAGGGAAACCTGCAGGCACCCGCTGTTAGCTGAGCGTTACTCAGCTCTGCCGATAGCCACCTTGCCGGCAAGGCGACGTCGTTGTGGCTTCTTTCCTCCATCAGACGTGCTGGGGTCCTGCGGCAGCCGGGAAAAATGGTCCTTCTCTGACCGTCCCTCTGTCACTGTGCCCCTGAAGGGCTCAAGACTTCAGTCTCCACAAAAGGGAGTGGGAAATAAGAATCCCCACCATCCCAGTGAGGACTGGAGACTGGGTACCCTGGGGAGACTTGAGCTCAGAGCCTGGGAGCTCCACCTCCACCTCGTGCACCTAAACCCAGGCAGCCGGAGCAGACCCACACGTCAGCTAAGATAGGAAATGAATGTCAGATGTATTATAAGGATGCATATTTTTATTTTTAAGTTTCCCCTTTGTAACTATTTCCCGTCTGTTAGCAACAATTTTTAACCCTTCACTTTGATGCAACAAAACCTGCGCTTTTCCTTTTAAGTTTATTTAGTGTTGAAAGGGGATTTGAGCGGATCTGGCAGAAACAGGGCGCATTGCTGTCACAAAAGCTGGATACATTAATGGGGCTGAATTGTTGTTACGGAGAAAGCCTTGGGGAGGCTGTCACTGGAGGCAAGTTTAGAGTCCTTAGTGTAAGGGAGAATTCCCATTACACTGGAAAAGCAGCCTCTGTCGGGGGGTGTTGGTGCAATGTAAGGCGCAGGCTATATTAAACCATGACGTTGGGCAGTAGGTGTCTTGGCACAGCCTTTGAACCATCTTTCCTCCCCAATTAACGCCTGCCAGGGGAGCAGAGGTCTCTGGCAAGGTGCAAGTCTCCAACAAGCAGTGCTGGGCCGGGGGGGGCACGGCCAGGCCAGGCTGCAGCTCCCCACAGGCACGGTGGAAGCAAAGCAGATGAAGACTGGTGTTCAAGTGAGCTTTAGAGGTTTATTCATTTTTGGTTCTGTTCACCTAGAACAGGTAAAGAGTGCCTTTTACCCCCAGACTGCGATAAGACAGCCACATCACTGCCTTCCCAGGGCACTTCCCCACTCCTGGGGACAGATGGATCCAGCTGGCTGTGCTGCAGCTGCCGGCCAAAAGCTCCCATGCCGACACTTCAGCTGCTGGATTTGGGCAACAAGGCATCTGAGTGAGCCGCCTTCCCCCAACAGCACTTGGTGGGAGACCCGGCCTTTCGCTGTGCTGTGAGCACCCAGCGCCGAGGCACCCGGTGACTGTTGAGCACCGCACGGAACGGTGTCACGGTGTGCAGTGGGATGCCCAGGTGGGATATATGGGTGGGATGCCCAGGTGGGATGCCCTCTGGAGCCTCTCCAGCTTGCACAGGGAAGGGACTGGCTATGGCCAGTGTAACTTTCCCGGTCATCTATTCCTGCAGCCAAAAAAATCACTTGGTGCTCTTTAAGGACATGAATTTCTCTAGGACTTGCCCTTTAACCAGTGCATGCAGTGGCCACAGTCCTGCAGGGGATCTTGCCGGAGTGCGTCCACGAAAATAAAATCATTGCAGATAGCAGGAGGGTTTTTGTGTGTGTGCATCTTACTACAGAAATAAAATCCAGTAAAGTTTTTAACAGAAACAAAAGAAAGTATCAGTCTGCGAAGGACATTTTAGCCCAGGACTGAGCTGCATTGGCACTCCAGCTTATCCAGGCTCTTTCTGGGATGGGCTTCACCGCACTGGGGAAGCGCTGCCCTGCTGAGAGCCGCCCCCAGCAAGCTCTTTGGGAGCGGGAGGAGAGAGGCAATTCAGCCCTGGGGAACCAGATTTCCAGATCAAAAAGGGTGTGATGTAATGGGGCCTGATGCCAGCTATTTTGGGCTGGCTGGCAAGGCTTTCCTCTGGTGTGCACAGACAACTCGTCCCTGCATTCTAGTCAGACGGTGCTTGCTTCACAGTGCAGGGGGAGAAGGGCTTAGCACTTTTAAAACAAGCTAAATTTGGGCAGAATTGGGAGCAGGGGCTGATGGCCCAGCCGGCAGTTTGAGGCAGTGGTGATGAGCAAGGTGAGAGCAGAGGAATTTGCAGGCAGCTGAAAACCTGTTTGCCTGAAATATTACAGCAAGAAGAAGGAAATAAAGAAAAAAAGAAATAATAATAATAATAATAATAATAATAATAAAACTGAGCTGGCACCTCAAAATCTCAATAGATGAGTGCTTTGCTGAGCATCCTCCATGGTACACCACTGAGCCCCTGTGGTTGGAAACCACTGGTTTGCTTATCCCAAGATAGGCTGAAATGACAAATTTCAGATCCACAAACACCCTGAAGTAACTATCATCAGGCTTCCCAAGAACAGCCCAGGCTTGACGCCTGCTAAACTCATCACCCGCTGCAGAGCTGGTCTGGCCTCCGTAACACCGCCCTGTCTCCTAATTCCTCATGGAAGTAAAGCGTCGGTCAGAGCTGGGGCTGAAAGTGTCTCCAAACCTCCCAAACTCCATGGGTATTTGAAACCTGACTTTGCAGGACTGAGACTCCAGGTCCTGGTATCCCAGTATCCCAGGCATGGCGGCTCCAGGCCACGCACACTGTGGCATGCAGCAGCTCCCGGGGGCTTTCTCCCGGCTGTAGAGCACGATTTAATTACAGGGGCAGAGATTTAATTACAGGGGCAGAACGGGTGGGAGCAGAGCTGCTGGGAGGGAGGATGGCATGTGGCATGGCACGCTCAGGAGGGTCCCGGGCCCTCAGCTCCTCGCGCGCTCGGCTTTGCTCCCGTGTGCCCCACGCTGAGGCTTTTGGCTTTATTGGCTCTCTTCTGCTGTGCATGGAAAGCCTCCAAGTGCTGAGCAGCCGGGAGCGTGGCTGCTCTCTGTAGCTCTTGGCGCGGGTGCCTTGTCATGCAGGAGCCCAGCGGAGGGCTGGTTTTGGGGGCCCCTCTGGGTGCAGGGCCAGCCCCCGGGACAGGGTTGCAGCCCAGCTCTGCCGCAGCCTCCACGGCCGGGCATGGAGCAGAGGTGCTGCTCATGAGAGCCTCTGGAGAGGGACCCCCATGCCCATGTCTCATGCTTATTTTTTAGGGTAAAGAGCTCAAAGCTAAATTCAAAGAACGGGAGCAGGCACTTAATTTCCAAAAAAAGTGGTAAAAATGTATTTGCTTCTTTTTAATGCAACTCCAGCTCCTTCTCCAGCAACAGAATTGCTTTCAGACTCCCACAGCTGGGGGATGCCGCTCCGAGCTCACAGCATGAGCCCCTGCTCCCCAGGCATCCCAGGCAGATGGACCCCCCCCC
>JANZLQ010000064.1:1594998-1619558 GCA_026212715.1 Elanus axillaris | reverse complement strand
ACCCACGCTGTCCCCACGGGCTCCCGTGCCATCAGCCACCCTCAAGCTGAGCCTGCCCGGCATCTCTCTGCACCAAGCGAGTTTCTTTCGAAACTCCTTTTGTCCTGAGCCATAAGGGTCCTCCCGACAGGGAAAAAACAACAAGAGGACAGAAGTGACACTGGTTTCTTCTGACACCGAGCAGGGGGTGCTGGGCTGTCTCGGCATCCCCCAGCACAGAGCAGCGCCGTGGGCTTGCTGTGGGCTGCCAGCTGCGGGGCAGTGCATGGTGGGGACGGGCAGTGGGTCCGTGCGTGGTGACGAGCTCCTTGGGCCATTCTCCGGGCTCTTTCCGTGCTGGTCCCGGGCAGGCAGGTGCGACGGGAGCAGGGATGGCCGGGTGCTGGCCGTGGTGTGGCTCGGTGGGGTGGAGAATGACAGCAAGCTGACCTCGGGCAGGGTCCGGACCTCCTCGGGTGCGACAAAGCCGGTGCTGTCACCCCTCTACCATCGGGCGTTGGGCAGAAGGGGGTGCGTAAGCAGGGGGCTCCGGGTGGAGCTGAGCCTCTGCCCCCAGCCTGGGTCATAGGGCTCCCTGCTCTAAGGAGACGGGCTCCTGGCGCTGCCTCTTCCGCTGCCTCTCCCGCTTGGCCCGCCAGCACACGTAGGCAGCCACCAGCAGGCCCACCCCGAAGATCAAGGTGGCCACCGAGACCACCTTAGCGATGTCCATTTGTGGGCCATTGATGGTGAAGGTGATGCACGTCGCTGCTACGCCGATGACAACGGAGACGATGCCAAAGGGGAAGATGCAGCGGTACCAGGATTTCTCAGTCCCGCCCGTGGCCAGGGCCAGCTTGTTGAGCGTAGCAGTGGAGTCGGTGGCCGTGGCCAGCGGCAGCCCTGGTTTTCCTCCCTGCAGGCAAGTGAGTGAGTTGGACTTACAGCCCATCATGTTGGCGAGAAGACCCAGGAATGACCAGCGCAAAGCGCGGCTGGGTTGGACGCCGGTCGCCGTCCTGCCACGAGCCGCCGCTGTGCCGGTGATGGAGGGAAGAGGCCGGATCCTACATGGTCAGCTTCCTCCGGTGGCTCGGGATGCCTCAGTGCAGATCAAACCAGCTGGGATCTCGGCTGCTGCTGCTCTCGCTCCCAGCTTTGGCTCCCGTCTCTTTTGCTGCCAGACAGAGCGAGGATTGGATATGGGATTGGCGGTGGCAGCGGTGATCTCATGCCGGTGGGAGGACCGGCTTGGCCTCGCTGCCTGTTAACTGTTTCGGGCTCTGAGCAGGCAGCTGCCTGCAGCCCAGCTGGGATTGCTCCTGGGATGTTTTTGCAGTTTGCATGTTTTCACCAGTCCAGTCCCTGGCCAGGCAGTGCTGGGGCAGGGGAGCTAGCCTGGCTGCCCACCAGCCCCGGTTCCCCCCAGGGCCATGCCGCTGCAAGTACCACTTCAGGCAGCCCCACGGGCAGCGAAACCCCGAAGGAATGGGCAGTGGGACTTCCAGCCACTCCATAGAGCCCCTTCACCTCCTCCCTGAACACTGCCAACAATGTTGCCTCCTTCCAAGCTGCTCTTTCTGCCTGTGTCACCCTCTGCCAGCTTTGTCCCCTGGCACAGGGCTCAGGGGACCCTCACTGGGAGCTCATGGACTGGTGATGCTGGTTGGACTGGAGAAGGCTCGAAGCTGAGACTCACCGAGGTGGTGGGACACTGCAGAGGGTGTAGGGTGACCAGTGAGGGAACCTGGAAGAAAAGGGACTACAGTAGAGGTGAAGGAAGATTTGGGATTTGAGACGATTTCTGTCCAAGCAAGGCAGCGGCAGGGTAAGAGCCACGTGGGCAGGACACCGAAAGGCAGCTCAGCAGCGGAGGGGACAAGCAGAGCGCAGGAAGGACTCATCCAGGAGGGAGAGCCAGTGTGCACTGGCAAGGCTCTGGGAACCAGCACTGTACCTGTCAGGGCCCTCCAGTACAGCGCTCTCTGCTTCCTTTCCCTGCAGTGCCCAAATCTTGAATATCAAAATGAATTATTTTTAAACAGCAATATTAAGCACAGGTAGGTAACGTTGGCTCTGCAGCCTGCTCCAGTGCAGAATCACACACTTGCAACAGCAGCCGCAGCGCATGGCAAAGCACAGCAGAGCCCAGTGACGGCTTATGGCACAGTGGCCACCCAGGGCTTCTGGGCAGGGAGGAGGAGGAAGGGATGGAGATACAAACAGCCTGGAGAAGGTTGAGCGCAAAACCCTCCTGCCCAGCTCTGACCATCAGCAGAGACTTATTTTTGTGGGCAAAACCTTTTTGTGCCACCTTTTCCATGAAGGGGTCAGGGAGACACTGAGACCAGAGCTGGCACAAACAGTTCCCATCTCCACTAGCTTCTCCCTCACTGTTTTGGTTTTTTTTTAATTGGTTTTCCCAAAGGAGAGAGGAAAGGAATGAGCTATCGCAGCAAACTAAGAGACCTGGAGCCTTTCCCAGGTCAGAGCTTCCCCTGAGCTGATGGGGCCCAGCTGTGTTTCTGCATCAACTGAGAGGAAGCCAAAAATAAGGGAGAAAATCTACATTGTAGCAGAAGTGGAGCTGTGCAGTGAGAAGGTGGCTCTGCAGGAAGGTGAAAAGATGGAGAATCAGAGGAGCTGACGGGACTGACTCGGGAAAAGCGAGGTTCGGGCATTAGCCTGGACATGGGACATGTTATCCTCCCTTTGTTTGTGGGCACTGCTCTTGCCTACACCATCCCCGGGGAAATCATTCCACTCCCGGGAAGTGGAAGAATAAAGCTGTTTTTTGAATCAGCCTTTGGCCCTCTCCAGGCTTTGTCTGGAGAGCTGCATGAGACCTGTTAGCATGAAAAGGGAGGTGGCTGGGTCTGCAAGAGCCCTGGGATCTCTTCTTGCCACTAGTTTCTTAAATAACATCCTTAAATAACAGAAGTGGAGGTTGATCAGGTATCAGATGAATTCCCAAATTTCAGGGAGGCTTTGTGCTCCTGCAGTATTGCCCAAGGCAGCCAGCTCTAGGACACCCAGGACCTGAGCACAGAGACTCTGGCTATGCAAATAAATAGCCCTCGGAAAATAACCACAGATAAATCAGATGTGCAGCACGTGGCGCTCTGCAAACTGAGTTTTCTTATTTATTCTCTGGCTTGCTCATTAGAGGGGAAGAAGAGCAGCACAACCCCACCACTCAATGCCCTTTGAGCAGCGAAGGGCAAACCCTGCCTTCTTAAAGCTGATACTTCCCATTACAAGCTCTGTCTTCAGTTTTGTGAAGCTTTGTCAAACTTGAAATGGTTCAGGCTTAAATCTTCTGTGCTGAACCCTTGAAGAAAATTTCAGCTAAAATAGTTCAGCTGCTGCTGAGAACAGGGTCTGGAAGAAAACACCCTGGTGACATACCTGGCAATGGGCCACTTTCCAAACTGCTTCTCAAGAAACCAGTGATGTGATTACACCCCTAAATACAGCTCTAGCCCCGTGAGAGGATGCTGCAGCCTGCCCTAGCTGGTCCTACCTGAGACAGCATCCCCACACCTCCAGCCTCCAGTCATCGGGTTGGGAAGGACTCTTGGCTTCCATCGAAACACGACAGTGTTAGTGGACTGACAGCTGTACACTTTTTTTTAAGTCGTGCTGAAGAGCAATGACTGGCCTTGAAAAAGCAGGAGGTAACAAAAACAAGCTCCAACTGGTTAGAAAAACATGACATTTTAATATGTCTCAATTTCTGATCCATGATGAATTTGAATCTCAGCAACACTGATGTGATCCTGCTGTAGTAACCCTGCGCATCTCCTGCATTGGTACAAACTGTTGTAACTGCTACAGTGTTAACAGCTGCTTAAAATTATATGGGAGTAAACCATATATATGTACACACACATACGCATGTATACATGGATATACCAAACTCCTCCAGACATACACTGAGACACAGCTCACCAGACAGTGTTTCCAAAGAAGCAACAGGCAGTGCTGCCTGCATGTCTGACAGAGGACCCTCTAAAACTCCAGAGATGGTTTAAAAGAAATTTGCTCTCTAAGTACTGAAACAGCACACAGCGGAGGTGCACGTCACTGAGCCATACTGGCTTTGCTCCTGGTTTGAAAGGAAAAGCAAAAAGCCTTAACAGGACCAGGACAGCCCTGCACAGGGCTCAGGCTGGGACAGGGTCACCTCCAGGAAACTTCTCATACTTGCATGTAGAAAGGAACCGGACGAACTTGCCCTTCTCCATTCAAAGAGGCCAAATTCAGGCAAATCTTTCTCAGAATTTGCAGTGGGTTTCTATAAAACTCACAAATGTGCTAAAGGAGAGAGAAAGAGGTTTCAGGTTGGGCTGCATGGTGGGAGTCCATTTTTTGGGGGGGCACTGAATCTTCCCCTCTCAGTGGGGCTGATGGGCTCCTCTGCTTGGGCGCTCAGCTCCTTCCCTCCATGCTCCTTCTTCTGCGACTAACATAAGGGTGTAATTTTCATAGCAGAAATAGAGACTCGTGTATGTCCTCCTCCCTCTTCTCACAGGAGGAAAGAAAAGCACAGCTGGGACTGGATGAGTCATGTTGCAGGAGCTGAGATGGATGACACCCCACTACACACATACATACACCCACAAGGACAGTGCTGACCCATCCGGGTGATGGATGGGGCAGCAGGAGCTCTCCCTGCAGCGGGGATGCTGCCCAGAGCTGGGCTGCAGTGCCCTCGGATGGGTGAGAGAGGCTCTGGACCCTGGCTCTCACGACTGCAGCAAAGAAATGCAGGAAGGAAAGAAAAGCCTGGAAACAGCAACTTCTGTTTAAGACGAACAGAAAAAAATCAGAGAGGGTTAACTGCTTCGGTGGGCAATGGAAAGTTTGTGCTTTGAGCAAGAAATCCGGATTCCTAGGAGGGAAACAGAGCTGAAGTGAGAAAGGATGAGGAACCCAGGATGCCTCTAAACCAGATTAATTACTCCATTTTTTAAGTAAGAAAGCCCAGAATCAAGTATGTTGCTGACCACCACCAGGGAAGCCCAGGAGGAGCAAGGTGTGGGAGGTAATCCATGTCCCCTGGCACTCAGTGCCCAGCGCTGGGGCAGGAGGAAGGAGTTTTATGGTGGGGGGTCCATAATTACACAAGTAACCAGAGACACTAGCATTGACTTTTCAAAGTAGATGTTACAGAGCAAAAATAATTTGGAGTCCACACGGAAACACTAAAATAAAGAATGCAGGGCCAGGGTGCAGAGACACCCACACCCCGCTTACTCTGCTTACAGCTTCACCACACGTAGCCCATCACCTCTGCACAGGCCAGCTGCTCAGTATGGGTCCTGCTGCACTCAGGATGCCCTACACCTCCGGCCCGGAGCTAATACGACTGTGTAGGACAACAGGCTTGTAGATGAAAGAATTATGCCTTATTTTTTCCAGAAACTAGAAGGTAATAGGCCTGGAAACAAGAACAGCAAACAACATATCTTAGGGCAAATAACAGCTTTGGGCAAAGATAATCAAAGATAATCTCTGTTATACAATTCACATATATCCCTGCACTAGTCAAAGAAATGATACCTATACATGCCCACCTTGTTTCTCATTTTTGGGACACACAGCTCAATATCCTGGGGTCTGAGTTGTAGAAATCCAGCAAATGGCAGCCCTGAAGTCTACAAGAAATATGCTCTGAACAAGTGACCCTCACTTATTTAAAAACTAGATACTAACAGACCACATGTATTGACTTGTCACACAGAGGAACTGTAAAGAAAAAAAACCCAAACCCACATAGTTTGTAAGAACTAAGTCATCCCCACGAGGTTTTTTTTCCTGTGGCTCTGTGAGGAAATGATTAATTCTGCCTTTCGCTGGTAGGGTATAGTTCATGGAAGAGCCACACATTAGGTTAAGACTTGGGCAAGAAATACTAAATAACTATTTATTGTACAGCTATCCCCTGTAATAGACATTGACTGCAATAAAGAGTTGCAGTGAAACAAGAGCAGGTGAATATGGCATCAACGACCGTGTAGCCCGTTGCCACAGATGGTCCAAACCGCAGCTGCAACCTGGGACTGTGGCTTTTTCTGAGCTCTCGACTGCAACATCAACAGTTTTAATGTAGCCATTGAATGTAGCCATTGAGTACACCCATTCCACAGACTGGCAAAAGCTACCTAGATATAGAAGGGCAGCTCTTCAGTGCTAAAAGATTACAGGCTCGGAGGGAAAGAGGAATTACATGGGAGAGGAAATGGTGACATCTGGATTTACCGGAGGCAGTGGCTGTGCCAGGGCATGCAGCCACCTCCTGGCACCGGCAGTGCAAGGTGCATGTCCTGCGCCACGGCACGGCCGCTCAGCGCTTGCCATCACACCGTAGCTGCACCCGTCTGTGGAAACAACCCTGGCAAAGACAGCATTAAGTTTTGAGCGGCTCCATTAATTTTAAGATAAAGAGCAGAGAAGGAAGTCCTCCTGCAGCAGGAAAGCTTCATTAAGGAAGCACAGCTGGCCTCTCATAGTCCATTTTAAGTTGCTGTGTGCCACGTAAAGCTGGAAAATAGGCAGCAAAATAAATCAGGAGGCACAATCTTGGATTCTAGTGACCTGAGAAGTATTTTCCAGGTCTATGATTCAGCAAAAGGAGTAAATAAATAAATAAAGCGGGGGAATAAAGCGGCAACAGCCATCAGGAAGTGTGGGTCTGAAAATAGCAGCAAAGTGTCACCTTGATCCACTCCAACAAAGACTTTTGCAACAGTGACAAGTTGCTAGGTGACATCGCCCTGCTATTTTGGGTCCATATCATTACGCTGTGTGATGAGCCCCACTGGAGCATCTCCCAGTGCCGAGTGCTCAGCACAGGCAGGGAAACCAGAGCCAGCCTGCCAAAGGAACTTCCGAAACAGGGATGGCTTTTGAAATTAGAGATTCATGTGTCTTACAAGAAGGACGCTTTCCGTGGATTCAAATATAGATAGGAGCAGATGGAAAAGAATTATTATATCATCCGCCCGGCGGTAGCTACGTTCCTTCCCAGCACCGTGCAACGTTGGTGCAGGCTGAGCACGTACAGGCTTCACGCCTTCTGCTGCTCCTCTCCTGTCACCCATCAGCTGACTACCCCACGTTAGATCACAGCAGATACTCAACACAAACAGTATTGAGAACCAGGTCTGATGCAGAAACAGGAAAAAAACCATTAACTAGGAGAAAAGCTGATCCACAGCAATTTTGTTGACATCCTCTGCCCCCGAAGATGCTTGACACCGACACGTGGCCAGCCTCAAGCAAGCGCTGCCCAGAGAGCTGAGCAAGATGCCAGCAGAGCTTAGTCTGACTCATAGGGCATGCACACTGGTTTTAAGGCTCATAGATAAGAAATACACCTAGTACATTAGAATAAACTATTTATTGTAATTAGTGCTTTTTTAAAAAAACACCACACAAACCCACAAAATGATGCTATTTGCATTGTCATAAGCAAAACTTAATTACTCTGTAAATGGAGACCATGGCACTCCTGCTGCTAGGAGGAAGGAAACCATAGTCATATATGATTCAAATCATTAATGGTTCGTTCATTCAAATAACTCCATTAAATCCAGTGGGTTTGCTTTTGCAAGGACACCACTATCACCGCCGAGAGCTTTGTCACCCTCAAGGAGAAGACTCCAGAACAGTGCGGTGATGGGCCCTGACGAACACCATTTAATACCAGATAAAACCAGGAAGTTAGGATTGATAATAGTTGCAAGGATTTTGCCAAACACCTCAAATTTCCTAAAGACACTAAAAATGAGCCTTCCAGGCTCACAGAAACACATGGTTGTATTAAATTTATATGCCCAAACTTGTTAAAAATATACAAAATACTATGCCTGATTCATCCCTGCATCCAGTAATTTGAATTCTGTCCCATTACGCAGCCAGCACACAATCGTAATTAAAGCACTGTAGACTGTTTATGTTTTCAATATTTTTTTTAAAGGTGGTTTTTGTGTTTGAGGTTTGGTTTTTTGGGGGTTGGATTTTTTTTTAAATTGTCATTCTTGTGCTCTCTCATTCTGTGTGTTCATGTGTCTGGTTGGTACCAAATACTCAATTCCTCCTCAAGGCAGTGAGAACTGAAGATGCCCATGGCCATGCATGACGGCACTGATAATTTCAGGGCTGCCCAACAATTTCAATAGCAAGATTTAGAGTTAACGCGTCCTACATGAGACTTCATTTCCAAAGTGAGAAGTGTTGTATATTCTGAAATTTAGAACTGGAAGCAGGAAAAAAACCAAAAAGGTGACATCCTCAGATAATGCACTTTTCCAAATTCCAAAGCTACAAGGCTGGGCCAGCTGCATCAACAGATGTGGTGCAATAGTTTTAACAGAGGAAGGATGATGCAGTGCTACAGAGGTGCAATGCAACGTAATTTACAACACAACTTAATTTGTGGTGGATAAAGCAACCTCACTTTGAAGTCTTACTGACTTGAATGTGTGCATTAAGCCTCCCCTATTTTCTTCTTAAACTGGAGATAAAATGAGACTAATAAATTGTTTCCCACTATAATCTGTAAGGGCTGAAAAAAAGCCTGACCAGTAGGTGTTAGCACAGCTGGGAGTTTGTGTTCTCAGAAACCAGGAGGGAAGATTTCAGACAGGCTTTTCTCCAGGGTCAGTCTCCTCCACTGACTCAGAGCTTGCTTCTATTTGCTTTTTCCTATCTGAACTCCAGATCCACTGATTATCTTTCTTGTTCTGTCTAAAAATAAGTCAAACATCTCCGTTTGCAAGCCTAAATAGCCCACTGCTGTAATTTCTCGCCTTCTGAAATTACAGTTCAAAACTCAGTTTTAATTTCTTTTTTCCCCTCTCATTACCAGCTCTTTATACCCTGGCATATATGGCACACTGCTTCCTGCCCTCTGCTTTCTAACTGGGCTCAGATTAATTAACAAGAAATAGATTTTTCTTGATTACAATGCTAAACCCCTTCTTTTCTTCACAAATTAAAACCAAGAGGATATTTCTTTTCTTCTGGATGGTGATTTTGATGTTACAAAAATAGTATTTGATCTGCATAGTAGAAAATAGAAATTTTAATACCTATTTAATGAACTGTTTTCATGTCAGACTGAGTCATGATTAGGGTTTTTGTTTTGTGAGATAGTTTTTAATGGAAGTGAAGGAGGACTAGGAAGTATTCAGTGAAACCAGATGTCAACTGCGCCAGTCCCAGTGTATACGCTTAAAAAAAAACAAAACAGAAAAGCAAGACGCCTTTCTCCAGAGAGCATAGATGTGGCAAAATCAAACTAATGAGCAAGTGAAATAATATCAATCTCCGTTTTACAGATAAAAAGCAAAGAGCCCCTGGTGTCAGATCCATCATCTGCTACAGCCTCTCAGTGACCCCACCTGGTGATAGGACTCAGGACTGGAAATGCACAGCCATGAACTGGCTGCCTGCCTGAAAAAAATCCATGTTGGCCCTTTCTCCTGGCTTCACAGGGCTATTAAAGCATTTCCAACTCATTGCTTACAGTGTACTGAGAATTAGACACCCTGGGACAGCCTGGAGGAGCTATGCATCCTGCATTACCCACGTTCAGCATCCCCAGCGTGGTTTGCACTCACATATAACTCAACAGCATCACTTTCAGATTTATCAGAAGCAGACAAAATTTCTCAGCAAAGCTTCAGCTGGAAATCCCAAGCTCATGCTGAATTCTGTAGCTGAGGGAGAGATTGATTTGAGCCAAAAAAAAAAAAAAAAAAAGAGTGAGGATATATAGCTCCCCCCAACACTTCTACTACAAATATACAAGCTTTCTGTCTCAGCATTTTACAGCACCATTGCTCTTTCTAGAAACCCTTGACTGGCACAACAGTGCATGCTGCCCAAGAAGTTGCTGATTCAGGTGTTAATACTTCTGACTTGACTACATATAGTGTTTTAACTAAGTAACCTGCTCTCTGGAGCTCACAGAAAGCTCATTTGGAGAACAACACCAACAGTAAACTTGTCATCTACAGAGAGAGCTGGGAGTTTTCCCCCCAGTTCAACACTTACCATCTTAAACTGCTCACTGATGAAATTCCCTTATCCCTCACACAGTTCATCTGGTTTTGCCTCTCCAAACCATAACCTGTGCTCCTGGCTCAGGTGGCTGGGGAGTTCTTCCTGCACTTGCCCCAAGGGTAGGACCCTGCAGCTTGTGCTGTATATGCAATCGTTTCAGCAGGTCACAGGTTATTATGCTCCATCACTGCTCACATGCTGCTAGACCCCTCAAAAGGGCTGAAAGAGGCAGGCAGGACATTCCTCCACACCACTCTTGGTGAGATTTGCCTTCTTTCTTACCAAGGATCAAATTACTTGTTTTAGATGGAGAGTGTCCCTAAAGCCACACTGTTTAGTCGCTACATGCTCCCAAGGAGACAGCTGTAGCGAGCACTTGGTGGCACATCTGATAACATCAGGATAACATCCAATATCTGCAGGGTAAAACCCTTGAAGATTTCAACATAATGAACATCCAGAACCAACCAAAGACAACTAGCGCGCGTGAAATCCTTCAAGAGGATCTACTGATTGCAGCGTGCACTAACAGCGGGACTGCCTCTACTTTTCCACTGGTCAAACAGATTTGCAGAAACAAAAACAGTAAGTGGAGAAGTCACAGGGAAGGAAAGAAGGAAGCTGGTGGAAAAGAAACCAATAGCAGCTGGAAAGGCTTAAAGTCACATATTCTGGAAAGAAAAGTAAAAAGCTGTCTCCTCCCACTGATCCAGCTTCACACCCTTCAGCAGTGAAAGAACAGAAACCTTTTAAGACTCTACTGTGAGGGACAAAGAAGGAATAAGAGTTACTAATCCTCCCTGACCCTCACTGTGCTTTGTTTCAGTTCATGTCTACACAACAGTAGTATCATCTATCACTTTCCAAAAATACTGCTCATTTCCTGTATTTTTGTAATACTATCTCCTGGCATCATAAATACTACCTTCTGTCTTTCTTTTCTCCTCATCTCAATCTGATGTACCAGCATAATTTCTTTCTATAACAATGGCACATTTTATAATGAAAGACTCCCCAACCACTCAGTTAAGTTGCTATTGAATCTTTATCTCTGCTATAGCAGAAGACTCATTTGAAAAAGTGAGTCATTCCAATGATTTAAAGTCTTACACATCTATGAAAATTATAAAATGCCTCTCACATGGTGTAGGAAGAGTAATAAAACCACACTGCACCCAGAGGCACAGAACAACCCAGTTACCTGCCAGTCATCAGGCTGGGAGCTGTGCTCCCCTTCTGCACCCCTCCTATGGTGTTAACTTGCCTTCTGAGCTTGTAACAACCCCTGCAAACACATTTTTGTGGGCTCAGTCTCTTTTTCACAGTCCTTTCACTCTTATGCAGTCCTTGCTGTGGCAGTGAAGTTACTGCCAATTTACACTGGACTGCTCTGTGCAAAGAAGCAGATGCTCCATGACTCATGCAGCGCTTACAGACACAAGTTATGGATAACAGCACGATAATTAACAATACCAAATGTCATTTCTAAAATTCAAACATGCAGATGTTAATGTCCGTGGCATATGACCATGTTAATTTAGGAGGCAGTGTTTGCTCCTATAACCAGCCCTTTAATCATTACCTTGCAATCCTCCAGTGCTGTTGACCACAGCATGGTTTCCCCAGTAGACTATGCAGATGTAAACCATGCAGGACCCCTCTGCACACTGTAGCGGGGAAGAAGACAAACTCCTGCCCTGATTGCAGACTCCACAGGAAATCAATTATCATCCACAAAGAACTGAATGCAATGCAATAAAAAAAAAAAAGTGAGAGTAAAGGATGCTGAATTTCATCTATTATTTAGATCTTTTTCAGTGAATTCTGAGGGTCAGAAAGGGCCAAACGTTCAGAAGAGACAGACAACTACCTCTGGCCTTGAAAAAAAAAGGTGAAAATAATGACCTCTGTCAGCACTGCTAAGACCTAAACTCACCCAAGCAAACCATCCTAGTCCAGCTAAGAGATACAGTGCAAATCAGGCTGTAATAAGCAGTAGTACACTGTGGCCCTTCCCTAAACGGGCTTCAAAGTGCTCACAAGCAAAGGTATTCCACATGACATTAAAGCTTTGCTTTAATTGTCACATAGAAATGACAGGGGATTTGGGGATTACAAGCAAAAACCTAAGATGGAAGAGAAACCGAAGCTGGAACTTTCCCATGGTGACAAGGTCAGAATTGCCACAGAATCTGTATCTTCCATAGCCAAGCAGGACATTGCATTAGTCCCTCTGGAAGACTGCTCCTCCAGCAACTACCGGCACAGGTTGAGCAGTAAAGCAAAGGGCCGAGTGCCATCTACTGGGCTGCTGGATCAGCTCCCTCCTCCTGCAGCTGGATTCCCCGACATCTTTCAAGTGCAGCTAGCCCAACCCTTCTTAGACTCCTGCTTCAGGCACAATCACCAGAAAAGATGACATAGCAAAAATATTTCAGCTGTAGGCTAGGTGTAAGTCCTTACAAAACAGCATGGAAAGTCATGAAGCTGCCTGAAGGAGTCCTGAACTGAGCAGCAAGGTGACAGACAGGCTGATGAGAAAGGACTTGCTCCAGCTGTACCGCAGCACAGGCAGCAGCCCAGCTCAGAGCAGGTACCCACAAACCAGAGTAATTGCAAAAGAGGCACTACTGCATGTGGCCCAGGCTGCTGTGGATGAAGACATCAAAAAAACTGCTGGTCAGTGAATATTAGACAGTGACCACTGTAATGCTCGTTATATGCCAACTGGTGAACAGAGTAATAGGGAAGAAGCAGCTTGGGTTCTCTGGATTTTCAGATGCTGGAAGGCTGTGCCCCACAATACTGTGGCTATCTGATCAGTATAAATCATAGAATGGTTTGGGTTGGAAGGGACCTTAAAGACCATCTAGTTCCACCCCGCCTGCCATGGGCAGGGACACCTTCCAACTAGACCAGGTTGCTCAAAGCCCCATCCAGCCTGGCCTTGAACACTTCCAGGGATGGGGCATCCACAACTCTGGGCAACCTGCACCAATGCCTCACCACCCTCACAGTAAAGAACTTCTTCCTTGTATCTAATCTAAATCTACCCTCTTTCAGTTTAAAATCATTACGTCTTGTCCTATCACTACATGCCCTTGTAAGAAGTTCCTCTCTACCTTTCCTGTAGGCTCCCTTCAGGTACTGGAAGGCTGCTACAAGGTCTCCCTGGAGCCTTCTCTTCTCCAGGCTGTACAACCCCAACCCTCTCAGCCTGTCCTCATAGGAGAAGTGCTCCAGCCCTCTGATCATCTTCGTGAGCCTCCTCTGGACTTGCTCCAATAGGCCCATGTCCTTCTTATATCGGGGGGCTCAGAGCTGTTCTGAACAAAGGTCCATGTTTTACTGCCTGCTTACAGGAGCCTGGTGTCCCAACTGAGACAGCCAAGAATCTAGAGCTAGCCAGAGAGACAGACCTTGGAAAAAAAGCCAAAATCAGTGACTATGAAGCTCTGAAGGGGCTTCACAAAACCTCAGTTTGCAGTTATTATGGATGCACACACACTCAAATCCAACAGGTATTAAAGCTCAGATTTATTCTTCAGTAGAAAAGTTAGCTAGAACTCTGGTAACAGCGGTGAACTACAGGCTCAATGATGTAAGGGGAATTAGTACTACACAGCCGACCTAAGAATCTTTAAAATTCAAAAGTGGTGACTCAAAATGCACATATCACTCACCTAAAAGCTGAGTGCTCTCTCCCTTGAGGGGTTACCTTGGGTGGTGCCCCAACCCAAGGGGGAGTCCCCAACTGCAGACCCGCTGCTCTGAGGAGGACTGATTCCCACATGTCCTCCAGCGGGACCCCGTCTATACCCCTGTCAAAACTGACCTGTGGTCATTTAATCCCTATTGGCCAAGAAGGTCACCTCAGTGTACCTGGCACATGTCAACAGGCCAGTTCAAATTTCAAACTGCAGCCTCCAGGGTTTAGGATTTTTACCTCTTCTCCCTGCCTGGAGAAGTTTCATTTCTGGCTGGGGGAGGGGGGGGAGTGTACTGCCACAGCAGGTCATAAAAGTGATATAAAAGAAAGAAGAAAACAACCCCAAAACAAACCCTTCAAATTTAGTTGGACAAAGAGGCAGAGTAAAAAAGTTAATAGAAAAGATTTATTGCTTAAAACTGTCTCTGGTTATGTGAATGGCTAGTAGGGGGTTCCCACCAGATCAGTCCACCAGCTCGTCTCTCACCAGCACAGGGAATCGCTTGCCTCCTTCACAGAGCTGTGTGTAAATCGCCCGATACAGCTGAGCTGCAGAGGCCTCTGGGTAAAGCCTGGACTCCAGGACAGGCAGGAGTTCTGCCATCATGACCTGGGCAGGAGCAAAGGAGACATGTCACCAGAGCCAGCTTGCACTTTTAGGATTCCATGAAGTGAAGTGTCTGTATAACAAGTGAAATCTAACGAGAGCAGTATGACTATAACATGCTAATTGATAGACAGATACTTTCTTTTGTCTTATTTAACAACCGCAGAGCTGTTCATCCTCTGCTCATGAAGTACACCAGCAGCCACACAGCATTTCTAAAGCAGCAAGATAAACGGCAGTGCTTTTCCTCTGCTGCAGAGATGGCCCAGTGCTGGGATGAGATCAGCATCCTGCAAGAAGCTGAAGCTGATGTTGATTCAGGAGCTCTGCAACCACATAGTGAAGCACTTACGCATGCAACAGTAAGTTCAACCCTTCACTCACAACTGTTCTGGCACCTCCCCGTTGGGCCGCATTAATCCAAGACAGACAGGCAAGTGGCCAACACCAGCCCAAACAGAACAAAGCTGCATGCCTCCCCAGCAGCAAAGGATACAGGGGATGCTAAAGCTGTCCAACATTCCCTGGCCTGGCCTCTGGTTTATTAAAGCCCAGCTTGTGCTCTCAGTTCATGCTCTCAAACAACCCACTGGCCTGTTGCAGCATAACTAACAGCACAAAGCTCTGGGCTTATGACTGTGACTGACAACTCAAGCACAGGTGAACTTCCAATCAAAGGACAAAAGTTAGCCTTTAGTACCCCATTCTTGAGTTAATGGTCAGAAAGATGTTTTGCCTGGGATTTTTTTTTTTCAGCTGGCATCAGCTAATGAAGTCTGAGCAGTCTGCACATTAAAAACCACACAGCCTACCGTACACACTGCCTTCCTGGGAGAAGGGTGAACAATGAACTGCAAGTCAGTCACCTCCCTCAAAGCATTTTTCAGTAGTGGAAACAAAGGAAGACCCAAACAGAATAGAGTATAGGGCATCTGCGGGGTGTTCCCTTTCCTGTTCTCCATAAATCTCTGCACAGGGACAGGGAAACAAGACATAGTTGCTACGCTTTGGGAAGAGTTAAAAGCTGCAGACATGAAAGCTACCTAAGGGGAAAGTTGGCACATGAAGGAGTGCTGCACTGCTCTGCTTCCTAAGAGAAAGCCCCTTCTCTTCCATCTGCCTGGTCCACTCCTGATGCTTAAGAACAGAGGAAACAGGCCTTCATCATCAAAGACAGGCTAATTCCTACCAGGACTTTCTATGATTCTTGGCATTTCTCCATAGGAAGGCAATGGACAGGCTTGACCCAGAAATACAGACATCCTTTCCCAGGGTATCTATCTTGTACCAAGTACGTTCACTTCATCTGTCCCCAAGAATTTCACCTATCTTGCACTCTCTGCACAGAGCTGCTTCAGATACTCAGCACAAAGCACCTATTTAGATACATGTGCAGAGGAAATTGAGTCAGTCAAGGAAGCATCAGGCAGCAGGCTTTGGTCACTTCATTTTGGGCAGATAAAAATCAAAAACCCCACAACCCATAATTCAGGATTATAGCACTAAAGTCCCATTTGAAGACAGGCAGTAATCTATCTTCAGCCAGAGGGAGGAGTGCTGCCAGTTACGAGTAACTCTTCCGTCACTTACAAAAATTGGCTTTTCCAAAGCCTCTATCATTCAGGTCAACAGCAAAGGTTAGGTCAAAGGAGTAGATGTGATTTCACAGATCTTCTCTGCTCTTTGCTGCTGATGGTTGAGAAGAACAAATGATCCCTGTGCAGCAAGCACTCTGCTCAGGCTGATGGAGAGACTGACATCCTATCGTGTTCTTAAAGGCAGTCTCAGAACAGTAAAGTCAAGATTAGCAGCGCAATGGTTTGAGATTTAAAAGGAAAGGAACAGACAGCCGAGGAACTCACTAGCTGGGGGTCACACAGGAGAGAATGAAAGTGGGTGCCCTAATGGGACTCTAAAGGGCTGCCAAAAGGGGTCTCCAGGCATTACCAACAACATCCTCCGCTGCCAAATTCTTTTAGAATAGCTTAAAAAAAAAGTCTTAACAGGAAATGGTCAGACATTTAAAGGTCTCTGCTCTGGCCCTAACAAAAAAAGTAAGTCCATTCATCTACAAAGTAAGCAAGGCACTGATGGAAACTGGACACAAGGTATAAACATAGAAACATCAGTGGGAAAGCTTGCTGTGCTGCTGCTCGCCCATCAAGACCCCATATGCCAGCTGTTTCCCCACAACTGCCCTTTTCTTCCCCTACCCCAGCAGCACTAACACTTTTAAAGACTTACCTTTTGTAAGGCAACTTCTTGGTGCAGCATTGACACTTGCAGCTTCAAGGCAAACAGGTCCCTCAGCTCCTGGAAACTGGAGTAACAAAGGAGAGGCACAGCCAGGATGCCTGCACTGTCGCACATCTGTCCCCTGGGAGGAACACAGGCTGGAGAGCAGCTTCCTATGTCCCCAGCACAGTCTGGGCGCAGTCTCATCTGGGACTCCATAGCTGCCAGGGTGGAAGAATTTGCAGGAGGCAGGAATATACAAGTCAAATCTGTACTCACAGAATTTGTGATCTACTTATTGTTCCAAGAAATGAATGACTAATGACATTGTATTTAGTCAGGCTAAGTTCCTTACACATGGCACAATCAGGACATCTTAAGCTATGGCATGCAGTCTCCCCTACCTCTCAACAGCTCCCTCACCAGCCTCCTGAATTGCAGCAGTTACAAGTTTCAAGCCTCTCCTGAACACAGGTGGGTGGCAAACAGATACCACAGCTTGCTTTGCCACCAGAGAATTTTACAGGCTCTATTACCATTAAGAATAGCCAGAAGAAAAATTAAGTGGGTCCACAGTGTTCTGCACACACCTGGCCAGATTCATACTTGACTACAAAAACAGGGACTGGCTCACCTGCTCGCAGAAGCTGCAGCTTATGCAGGCACTGGGAAACTGTGGTTTGCAAACCTTCCAAGGTTAGAAGGCTTTCATACTCTTTTTCCAGACTGGGATGGTCTAGAAGAGAAGCAGAGGAAAACCAGCAGGCATGAGCATTCTGAAACCGCCCCCCTCCCCAAACCAGTTTCTAGAGTGGCCTTGGGTTCACCAGCCCTCATTTGAGGCAGAGGATGCTCCTGACCCTCATGTCCAGCATGTGCCAAGAACACAAGACACATGAAACTGGAGCCCACTTAAATCATCCTTATTCTACTTTCTGCCCCTTCCAACCCCCTTTTCTTCTCCTTACCTGCAGGCTCAGCTTCCACATATTGCCTCAGAAGGGAGGGGACATCCTGGAGGACCTTTAATTCCTCCTCTATCTCTGCAGGACTGAAGGCCAGCATTGTTGAACAAAACTCAAACAGCAGCAGCTTAAGGAAGGTTTCACACCACCAGCTCTGTGTGCTACCCCAAGCCCTGGGCCAAACTAGCTGGGATCAGGGGAAGAGGCAGAGGATAAGCAGCCTGTGAAGTGGCATTGCAGGGGGAAGGTGAGGACAGCACAGCTGTGTATGGCATGTTTGCCTTGTGGCCTTGTTTGTCTGGATCAAAAGTTTTATGACTGCTCAAGAGCTGCACTATGAAAAAAACACTTCCTAGAGACCGAGCTTGAACTCCTGTTATTGGAGGCATAACTCTCTCCAGATGGGAGCACACTGCAGACTGATTGCACCCAGTCCCCGCTGTACTGCACTACGCGCTTGTGGAAGGGGGCGGTGAGCTGAGAAAGGATACAGTTGTCTGGATCCTCTCTATAAAACGGTTCCTTGCAGCTGCTGCATCTGCACTTGTTTGGCAGAGACGACATCTCTCCCAAGCCCTGAAAATTCAAAAGGGGCAGGAGGTAGAGGAGTTATGCTCCATTGTACCCATGGGACAGCTGCGACACACCAATATGGCATATCAGTGCTTCAAATATAAGCATCTTCCTTGTCCCTATCTTTTACAGGCTATTTACTAGCCATTCCCCCCCCCCCTTTTTGACAGCTGGTATTACATCAACAAGGACACCCTGCAGAAAGCATTAGACTCTGTAAACCACCCATGTTATTTCTCTCAATTTCTTTTGAGGGAAGGATTTCCAGCTATCAGAAGACAGACAACACATTTCTATAAGCAGAATGTGAACTTGCAGCACATCACTAATTCTGTTGTATTGCCCTACTTCTGTTCTTATCCTATAGGAAACAACAAATCCTCCCTTCCTTTTTTCAGGGGTAAGTCATTTGCGTTTCTGTATATTTACTGTTAGCAAATGTGTACAAAAAGAAGAGCAGACAGGAAAAATTCTCACCCTAGCTTTTACCACAGTGATTCTGCCTTATGCCAAACTTCCTCAAGACTCTCCTTTAATCCTTTTTTTTCTGGACAAAGTGGTGTGTTTGACAAGAAGCATGACAGCAGTGCGTCAGTATCAGGGACAAAAAATACAGAATTTTAAGGATTTTTAAGGATAGTACCATGAGTAAGCTGGCCAGGACATCCACTTTTTAAAAGAAAGTGTTACATAAATAATAGTGCTACCACTGCATTTCACTTACGGAGTTTGACATCCTCACCAATGCAGTCCCCATAATATCCTTTAAGTAAAGGACTGGTTTAAAGAGCCAGTGCATCTCAGCAAGTCTCCTAAAACCTGCCACAGTGAGAGCCATCAGGAGGAAGCTTAAAATAGTTATGCAGTGCAGTCTAACCTGAGTGTGCACATGTCTTCTCTCCATACAAATGGATCCTATAAATCGTGATAGAAACTGCAGTTTTTAGAAACAGATTATACAAAGAAATAGCAAGGTTAATGGAACAGAAAAGAACAGAAGTTACCAGACAAGATGCATTCCCTCTATAAGGGATCTTTAGAGCAAAGGTTATTTTCAATCTGTCACTGAGTTGAAAGTAATAGAGAAGAGTGTAAAATTACACCAGGGTGATTAGGATGCTGAAAGACAAAATTTGCAAGTGAAAATTAAGGGAATCAAGTCTTTACAACTCACTGAAAGGCAACAAACAAATTGGTGTTTGATAAATGACAGTTCCCAAGAGGAGGAGGAATTCTTGAGAGTAGCACAAGGAGCTATAGCTAGATTTAAAAGAGGGTTTAAGCTTAATATCTGGACAAACCACATAATAAACAATCTGCTGAATTATGGCAAGATTCCTCAAAGTAAATGGTGTAAAACCCTTCCAGAGGGCTGGAGAATGGACTAGAGCACTGAGTTCACCAGAAATCCAACCACCTGCACCATCAGTGCCGTAACATTTTAACTGGCTCTATTTAGGAGAGTTCATCACCAGGAATAAGCCTCAAACAAACAGAGCCACGGTAATTCTGGGCTAGAGAGGCAAAGCAGTTCAGGTCAGCAACCAGCTGGGAAACGGTTTAATCACACAGGGTATACAGGCACCCACCCCACGGGGTTTCCTGCCTTCAACAAGTATACAGTATCAGCAGAGACTTCTGCAGCACTGTTAAACCCATGATTAAAGCATTCCAGTACCCTTACAACTCAGGGATTAACAGGGATTAGCACTCTGAAAGCAAAAGTAACAGTAGTGGCTAGAATAACATGAAAACACATATCCTCAGAAAGAGCCTTGCAGAGGCACACTGTATCGGACCACTCCTCTTGCTCCGAGTTCAGGCCCCACACACTGTGGGGTCAGTGCCTCCCTGTGGCCCACAGACCAGCCAGGACTCCCCCATCTGACCCTTCCTCACAGCTCTTAAGCAGTGGGTAGTTCTGGACTGGACTGATCAGGCTGGGCTTACCTAGAATTCCTGGAATAGGCTTTCCTGTAGGGAAGGGGTAGCTTCAGCTGGCATCTGCAAAACAAGAGAAGCATCAATCTTGACTGCTGGAGAGCAGCAGAGTCGTGTCTTCAAACAGGGAAAATAACATTTTGTCTAAATTTGAAATTAATTTAGCTGTAATGGAAGATGTCAGCAACCCTGGAGATTGAATCCACCACTGCCTTCAGCCTGTCCACAAGGAAGGAGGATCAGTCTGCTCATTCACTTCCACAAGCATCACTGAGCTGACTTGGGAGAGCTCCTGCATCCTACCACCAGCCATCAGAGGTTCACCCAAGCTGAGAAGCTGGGAGCAAAGCCCTGACAAGGCAGAATACAGACATGGAAACATCATCTTCAGGTAAGCTGATCAGTACAGATATGAGCATAAACAGATCTCCCTGACTCTGTTGCCATACCTGAGCATGACAAGACAGCTTTGCATAGCACCGTATCACACTCAAAGAAATGGGAAAGGGACATCTCAGCTTCCATTGAAATATGCATCTTAGCCCCAAAGTAGAATAATCCCTAACTTGTTATTGAAAAAAACATATGGGTTAGCAGTTATAGCTAGAGTCACATGCAGATCATGAACGCAAGACCACAGTTGGGATTTTAAGTAAATAGACTTTTGAATCCAGATTCCTGTTCCCCCAGCAACTGCCGCTCAGTGTCCTGTGTCCGTTCCAACACCGCATGAACAGTGATAATTTCCTCCCTGCACAAACACAAGAGTTGAGTTGTGGCAGCTGAGAACTATTTTTCAAAAATGTTCAGGGACAGGCACGTATCAGATCTGAACTTCACTGTTTCTTTAAAGCAAAACGTACACAGAAGAGAATAGAGAAATTATTTAAACAAGACAGACCACTCTGAATGCAAAGCAACTTTTCCACCGGGAATCCCAGTAACATCCACTTCATAATTCTCCCTACAGTAAACACTTGAAACAACTGCATTCTAGTCAATACTGATTTGTGTAGTTACATGGGCAGTATTTTACAGGTTAAAGGGCATAGTATTAAACCCAGATGCCATCGCTCCAAACAGCACTGGGGGAAGGGGGAAAGAGAATTCATGCATTATGTATTACTGTGTTTAAAAAAAAAATAAAAAATCAATAAGCTATAATAGAAAGTGCACTCAGAGGAAAACTAAGGCTCAGGAAAGCTCTACAGAGACAGCTTTCCAAAACAGTCACAGAGGGCTATGAAATATTAAAAGTCTTAATTAAAAGACTTTCAAAGTTCCAGCCATCCAAGAGTAAGCCCTTAAAATTAAAACACTTACTCAATCACAATAAAGGCTTTCAAACTCTAAAGGATCCTTCCTCTTGAGAAGGATCTGAGAAGTAGTGAAACCAAGCCGGGTCCTACAGAGCAGTATTAGAGACGAGGCTTTGCAGATGTGCTAGTCAATGTCAAGCACAAGACAGAGGGGCCCATCTCTCCGCACTTACCCCTTTTCCTGCAGGGTGACTATCCGAGGTGAGGTGCTCCTTCCCAATGCACCTTCAGTTGTAAGGTCCTCCTTTTTGCTGGACTCTCCCAGGAAACCACAATTTTTCTTCCCTCCATCAGATAACTGCTTGCCAGAGGCTACAGAGTTCTTTCCCCCAGCTGAATCCCCTACGGAAAAGCTTTGCGGCTCCTTCAGGACAGATTTGGACAAGCCAGGTGTCTTCTGGGGTTCAGCTAGAGCACGGACCTCTCTGTCACTGGCACAGATTACTGTCCTATGACTCCTTCCTTGTTTGCAAGCTGCCCCTTTTGAGGAGCTCTTCCCACCTGTTCTGGAACCTTGAGAAACACATCTGGCTGGGGCTTTCCTTTGCAGTCTTTTCACATCTGGGTCAGTCCTATAAGGGGCTCTTAGATGGTATAGAGAGGGCTTCTTCAAAGAGGCAGGCTTTTTGCTTACAGCTCTCACCTTTGTGTTCTCAGGAACATCCTCAAAAGATACAGGCACTTGCCGCTCTTCAGCATTCCTGGGAGCAGGTCCCTCACCTGCAGATTTCTCTCCTGTAGCTTCCTGAGCCTCTAATGGACTTTTCAAGATACTTTTCCTAACTTTCAGTGCCTTCTCTAAGGCCCTGTTCAGCAACTCGAGCTCCTCCAGCTCCTTGGGTGAAGGCCTGTTCTCTGCAAGAGAAGGCGATGTATCAGAAGGACCAAATCTGGATCTTCCCCATTTGTCTCTAACCTAATTTCCTCTTCCAGGTGCCACACAAGGAAACACACCACTGAATGGTGCAGTTGGCATTTTGGCCACACTCCCACAGCAACTACAAAGAGGATGCTGGCAGGCTTGCCAAAAGCCTTGAAGGTCCAGGATGTACGTGAGTCACAGAAGACAGTTCTCCCAAGTCAACCACCCCTTCATCAACAACTGACAATCACCACATCCTGGTCAGGCCCCCAGATACTTAATCGCTGGCCCTGACCTGGGTTACTGTGGCATGACTCCACACTAACACCAAGGAGGAAAGCAGCAGGTAAAAGGTACAGGGGGACTTCAAGTCGATGCAGAGCACGGGAAAGACTTGTAACACTGGCTGGCTCAATGCCAGTCAGGCCCAGGGCCCGTGTAACAGGAGGAGACACCAGGCCGGGAGGGAAGCGCTCACCATGTCCACCGCTGGAGCCGGCCTCTGGCTGCGACTGCTCATCTTCCTCACTGCCCCTGGGGTGGGAAGAAACACTGCGCCAAGGGCCAGCATTGCTCTGCACCGAGGGCTTCAGCTTCCCCCCCGGCCCATGGGCTCTCGACACGCCTGCGGGGACACCCCGGATTCCCGGCCGAAGCCGACCGGGCTCCACCACCTACCCTCCCGGCCCAGGTTCGGAGCAGGGCCGCCCGGGGAAGCCCGCGGAGCCGGGGGCCGGGCCCGGGCCCGGGCCCAGGCCCGGGGCCTCACTCACCAGCACCACAGGAGGGCCCGGCTCTGCGCCGTCCGCTGCTCCAGCTCCCGCCGCCGCTCCGCGCCTTCACCCAGCGCCGCCGCCAGCGCCACCGCCAACCTAAAGGCCCAGCGCCGTCAGCGACCCGCCGGCGGGCCGGCCCGCTCCGCCACCCCCCGCAACTCCGCCGCCCCGCTCTCACCGCCGGCCGCAGCCCGCGGGCAGCATCGGCCTCGTCTCTCCGGTCCGGTCCGGTCCGGTCCGGTCCGGTTCGGCTCGGTTCGGTCCTGCCCGCTGCAGCGAGGCGGTCTGCGCACCGTCGCGGTAAAACCCGCTAAACCCAGCGCCGTTACTCGAGTTCCGTATCGCCCTGTCAGGACCTGCGGGGCGGGGCGTGTCCCTGCGCGTGCCCAAGAGGGCTCTGAGGAGAAAGCGCGGGAGCGGCCCCGCGGCCGGAGTGCCGCCCGGGGGAGGCTCGGTGAGTTCCCCGCAGTCCCGGGCTGTGAGAGCTTCTGTGCCTGCCCGGGGGCGGGCGGCTGAATGCCGGAGATTCCCCGGGACCTGCCTGACCTGCGGAGGCCGTTTTTTCCTCAGATGGGTTCAGCGCTTCTCTCCACCTGGGATGCGCCTCACTGAGGGGAGCCGGCCGACTTCTGGAGGGGGCTAAAAAAGCACTGGCAGAACAGACCCGTCCCAGCGACTTCTTCTGTCTGCTCTCTCCTGAGGGTTAGAGCATAAGCGAGATTTTATTTCTCTCGGGTTTTGCTGTGGCTGGCCACTGAGGTAGAGCCACACCTTGCAATACTCAGTGGGTGGCCCACCTGTCCCTGTGAGAACTGGAGCCCCCTGGGACCTGCTGCACAAGGCCCACAGAGGCTGGAGATTAAAGTTTGACCATCACAGGGGCTGTGCTTCAGCCTGCTCCATGTCCTGCCCACGGATGGGGTCATTGTGGGGATCCCCAGGTGTACTGGGCTAGCGCAGGTGTATTTGGTTTCTGTGGCAAGGTTTTGGTAGTGGGGGAGTTACAGGGGTGGCTTCTGTGAGAAGCTGCCGGAAGCTTCCACTGTGTGTGACAGAGCCAATGCCAGCCCGCTCTAAGATGGACCAGCTGCTGGCCAAGGCCGAGCCAATCAGCGATAGTGGTAATGCCTCTGTGATAACATTTTTAAGAAGGAAAAAGAAGTTTTGGGACAGAGAGAAACAGCAGCCAGAGAGAGAGTGAGAACATGTAAGAGAAACAACCCTGCAGACCCCCAGGTCAGTGAAGAAGGAGTGGGAGGACATGCTCCAGGCACTGGAGCAGAGATTCCCCTGCAGCCTGTGGGGAAGACCATGGTGAGGCAGGCTGTCCTCTGTAGCCCAGGGAGGTCCACAGTGGAGCAGATATCCACCTGCAGCCTGGGGAGGACCCTGTGCTGGAGCAGGAGGATGCCTGAAGGAGACTGTGACCCCATGGGAAGCCCATGCTGGAGCAGGCTCCTGGCAGGACCTGTGGATCTGTGGAGAGAGGAGCCCACAGAGCAGGTTTTCTGGCAGGACTT
>JANZLQ010000064.1:1568263-1579789 GCA_026212715.1 Elanus axillaris | reverse complement strand
CCTTCTCCCCCCTTCTCCCCCCTTCTCCCCCCTTCCGGTCCTCCACCTCGCCGTGGCTCCGGGGAGCGTGGGGCTGTGCTGCAGGAGCCCGGGAGTTGCAAAACATCTCCTGGCTTTGCAGCACGCTTGCTTTTTTTATGGTTTTTTTTTTTTTTCCTTTTTTTTCCCCTTACACTTGGAGTAGCTAATTGGATAGGAAAACACTAACTGCAGGGGTGGGATTACTTCATGCTCTTGCAATGCTGTTTTGCTGTTCGATTTCAGTCCTTTCGCGTGGAAAGAGCTTGCCGGGCGGTGCTTCCCCGGCCGCCCTGGGAGCGCGGTGAGGGGCGGCTGCAGGCGCTGCTGTGCCACCAGCGCCTTTTTTTCTTACCAGGTCTTCACTTTTAAGGGAGATTTCGTTGTCTCTGTGGCTGCATTGCTTTCAGAGATTTGCTCTTTTGAACTGTGCGTTTACCGGGTCCTGAAGTAATCCCGGTACATTGCTGTGTGACCGGAGGCTTCCTCATCTGGCAGGTTAATTACGTTACTAGGGCTTTTTTTTCCTTTGTTTCGAGGAGATTTCCATAGAAAATGTGAGATCCAGTGAGGCGACATTGCTCGCAGCAGGCTGTTTTCTTCCCAGCCCCCTGGCTGGTGTCTGGCTCCTGCAGCCACAGATCATCCTGGTGTGGAGCAGCTCTGAGCTCTGCTTCATCCCCCTGGAGATTATTTTCTGTTGCTGAAAGTTGGATTTCCTCAGATTTGCCTGAGAATGGGCAGACTGGGAAAGTTCTCATATAGGTGGCATTGAAATTCAGCCAGCCAAACCAGCAGAAATGGCTCTCCTAAGAGTACAGTCTGTCTAGATGGTCTCCTTGAAAAGCTTATTCTTGAATACGAGCAAGAAGTTAAGTATGTTTTTAAAGAAAAAAGAATGGGGAGGCAAGCCTGGATGTTGATTCCTTTAGGCCAGGAGTCGGCAGGATGCTTAAATAGGGATGAGCAACCTGGGGTTGGTCCTTGGGTTGGCTGGATGCGTGCTTGCCCCGTTTAAAAGTGTAGAAGTAAAGGACCGGTTTGTCTGACTCATGTTCAGCTTTCCTATGTGTTCCTCTTCAAAAGGGGATGCAAAGTGTGGTGCTTGGAAGCAGCTTGCTTATCCTCTTTATCTTTCCCCTACAGGTACTTTTTCTTGCTCTCAACTGACAATTACAGCAGTAAAATAGGGAGGGAGCTATTTGTCTTCCTTCTTTATTGTAAATATTTTACCTGTCAAACAGTAACCTTGAAAATAATTAAAACCAAGGAAAGCTGCTTTGTAGGACTTAAACCTGGGCTTCCCCCGATGGTATCATCCTCTAGGGTGCAGCTGTTTTGCTTTCCTTGCCTGAATTAATTTTATTGTGGTACTGAGAACTCCCATGTGGTCCCTGGAAGTTGTCCTGCATTTTGAGAACTTGCTGAGTAGCTGCTTTTCTTCCCTAAAAGGTAGTGCTGTTAGGTGGGAAACTTCCTATTCTAGCCTGTCCCTGGGGACCTGAAAGCAGACCTTTGCAGCTTTCACCCCACTGAAGGTGGTCTTGGTTGATACATTTTTGAAGTTACTTGTCCCATCTAAAGTTTCAAAAACTTGGTATTTCTCCTAATAGTTGCATGAATTAGCTTATGTTCTTCCTTCTCCTCTTCTGCTAAGCAAAAATCCACATGTACTTTGATGCTAACAACAATCATTCAAAGGTTTCCCACACCCAGGGCACCTACAGTCCATTTTTGTTTGCACAAAGGAGCTGTGTCAGTCTCAGCTGGTCTTCTCCAGTGCAGGGAGAGGAGGGAGCTGGAGGTGTTAGGAAGGCAAATGCTTTTGGTGGGGTTGCTCCATGCTGCAGAAGAGCCAGAACCTCAGCAGGGAAAGTGATATAATCCTGGTGTCTCTTCCTGGAGAACAGCTTCTTTTGGGATAATGCATCTGTTACCCTGTGCAGTGCAAGGAGCCATCATAACTTTCTCGAAGTGACATCTGCTGTGATGTTAGTGGGGGGGGAGCAGGTCGCACTTTTGATGCTCCTCTGGGTGAGAACTCGGTGACAATGTGTTGTGTGTTCCCACAGGATAATTAAAACAGTGGTCAGAAGGGGATGAGATGTTAGCCTCAGTGTGGCAGTCATTATGGCAATGGGTCTTTTAATTATCAGCCCTTTACCTCCAGTGAGTTATAACTTGAGAGCAAACACTGTTCTTATTAGTTTTAAGGATTTAATTTTTTTAAGAGGCCAAATGATTGTCATTTGTGCAGAGCTCAGCCACTGTAATTCTCGTTTACTGCCCTCCAAATCGCAGCAGCATCGTTAGCATTGGGAATTGCAGGGTTGGGGCAGAGGACTGTGTGTCTGGAGCCAGCAGCAGCATGGTTGGGGAAACCCAGGCAGTGCTTGGAAGTATAACTGCAGGGGATGTCGCTTGTGGTGGGGAGCTGAGCCAAAGCGTAAGCGAGAGCCCCGTCTGTCCTGACTCCCAGTGGCAGGAGGTGGTGAGGGCATGGGGATGCCCTTTGTTGCACCACTGGCAGTGCCTGGCTGCTTTCTGGCTGCTGCAGCACTGGAGGCATGGCCACAGCCTCCGCTCATGGGGGCTTGTGTCTCTCCCAAAAGGAGAAATATGTATTGGCTGCTTCACCAGCCCTGGGCTGAGTTTGATGTCTGCAGCAGCGAGAGCCAGAGCTGTGCTCAGCTTGGGGTGGAGTTTCTCCTTACAGCCTGCATCCTCTCCAGGCTGTTCTTGCCCTTCCCTTCTGACTTGCTTCAAGTCTTTCCCTGCTTTAATGTTGAGATGTTAAATGGCGTCTTTGTGGTTGGCTGTGCAGGTGAGTGATGCTGTGTCCTACTGAGGCTGTGTAAAATGCTACAGCCTGTTTGCTGGGGGCTGCAGGACCTAAAGCGGGAAGGGACAAGTGCCAGACCCTGCAGCTCCTGGCCCTGGGCAGCCTCATGACCCTGCTGCTGCTTTCCTGCATCCCCCTGCCTGTCTGCTCAGCAAATGCTGCTGGAGCCTCCCACTATTTTATGTGGCTTTCTCAAAACTGCGCAGTTATCTGTGTCTCATTGAGTCAGAATGAGAGTGCATGGGCCAAATCATGCCCTCCCACTGAGAGCCAGGGCACTGTGTGGGTATTTTTGGGATGCAGAAAGGTATGAAGAAAGGCCATGTAGCTGGAGGATGGGCACAGAGCTGGGGGACAGCAGTGCCATTGCAGTGGCACTGAATCATCCCAGGCAGAGTCACAGGGTGGGCTGGATCCTGTTGCTTGGGTGGAACCAGCTGCTGTGGACTCGGCTCCCCTTCAGCTGCTGGGCAGGGTGGGAGAGGGACCTCTGTGACTGGGGCCATCTGAGTCCCTTGCTGCTTCTCTCCCTCCCCGAAGGAAGGGTTGGCAGCACTTCTGGGTGCTCCGATGCCATTCAAGCCATGCTTTGCTCAGCCATGTGTTGTCCCCACGGGTGACTTTGCTCTGGGATGGTGCCTTTAGGAAAGGCAGTGCAAGAGCACAGGGCCCCCTCTGTGGGGAGTGAGGGTCTGCTCTGCCAAGACTCCCTGCACAGGCAGGGGGGATTGTACCACCTGTGGTCTTGTGCTTGGGTCCCCTTCAGAGTGCTGGCTGATGTTTTGTGGTACTGGACATGTGTGCGATCTCAGTGGCGATGCTGAGAGTTGCCTGCTGGTGCTCGCAGCCCTGGGTGAGTGGGTCTGGCACAGCTTGCTCTAGGTGGAGTGTTTGCACTAGGGAGCTCAGGCTTTGAAAAGCTTTAATAGGAAGTTACTTTTTGTGATAAATCGATGGCTTCATTTTTTTGACCTTTGAAAGCTTTTCATGCATTAGCTACATGTAGGAAATGTAATTTTCCATGCTGAGAAACGGTGGGTTCTAGCTCTGAAGCAGAATGACTGATGTGATCTTTTTTGGATGTCTGGCAGAGCTCGTTTAGTGTGAAATGAGACTTGGGTCCTGGGCTGAGATCCTCTGCTTCAGGGATTCTGTGTCCACATGACAGTGGAGCTGAAAAGGAGAACTGGCAGAATTCAGTAGAATTGTTTTCTTTTGATGGCTGTGATGAAGCTTGTGGAGAGACACCAAGGCACAAGGGCTTCCAAACTTACAGAAGGATTTCAGTAATTGAAAAGTAGCTTGAGGGGAAAAATGAAATGCTGAAGGCTGAAGAGTGCTTGGTCCTGAGCCCCTTGGTCCCTGGGGCTCTTCTCGTGCTGTTCCCACTGGCAGTAGTGATGGGCCATTGGGGTCTGGTCCTGCTGTGCTGAACAGTGTGCTGGCAGATGCAGTGTTGCTCTGTGTGCATCGATGTAGCTGCCACTGAGCTGTCATCTCTTCCCTTAATGTTCCTGTAGCTTCCCGGGGGTGTAGTGTTTGTGCTGTCCTTCTTCTGGGTGCTTTGGGGTTAGCATTTATAAGCCCTCTCTCAAATGAGAAGCAGCAACCTGCCTGTCCTCCTAGGGACTTGCCCTTGTTCCCCTTGCAGCTGCTGTGGGTTACAGAGCACCTGGATGAACACCATGTGCATGCCTGCAAGTCACTGTGGTGCCAGTACCCAGCCTGATTTTGGGGATGTGTGATGTAATATACACAACATAAAACCCAGTTCTCGCTCTTTTTTTATTTACAGGAGGTATCTGGGGACAACATCACCTCAAGGTGCTTAGTGCTCATGTTGTGCAGCAGTCAGCTGTGGCAGAGGATGACTCTGCCTCTCGGAGCATCCACAGTGATGCCAGGAGAGCTGCCCATGCACATGAGTCTGCAAGTGGTAAGAGCTGGGCAGGGCAGCTGCCTGTCTTGCATGTAGTATTCTGTAGAGTGGTAAGGATATGTATGTACGCATATGGACAAGCGACCCCAGAAGTCCCTCAGGTGTTCTGCTTCTTCCACTTGGAAGTTCCCCTCTGTTGTATATTGGTGCATCATTAAAATGGGAAGGGTGCAGTTGCCCTCTGGCTGTGCTGGAGCTTCTTAGATTGGATCTCTTCTCTGCTATTTTGCTACAAAAACATCCCTTTCTAACAGTAGAGTACAGAGGGGAAACTGGACTAATATCTTAAATGCATTTTTGGGTCATAAGCTGAGTATATCACTCCTGCTTATTAACCTGTGTATCAGACTTGGTTGGGGACTGTAAAGCATGTGCACAGAAAAAATCCTCATAATTTCATAGCAGATGCAGGCATTCAGTCTGCCCTACTTAGATGCAACCCTGCAATGCTATGTGTGTTTGCAGGTGGCCAGTGGAGTGACTGAGCTCCAGACATGCCTGTAGCCTGTGGGGACCACACATGGTCATCTCCTTTTGTGCAGGTTTTTTGTCATCTGTGAGATGGGGAGAACTGTTTTTGCCAGCCTCCTCAAGAGCAGAGCTGTAAGACCTTTTTAATTAGTGATTAGCAAGTGCTGGGAGGCTTTTGGCTGCAGGGCAGGGGGAAAGATGGGGGCTTGGGGGGGAGCGGGTGTTACATGGCAGCAGTATCTTTAGGTCTTTCTGTCCCTGCTGTTGCAAGCACAGAGGAAAACCTCGGCTTGGCCTTGAAGTGGGAGCTGTGTTGTGAATGTGCCATAGGTGGTGGTACGCATCCCTGTGAACAGATGACTTGGTGATGCTGGGTGTGTTAAATTGGGCACGGACTGCAGGTGATGCTGAGTGAGGGGTATTTAAACCATCCCTGTGCCACAGCCTGCTTCCCAATCTGCCTGCTGGGATCCCAGCCTCTCTCCCTCAGGAGCAGCAGGATCTGTGTTCCAGCCCTTAGGGTATCATTCAGGGGGTCTTTCCTCTGCTTTGTCCCTGCAACCTGACAGACCCTACCTTCTGCTTCTCAGGCATGAGAAGAGACGCCTTTGCTGGGGCAGCTCGTTCCCCAGGCTCCGAAGCTGGTACGTGCCGAATGAACACAGGTCTACCCCTGTTTGGGACTCCTGGCAGTGTCTGTGCATTAAGCTGAGGTGAGATTACCATGTTAAGTACACTGATTCTCCCAAAGGGCAAAGAGGAAAACAATCTGGGGAGGTGGCTCTTCATGGAAGTAATTAGGAAAGATCCTTGCCAGTGTGCTGTTCCCTCATGTAGGAGGTCAGGACGAACTTAAAGGCAGCTGGTAGCTCTATTTAGTGGCTGATCTCTATTAAGAGGGGAGATGTGAGAGTGCTTTAGGGAGCTGCTGGTCAGCTCAACAGTGTGTTTCTCAGGGTTAATAACTATGGTGTGGCATGTCACAGAATGGCAAAATCTCTAACTGCTGTGAGGCTTTACAATGAGTCTGGATGTCCAAAATTGTTGTCATCATTCAGAAAGAGATGAGATGTGGGGGTGTGATTAAGGAGGAAGAATCCTGCTGTGCAGGTCTGGCAGAGATCTGCCTTGACTTGGGGTGTACCCGCTTGTCGGGGCGCCTGCTTTGAAGAGGCATGGGGGAAGGCTGCTCTGCACACCGGCACCTCAGGGTGTTGTTTCTGGCTGTGCCGGGTGGTGTTTCTCCGTGCTCGCTTACAGCATCGGATGCAGATTACTTCCCAGGGAACAGCGCTCTGCATATGTGGACGTTGGCTTGGGTTTCCTCCTATGCAAAAGGGGTTTATAGGAATGTACTGAGCTCCTTTATAAAACAGCTTGAGATCTAATAAAAGACATCACTGTGTAAGAGAAAAATATTGTTAGTGAGTTACTCACATCGTTAACGAGGTCAGATCATTGCCTTGTAACAAAATTAGTTTGTTTTGCTCTAATCAGTTTTAGTAGCTAGAGTGCTCAATAATTACTCATGTCCTTATGAAAGAGATGGGACAGCAGGATTATAGCTGCTGGCAGACTTCTCTGACTCTGAAATGAATTGTGCAGATTATTTGGGGAAGGCATCTTTCCAGATGCACAGTGCCCCTGGAGTGGTGCTGGCAGAACCCAGCTTCAGCCGGGAAAGATCATGGTCTGTAGCATGGCTCCTCTGTAAAGAGCTGTCTGTAGGGGTGTTCAGAGAAGCATTAGCAGCAGGAACATCTTTGGACTCTGCTGCTGTCTTCATTTTTTTGATCCCATTTGACATGCAGCATGCTCAAGGTGTCTTTCCGAACTCCTTTCTTTAGTCTGTGTAAATTGTCAAGACCCCGGGGGCTGTCAAATACATCTGCTCTCTAAAACAGAAATTATCCTCCTAGGTATTTGCACTTCTAGTATCTTTTCTTTGTTTTATTTTTTTCTGATGTCAATGGTATGTTCTTGAAAAGGCAATCTGTCACGGCCAGGATGGATGGGCAAGGCTGAAAGCAGCTCGAGAGGACAGGTTACTGAGAGCCACTGCTGTGGTGGTGACTTGGCTCAGGAAAAATCATTGTCAGTGGGCCATGCTTTTCCTTACAGGTGCGATGGTTATGCACATGCCTTCTGCATATCCATTGTGCGCAGCAAGAGGAGAGCTGTGATGATGGGCAGCAGCAGGCACCTTCTCTTGTGCTTCGCTTGGGAGCACAGGGTGGGCTGTGAGACTGCAGGACCTGCTGTGCTCTTGGTCTCTCTCAGTAGACCTGTACCTGCAAACGGAGTCAGTGTAGCTTCTGATAAAAAGTCAGGCTGAACTTGACCATCCCACAGATGCTGGAGGTGAGTGGTTCTTCTCTAGTGTCTGCTGGGCAGCTGGGAGTGCAGTGGAGGGATAGCAGAGCTGCAGCACCATGGAGTTAGCATGGGGAACAGCTCTTGCCAGCACTGTGGCCTCTGTTTTGTTGTGCTCGCCCTTCTTAATTGGTGCTTGCAGGAATCTGGGCTGTGCTTTCTGAGTGCACACAGCTCAGCAGCTTATATTGAAGTTGTCCCTTTCTGTGAGAGACTTTCTGCAAAATGACGAGTTCGTGCTGGAGCCCTCAGCTTTCCCTCCCCATAATTCACTTGTTGACTTCAGCTAAAATATTGTTAATACCTGCTATGCTTCCCATTTCCTTCCTAGTATTTCCTTCTGGTTCTGTTCAGATGTAATTTTTTTCCCCCTGAAATGGAGGGAATTGATCTTGGGTAGTGTCTCTCTCTTGAAGGGGTGCCACGTGTCTTGGAAGTGAGGCAGTTTGTGAGCTGTGATCCCTGCACCTTAGGGATTGCCTGTCTAACTGGCCATAAACAGTGAAGTATCATTTGTCTGGAGTACACAGGGGGCTTGCTGGGTCTCCTGCTCCATCAGTGTTCCCCCACGACCTACATAGGGTGTTGGAGGTGATGATCTAATGGACTCCTCCCTAAATAAGAACCAGGGGGGATAGTGCTTGAATACAGGTTTGTGTAGCTGATGCCACGTTTGTAGGCTGCAAATCCAGCTTCAGAGATCTGACTGCTGCGTGAACCTGTTCCTCTGCAACTGCTTCTCTGTGTTGTGAAAGCTCCTGACAAACTGACGGAGGCTCTGATTGCTGGGCTGCCATCTGTAGTAGCCCTCCCGCTCCTTCCCTTACCTCTGGTCTGATTCTGCTCCGTGGTGAAACAATTCAAGAAGCTGAACAGACAAAAAGCTGCGTAGTGTTGTAAAGCGGCATTTTTGGTGGTCTAGTCCCTGGGCTCAAAAGCACTGAGTGGGTGCAGGGAAGGGGCAGCTGCAGGACTTGCTGTTTCTCCTTGATGAACTTTGTGAGATTCCTGTTGGCCCATTTCTCCAGCCTGTCAAGATTATTCTGAATGGCAGCATAACCCCCTGGGACACACTCAGTGACTTGATATTCCTCCTAGGTCCCCTGCCCTTGCTCCCACCCTTAGTGTACTTCCTTTTAATGTCTGAGTTAGTCAGGAGCTCCTTGCTCATCTGTGCAGGCCCCCCGCCACTACTGTTTTGTTTCCAGGAAGTGGAGATGGATCATTCTTGAGCTTGGAAGACATGATCTGTGACAATCACCTGGATATCCTGGGCTGCTGTTCTCCCCAGGACTCTGTCCCATGGGATTCCTTCAAGCAGGTCCCTGAACAGGCCAGTGCCTGCTCTCCTGGGGTCCCGGGCTGTGGTCTGCAGGCTAGTTGTCCTATTCACCCCTTGAGATCCTGAACTCCACCATTGCATGGCCACTGCAGGCAAAGCTGCTCACGACCTTTGCATCCCTGACCAGTTCTTCCTTGTTTGTAAGTTCTAGGCCCAGCAAAGTGTCTCCTGTCATTAGCCCCTGCTCTGCTGTGTCAGGAAGCTGGCTTCAGTGCTCTCCAGAAATTACGTGCCTTGCTTGAGCCCTGCTGTGGTGGTCCTCCAGAAGATATTGGGGTTATTCAAGTCCCCTGTGAGGACTGGGATCTGCAAACACGAGGCTTTTTTCAGTTGTCTGAAGGTCTCTACTTTGTCCTGATCAGATGGTCTGTTGCAGACAGACACCACAGTGTCACCTGTGCCCTAACCCTGAGCTCTTGACTGGCTCATTGGCTGTCCTAAGGCACGGCCCCATGCACTCCAAGCAACTCTTTCTCCTCACTGTCCCCCAGAGCCCATGTCTATCCATCACAGCACTTGGTCATCTCAGCGGTCCCACCATGTCCTGTGGTCCTGGTGAGCCGCTAGCCTCAGCCGTGCCCTGGACCTGCCTCCAGGCAGTAGAGGGAAGCCACATTCCCCTGCAGCATCCTGGAGTGTGGGGGCTTGAGCCGTCGTCCTCCAACTGTACCATGGGCCTCTCCTTTAATCGGTTTTGAATTTCCCACGTTTTAATTCCATTGAATGCCCTTAATTCCTGTGTCACAGAACAAGGAGAGCTCTGTACAGAAAAGCTCTGTTAGGGACGTGTATTTTGGCAATTCTAAAAATACACCTCGCTTGCTGAGGCTTGTGTGGGGTAACCATAGCAACGTGGCTCCAGGAGCAGGTTTAAAAACAATTGCACCAATTAAGGGGAAAATAGAGCTGTTAAAGCTTATAAAACCTAAAAATAATAATAAAAAAAGGCAACAAACACTGTGCGTGATGCTGTGGTCTGTTGGCCATCTTGTGTTGGGTTGACTGAAACTGTCCCCCTTCCATTCTTAAGGAGCATCCCAAGTAAAATGTGCTGGCTCAAAGACAGCAGCCTAGCTGAAACTTGGGCAGTGTTTTGAGGATAAAAGCATGGTCTGAAGAACAATTTTGGCCTGCAGTGCTGTGTGAGGGGGCAGGTGTATGTTAAAATTCGTGTGCTGAGCCAAAGTCCCTCAAAGTCAATGGTGATGCTTTCATTGATGGATTAGCTCTGGCCTGGGAAAGCAGGCCTGGTAAAAGCTAGCAGAGGAGCCTGAAAGTGAAGGGCTGATTTTGTTCAAAATATATTTGCTTTAATTGTCTTTGCTGAGCCCTGACCAGGGTCAGTGGAAGCTGCAGCAATCTGCTACTAGTTTACTTGCTGGGGATGGCACTGGAGAGTCTCTCTGCCTCACTTCTATGGGAGCTGACTGGGCAATCTGGTCCTTCAAAAAGCTTGAAATAAAATTATTTCAAGCACCTTTTTGCTACACCTCGCAGAAAAATGTAATGGAAGGATTCAGAGTATCTCTTTGCAAAATATTCCAGGGTTTTTGCATGTCGCAGGTGTTTTCCCTTCCTGGCTGGCTGTGCTTTGCCACCCTGGTGTGCTGATGCTGTCCCATGTTTGTTGAGTGCTGTGGTCAGGGGGCTTGGGTGCAAATGTGCCTCTGCCTGATGCTCTGGGAAGTTTCTGATCCTTGAGCAGAGAGTGGCGATGCTGCTGCTGCCTGTCCCTGGGCTTGAGCCTGGGCTGGTGACTGTTCCTGCCCTGCCTGTTCCTGCCAGGACTGCTCAGCTCTGGTCTTGATCAGTCCCACTGACCCTGAAGAGCCCCTGGAAGCTTCTTGCTGTGTGTGGAAGCACTAGAGAGGAGGACCTCAGGGAGTGGTACCGATCACTTACTGGTTTTGCTTGTCCCAAAGCATATGGGCATCACTGTGGAGTCAGTATTGGTGGAGGAGAGGTTGAGGTTAAAACCGCGCTGGGCTTGGAGTGGTGGATGCAAACCAGAGGTCTGCGCAGAGGAAGGAAGCGGGGGCCGTGCAGCTGTGCTTGGAGGATGCTGCGCCTGCTGGAAGGCAGCAGTGGGGTCTCCCAAGACAATTTAGGTGAAGGAAGCTGAGATGAAGTCACCACTTTACTTGGCTTGTTGGTGGCAGGAGGTGTCATTAACGGTGTTGGCGGGGTTGGGATGGGAAGTTTAGATTAAAGGTAGTAAAGAAAGTAAATGGACATGTCTGTCTTCTGTGTGCAGGGCACTGGCCCTAGGCTGGCAGCCCATTGCACGGCAGCTAGGCTGTCCTGCAGATGAGGCTGTCCGTGTTGAACACAGCTGTCACTGGAGAGGGATCTCTGTGTCTCAGAGCTGGCCCTTACCCTCCACTGGGTGTGAGTGAACCCTCAGCTGTGCCCTGTGAATGCAGGCTGAGCTGGTGGTTTGGGCATGGTTTCAGGCAGGTGCAGTCGGGCTGGCATTAATCCCTGGGAAAGGCAGGCATGGGTGCCCCTGAGGCTCCTGGGGATGCTTGCTTTGCTGGACCG
>JANZLQ010000064.1:1546316-1568245 GCA_026212715.1 Elanus axillaris | reverse complement strand
GGGGGTGGCATTGGCCCAGGACAGCAGAAGCACAGCCCCCTGTGGCAAAGCCTTCCACTTGCAGGGAAGCCCTGGACGGGACAGGGATTGGAGTCTTTAAACTAGTTTAGGCAAATGTAAAAAATTTTAGGGTGGAAGTCTTTAACTTGCTTTGAATTATGGTTTGCATCAATTTGGGTTAATTGTGCTGGAGGCCTCCCTGCAGCATTTTTTTTTAAATAGGTTAAAACAAAAGTGTGCCTGAAACTGTTTTGGATGCTGGGCCAGGAAGAGGCAGAGCTGAAGGCAGGATGAGGGGGAAGGCTTGAGTGTGCCTGGTGGCAAAGCTGGCGGCACACAAAGATGCCAGGAGTCTTTGCAGTCTCTGAGTCAGGTACTTGGCTCCCACCTGGGGCTGGTTTGGTGGGTGAGGACTTGGCAGTGAAGCTTGTGTGGTGGGGATTTAACAGGGACCAGGCAGCAGTGTGCTCTGGTAGCATTGAGCTGCTGAAAGGGTGAATGGCTGGTCTGGAAGGATGTGTGTGTAAATAGCTGAGGAGTCATGCTGAGACCGGACCTGGCCACCTTCAGAGCTGTGGGAGCTCCAGCGGATGCAGGTTTGGCTCAAAGCCTCATCAGGTGGGAGGGAGGAGGGCAGCGAGATTTCACTCCACTCAGCAGGCTGCTTGGGAAGGGCTGTCCCAAGGCTGGTCCTTGCACGTCGCCTCCTCTCTAGCTGTCACATCTTGCATGTGTGGCACAACTCCAGCGCGGTTCAGCACTCATTTTCCTGCAGTACTTTGCAGGCAAACTGGGTGCAATGTGTGTCTGATCAATCACTGCTCTGTGACCCTTCCTCTGGTGGCTCTGGCATTTGGTGTCCATGTGCATCTCCATTCCCCTTAGCAGGAATGCTGCAGAAGTGACGTTGTACGCTTTCTTCTATTGCCACCGCTTCCTTGGTGGCTGTGGTCCCCTGTGAAATGCCTCTGTTCTTCCAGCTGAGACTGCGAGAGGGGCTGCAGGGGGATGATGCATGTGTAGGGAGAGGGGAAGAGGCAACATAAAGAGCTACTGTTCCCTCCCTGTGAGGTATAATGTCAAGAGGATTTCTGAGAAAGTGTGCTTGCCCTATTCCTGCAAAATTAAAATTAGTTCTAATTAATTGGAGGTTAACCTTCACTGTGCATGCTGCAAATTAATGGAATGTGTGATTAACTTATCTTGCAGCACTAGAGGTTCTTGAAAATTACTTGGAAAGAAATGTAGCCTTGTATGTGGTTTGAATTTTTAATTTATGCTAATAGTTCAGGTTTGAATTAATTAATTGTAAATGACAGACCTTTGATCTTTTCTTTTTTTTAACCACTCTTGCTTCTGCAGCCCAAGTATATCTTTCAATTCTCCCTTTGTAGTGAAATGAATTGGAAAAAAATACATAATATGATAAAAAAAGTGCTAAATACACCCTGAACCACAACTGTGGTAAAGCTTGTCTTGTGTCCGTAGTGTGGGTGTGCACTGTGTGGGACTGTCTCTGCCACTGGTGGTGCCCCCTCCAAGGGGAGAGCTCAGCAGGCTCCAGAGGTTTAGGGGAAGACACTGTATTATATCATCTTGGCATGAGTTCTGGGGATAAAACCCATCTCATGGCTTTTTCTTGCTTTTGGAGGTGGTGATTTGGGCTTGCAGTTGTGTGTTTTGAACATACAGCTTCCTCTTTTCTGCAGTCATCTTTTGCTGTGTAACTTTCCTTGTTGCAGTACCCAGGTGAGCACAAGCAGGTCCTGCTCCTGTTTGGTTTAGCAAGCCAGAGAGGACTGAAACTCCTTGGGGAAAATCCAGTGTGACCTTTGCAGGGAAATGCACGTTTCCACTTGTAGCAAGCCCCTGCCACTTGTGTGCCAAAGTCAGGCGAGTGAGGGTCTGGTTTAGGACTGATTTGGGGCGCAGTGTGCGAACTCACCCTTCTGCTGGGGATGGTGTTGGACTATCCATTTGAGCTGTTCCAGCAATGTTTTAAAATTGAAATAGCAGACATCACCTCAGAAGTTTCCTGGTCCCTGCTGGAGTGTTGACCTTGTGAGGCTGGCTTGAGCTGATGCCAAATCTCCTGAGAATGGCTGTTTGCCCTCCCCAGTTTCCTTTCCCTGCATGCTTCCAAGCTGTGGGGACCCATGGGTGTCTCTGGATCCAAATCCAAGCCTGCCCTCCCGAGTCTGTGTCAGTGGTCCTGCTCTGCCTCTGGGGGGAAGCTTTGGTCGCACTGTTCCCAGCTCCTTACCTCGCAGTGCAGGGACTGGCTGGGGCTTCACTGGGGTCACTATCTAGCTGGCTGGTGTTTCTGGAGGAGCAGGAGCAAGGTCTGGCTTCTCTGTTCCCTGCTTGAGCCCTTCTATGTGCCTGCTCTGGTTTGCAGCTCCTCCGGGTTGGTCCTTGAATGCCAGCTGTGGCATCTCCAGCTTGGGGAGGAAATTGCTTGTCCCAAAACTCAGTGTATCGGAGTCCCTGTGCTCAAGCTTTTGACTTTGAAGATGTGTCCTGTGCTGTTTTGATTGCTACTGCTGCTGTTTGCTTTGGCTTGAGGTTGCTCGGTTTTCTGCACGTATCTGGCAGTTGGGTTGCCTGGGGTGGCAGGTTTCTATCTGGGAAGAACAAGTTTACTGGGGGGGAAGAGCAGGCCTTAAGGTTGAGCTCGTTATTTTCTCGAACCAAGTGAGTGGGATTTGGAGGAGGAAGTAGAAGGGTGGGCAGCAGTTCTAGCAGTGGTCTTGCTCTTTATTTTTGTGGTCAGTTAATGTCTATGAATTGGCAGTCATAGCTGCTCCCCATGTGGCAGGGGAGAGCACAGGGGAGATCTTGTGGGAGCAGGGAAGAGGTGCTGAAAGGCACTGCCACGGCAGTCTCTTCTTCAGCAGAGTGCTGTAGGTGGATTGGGCACGTTACCCAGTCCTGGTGCTGGTGTGATGCTGTTGGGGGCATTTTTGGGGGCCCCAGCATGTGCAGGAGAACAGAGGGGCGGTTTGAAACTCTGTGATGGTCATGCTTTGGAGTGATGGCCATCTCCCAGCGTGGGCTGCCCTGTGGGGTGGTGGCACATGGCTCCTGGCCATGGCTGAGCTGATGCTGTCCTCGCCTGCCTGTTTTGGGGCTGAGGTGGGTGGCTCTTGGTGTGGGAGGACAAGGTTGGCTGGGCCTGGAGAAGGGACTGTGCTGTGCTGAGCCCTCTCCAGCAGGCTGGTGGGGCTTTTCTTCAGCCTTACAGGGTGGGGGGAAGCTACATGACCTTTAGTGCCGATTTGTTTCTGCATTACTTGCCCTTTTAACACATAATTGAAAACAGGCTGTAGGGGAGAGGGAGCTAGAGCTCTGTAACAGCTACTGGGATCGGTCAGGAGCATTTCTTGGAGGAACAGAGCAGAAAAAGAGCATAGAGAGGGCATAGATTTTGTTGTTGGTGATGGATTACCTGTGTGTGTGGAGATTACAGACCTGGCTCTGGGTGTGCTGCTGTACAAACTTGACATGAGGGTCACAACCCATTGTGTCACCATTCAGTGCAAAGAGCTTGGGAACACCGCATGGTCTGGCATTTGGGGAGGCTGTGGAGGAGGTTGCAGAGGCGCTTGTTGCAAACCTCACCTCCTGAAAGTGCTAGCACTTGCTTCCAGCGATTGCCTTGCCCGTGCTGGCTTGGTCCTCTGGGGTGGCTTCTGCTGGGCTGCAGGGACAGTGGTCACTGACATAGACAAACTGGTGCATGTGATCTGAACATCTATCCCTGGGGCTGGCAAGGGGACGGTGACCAAATGGACACAGGAGCCTGCTGTGGCACCAGCAGTCTGGGTCCTTGTGCGTCTGCTGATGCTGTATGGTTTCAGTGTGGCAATAGTGCCTCACTGGTGTTTTAGCTGTAAGTCTCATGAAATCTTTATATCTTAAGTGTACATGACCTATTTATCTACCTTTAGGCATTGGGCAAATGTGGAGGCATGTTGGATAAAACACTACAAATATTTGCAGTTCCGTGACAAAAGAGCTCTGTGAAACTTGAGGTTTCGTGTGGTCCTTTCTTGCTCTGCTTTTCAGGTTCAGATCTTGAAGTGCTTGGCAGAGAGGCAAGGCTGGCCTTTCAGAGCCAGGGAATTGAAGGGCTTTGTCTCCTCTGCCAGTCCTGTGCTCCATGCTTGTGACTGTATTGGAGTTTGCATGATGCTGGTATCTGCCTGTGATGCAGGCAGATGCATGCGATGGGCTCTAAACCCCTTGTCCAGCGGCTGATACTGCAGCCACGTGGGGAGTCTAGTAAAATCCTGGCAGCTTGGCCATGTGCTTTGGGACCTGGTGCAGGGATTTCTGTCCTTCTGGACCATCCCTTGGGACAGGACACCTGGTAGGAGTGTATACAGAAACGGTATATACAAATACTGAGGAGTTAAGCATACTCTCAATGTAAAGGGGTGGTGTGACAAGGTGGAGGAGTATGTCTTTCTTAAGGGTGGGGATGGTGTAAGGTATTGGGAAGCCAAGTTTTCTTCTCAGTCACGGAGAGCATTAGAGAAAGCCCCATGCCTGACAGCATCTGTTGGCTGGAGGGGAGGGTGAGGCGCTGGTACGCGATGGATGCGAGGGTGCTGCTTCCAACCCCCTCTTGGAGCACCACAAGTTGAAACCCAAGGAGGTTGTGTTTTAGCCACTGTTCATTGACTGACATGTCTGCTGCTGTGAATTCAGTAGTCTTTCCACTCCTTTGAAACGTGGAAGAAATTTTTCTGTGCATCTACACCAAGCAGAGGGGTGAGATGGGAAATTTTCAACAGCTGAGACAAGCTGTGAGGGTTGCTGAGGGATGGTGGTATGTGGTACAGTCGCATGTTGCATCATTTTTAAACCCCAGACACTTAAAAGCAGGGAAATGTACAGTTTAAGGATATCACAAACATGAAGTGTATTCTTCGTGTGCAGTGCAGGGAAGACTGCAGCTTTAGAGGATCATAAACTCTCCTTTTTATTGGGATGTTAAAATCAAGCACAACTAGAAATCCTCCTGTAGAAGTGACAACTGCAACAGGTCTGATCCTAGGAAGAGGGCTTAAGTGCGAGTAACTTGGCTTGGTATAATCAGAGGGATTACCTGGGGCCAAATCCAGTGACAGCAAAATTGTGTGTGTGGAAGATGTCTTGCCATAGACTTCGGTGGGTTTTGTGATTAGAGTGGGAGTACGTGCCATGTGTGTACATGGATGAGCTCAGGATGTGCTAAACCAGTAGTCTGTGATCAGCTGTGTGTATCTGAGGATGTTCCCACTTTTCCCTTCCCTTCTCCTGTTTGAGCTGCTTGTTTGAGCTCTCAGCTGAGCCCCGAGCTGTCACTTATTCCCAGTTCACTGTAAGCGATGCGAGATGGATTTGCCATAACCTCTGAGTCAGAGTCCAAGTGTAACAGGGTTTTCCAGCTAAGCTATGCTTACAGAAATGTTCCCAAGAAATGTTTTCTGGGAGGGCTTGGAAATTTGGTTGTAAACAGCAATATCAGAAATATATAATTATATTATGCTTCTACTTCACTTGAAACGATGACAATGTTTCCAAGTGAGAAAGGACTGTGGTCCTGCAAAGCTGGGGACCAAGTGTCATCCCTGCAGGGTGGCCCTGGTGGCCACCTCAGAGTGGTGGCTCTGGCCCAGCCTCAGGAGGCTTTGCTGAGGTTATGGGTCTGGCACCATCTGGGGTTGCAGTGGGCAGGGTTATGTCAGCATCTGCCAATGAATTTGGGAAGAAAACAGATCCTCTGTGTGTGTCTCCAAGGATCCCGTTCATCCTGTTTGGTTAGAGCCATCCCTACCCATTGGGCTCATGCTGGGGCTCCTCTGTGCCGCTTCTGTGGCCTCTGGGGTTGTGTGATGAACGTGTGATTTCAGCTCTGTTTAGGGAAATTTCAAATGTCAGCACTGAAATCAGCATTTATGAAGTTTCCTAAAATAGGGTTCAGGTGGAAGTCTATACTTGTACTTCCTCAGTATGTTTTCAGACATGTCCTCAACAGGCATATGTTAAGCTAGTACCTTTGGTCCTTACAGCAAGTATCTATACTATATTTATATCCTTACCCTCACACACTTCCTCCTCCTCACTGGAGGGTTCTGATCATTGTGCTGAAATCAATACAAGACTGCTGTTTTGGCAGTTGTTCTCGTCTGTGTTTGAAAAGCAATATATGCTTTGAGTGGGACCTTCGTAAAACTGCAAGGTCTTACTAGCTCTCAACGATCCTCTTTGAAAAATGTAGATTTTTTTTTTTTCCTTTGGATTTCTTCCAGGCTGAGTTCTTTGGGGCTTTGCAAATGTCAAGAAGCAAAGACATAGCTTACACTGGGATCACAGAGTATTTAAGCAAAGCCTTCTGGTGAAGCCGCTGCCCCAGTGATACTCCAGCGCAATCTGTGGCAGTTGTGTTTGTTTTCATTTGCCGCCCTGATCTCATGTTAGGATGGGTAATGGCTGTTTCCCTGAACTGTGGTTGTGCTGTTGGTCACCAAAACAGTGAGCTGGGAGCTTTGCACCGAAGGACGCTGTGCTCTTTGCACAAACGAGTTGAGAGCCTTCGAGCCTGATCCAGCCAGCAGCTGGACACATGGGAATTACACATGTGTGCATCACTTCCTCGAGCTCCACAGCCGGCTCTGGCGTGGTCTGGTGTGTGCTGATGGGTCCAGGTGCTGGCTGAGTGGTGGGATGCATCTGGAGAGAGCAGCACCCTTGGTCCCATGGGCTTGGTGCCTCTGCGGGCTTCAGCTCTATTGTTTCTTACTGATGGTGCTCAGGAACTGGAAGAAGAGTTTTAGGTACTGGATAGGGGGTTGCGTGACAGAAGGCAAAGGGTAGGCTGCATGGTCACCTTTGGACTGTTAAGGATGGAGAAGTCAGTGGTCGGGTGACCTGAAGACTGGTTTGGGGGCTCCATCAGCAGTCTGAAAACAGGAATGAACTGTGACCTGATCTAGGCTTAGAAAATCATGAAGGTTCAGCTGTTGCTCATCTCATCTCTCAATACTAAAGCTCGAAAGTGGCAGTGAAACTAATCTGTATTTAATTGAAGAAGATGAAGGATGGCACTGCTTCACTGAGCAGGTAGCCAATGCTTGGAGCTTGGTTCTTCAGTAGATTGTGGAGGCAGATGGCTTGTTTGAAAGGTACTGGGCAGATTCTTGGCCAGCAGGTCTATAGATGGATGCAGAAAGGACTCATCCGGACTATACCCGCTGACATACCTCATCTCATAGTTGTGGATGCTGGGAGAGTCCAAGGGAATGGACCATGGGGTGTCCAGTCTCCTGTGCTCTTCCTAAACAGCCTCTTTGGAGAAGGTCAGGGTAAAACAGCAGAAAAGCAAGGCATTTCTGCTGGTCTGTGTGGGATACTGAAGTCTGGTACGGGATACCCCAAAGGTCAGGACAAATGTGCCCAGGGCAAGAACTTGCACAGTCTTCCTTGAACTCTGCCCAGCTGTAAGATGTGTCTGTGGGCACTGCTGGGCTAAACTTTCTCTACTCAGACTAGGTTTTGCCTCCTGTAAGGACTCTTGGTTGTAGGCTGTAGATTGGATGTTTCTGCTTTCTAAATGAATGTACTGGGCTGCAGCAGGTTTTACTTGAGGTGTGCAAAGGTGCTTTGGGAGCCCAAACTCCCCAGAGAGTGCAACTTCTCTTCCCAAAGCCAAGGGGAACTGTGCAGGGGGCCCTGGTGGTCCCTACCACGTAGGTCTTCAGCCCATGTCAAGACGAGGGTTGGTGGAGCACTGAAGTGCAGCAGAGGGAGGAGGTCAAAGGAACAGGAGGAGATCTGGCCCTGGAGGAACAATGCTGTTTACACAGGTTTTGTTGCAATCCAACGGTTCGTTGCCAGCTTTAATGGTAGAGCAAAGCATATTTACTCAGCTTGTTTGGATGGACTACAACTGCTGGATAAGAAACTGTCAGACGGGAATCAATTAGAGGCTTCATCTCTTGAGTGAAAGATCGTATTTGACATCTGATGGCCTGTGAAACTGAGTAAGGACAATGCTACTATTTATATGGTTCTTTTCTGGTTCCTTCCCTTCTTCCCTGTCATCATCTTTGCTCTAATATTAGAACTTTGACCCTCTGTGTGTTGCTCCCAAAGCAAGTGCTGACACCGACCCTTTCACATGGTTCCTGTGAAGAGTTCTTTGTGAGGGAGTGTGTGTGGGGGTGGGACAGTAGTGCTGGTGGAAGGTTACATCTCTCTTCCTTTCTCTACCCTGGGATGAGGCAGTGATTGCAGAAGGCTGACTTTCTGCTGGGGAGAGCCCAGCGCAGGTACTAATGAGTGTCTTGCAAATGGTTGTAGATGGGGTTTGCGTGGCAGCTGGAGCCCGGGCCGCTGTGCAGCAGGGTCAGAGGGGTGGTGCCTGGGGTCTGGCTGCTATTTTGGCTCTGGGTTTGCTGCTTTGGGTGGCATTTTGCTCCTCTTTGCTTGATTCCTTGGTATGTTGAACGGTGACGTGACTTCACTTGCTTCTGCTGGGAGCTGTCTTGTTACAAGAGCAAGTGAAGTCATCTTCCTGTGTGATGATGGCTGCTGGCAGTGCATGCATGGTGTGAGGAGGTGGGAGAAGGCGCAGAAGAGCAGAGCAGGGTGGTGGCTGTTACAAACAAAAAGCCCCTGCTGTCCTGGAGATCCTGCAAGACTCCTATGTCAGAGGAGAGTCACTGTGAGTCTGTGTCACTATGACATCTCCTTGCCTACCGGTCGGCCAACACTGCCCAAGTTGCCAGTGAATGAGTCAGCATTCCGAGTGACTCAGTAAGGTCACTGGACTGTATTTACTCTCCAGGCAGAGAGATTCCAGGCTGCATTTATGATACAACTTTCTTAAAAGCCTCTTCACTAAGTGGTGACACTGACACTCTTGCCTGGGGCCTCTGGGCTTCGGTACTGGCAGGCTGCTGCCGTCAGGGAACCTGTGTTAAAGCGAGGTCCTGGGGACTGTAGTTCTTGGAAAGAAAAGTACATGTGAACTTGCTCTGTCCTGGGGAAACGCCCCATCTTAAACTGTGAGCATCCATGCAGAAACAGGACGCTGGGGAAGAGAGGTTTGCAGTGGGCTTGCCTCTGCCTCGCCTTGGTACCACACTAACTACATTGAAGAGCATTTCCCTTAAACACACTTGGTCCTGAACAGGAATGCTGTTGTTGTGAGTAAGGAAAAGCTTTTCAGTGAGGTAAGAGAATTAATTTGCTCTTCTTAGCCCAGGACTTTATTTTGAGGCTGGCTTGAGCTCACAGAACACGCCCTTGATCTTATCTTGGCTTCTTTATCTCCTTTTCCTCCCTTTAATGATAATGCAAAAAAGATTTTCAGCCTCTTTTGACTGTTGGCTTTCTAGGTATCCTTCAGCAGAGGTGCAAAATTCAGTACGAACTTCTTGGATACATGGGTTTTTCTGTAACATGTATGGAGCTGTGCTTTTGTGCCTTGTTTGTCCTTTAGAAATAGCTTTTAGATTTGAACCATCTTTGGTATGTAACCTACTTTTCTAGCAGGGTTGTACTGTTAGGTTTGGTAGAACTGGGGAGGTCAAAGCCAACCCTCCTCTCTCCATACCTGGCTTGCTGGGCTCTTCCTCCATCCCCCTGAGTACCAGTTGAGGTTTCTGCTCCCGGAGCTGTCTGCCTTGCTGCTGGCATGCTGTCAGACAGTGTGTCCTCCCTGCTGAGCTGGGCATCAGCCTCAGTGCATGAGCACTTGTGCAGCTTGGCTCTGCAGCACACTGATGTGGACTCCAAAGAGAAGAGGAGCAGGTGAGCATGCTTCAGGAAAGGTCCTGTGCTGGTAGAAATAAGCTGTTGGTGGCAAAGAATGGCTGGAAGTACTGGGTCTCAAAACCAGCAAAGCTGTCCTGCTTTGCAGTGGTCCAGCGCCTCCATAATGTGGCTGGAGCTGGTGAGCCTTAATGGATAGGGCACCTAGGAGAGGCTGTGTGACTCTGCTTGGCTGGGCAGATCATGTCACCCCTGTGTCCTGCTTCTCCCTGGGATGGGAGACCTGCCCTGCCCTCTGTGTGTACAGAGAGGGGCCAGAGATGAGGTGGGTCTGCTGGACAGGCTGCTTGTGAGCCAGGGAGCATGAAAATGCTTGTACCACTTTTGCCTCCTTCCCTGAATTTGGACAAGGCTGTCCCTGGACAGAAATGTAGATAGCTGGCCAGGTAATAATTAACTGGGACAGGTATCCTAGTAATTACCCCTCCTGGGTGCTGTGGCACTGCCTGCACATAGATTAATGTGTGGGGCAGGAGGGGTGAGGGCTGGGTTTTGCCCTCTTCCGTGTTTTTCAGGGAACGGTGAGTGTCCGCTGGCAGTGAAGGGTGAGTGTGCACTGCCTTTGGGCACGGTGGCTCATGAGGGAGCTTCTCTGCTCTCCTTTGTGTTCCGCAGAGAACAGCCAGCCAGTGCTCTCAGAGGGGACTGTGTGGTGGGGTGATGGATGTCCTGGGGGAGCAGTGGCTGTTCTTGCTCTCTTGGCTCATCCTGGGGAGCTGGGTGAGGAGCGGAGGGATGGGAGGGCAGCTAAGGGGGGACATAGCCTCGCTGGGTAGTGCAGTTGTGAAGCTTTCCTGCTCCAGATGTGTGCGTTCTGCCCGAAGTGGAGCAGTTTTTGCCTGTGTCTGGGGAGGGTTGGATCTTTCTAGGGAGAAGGCACAGGCTGCAGTGCTGGAGGATGTCAGGCTGGTGGGACACAATCTGCCAGCACCCAGCCCTGCCCCACGGTGCTCCCCCCTGCCTGCCCACGGCTTCTGGGAGCCACAGCGGTGCTGATAGCTTTGGCAAGTTTATGCTGTTGATTTTTGCCTCCAGTGCCAACGTCAGGAAGCACACTGAAATAAATTAAGATGATGACTGGAGGAAAGCCAAAGCCTTTCCATGGCTCCTGCTGGAGTCACTCCCACCAGAGTGCTGAAGGCGTGAAGTGTCCCTCTTGTGCCTCGGTTGGCTCTGGGCTGCAAGTCAGCCTGAGATGGGCACTGACAAGCATCCCCTGGGTTCCTAGGGGATATGCCTTGAGTAAATCAATCCATACACCTGTAAAATTGCAATTGCATGACTTAACAACGCATTGCAGCTTATCCTGGTACAACTGTGAGATAAGAGTGTTGTAAAAGTTTACAGCTGTTACAAACGTGTCCTCCTGTAAGGACCATGTTGTTCTTTCACACCACTGCTGGTCAGTTTTTAACTGGGACGTTAAAAATCCTGAGTTTCCTTCAGTAAAGGTTACAGTCTGCTTTAAAGCTCCTGGTTAACAACATCTCTGCTCCTGCCAGCTCTTAGCCTGGCCCTGGCTGCCAGTGCGTCCTGTCCAGGCTGGCAGTGCTCCCAGCAGCACAGGCATGGCCAGGTCACGTCCCTGTGTCGGTTCCCCCATGCCACGGCTGCTGTTTGGTTTGGCCCCAGCTCTGTGCCCGGCATTGCTTCTCGGGCTCTGAGATTTCTGTAGTGAGTTTGTGTTGTACTGGTTGTACTGGGGACGAGCAAAGGTGAAAGCTGCCTGTCTGGGTGCCTGTGGGCATGCAGGGCTTGTGGGTTGCCATCTTCTAGTCAGCCCTGGATGGGTCCTGGAGCTTGCCCTGCTGCAGGGGAGGATGCTGGATGTTTGTTAGTCAGCCTGGTGTCTCTCTTGGCCACAAATTTTATTGGTGTGGCTTGGCTTTCTGGCCCATAGGTGAGCTACTGAGAGGCAAAGCTATTTTTTTTCTCTCTTTTCTTGGTATGTGTAGAGTTGCTTCATGGATTTGATTGTGGTGGGTTTTTTTTTTTTTGTGGTGTGAAATGCTGACAGGTCACCAATGCTGATGTGCAGCCTCTGAGAGCCACTGAAAGAGGGAGTGGTTGGATGGCTGAGGAAAATGAGCCATCTTGCGTTGGACCCAGCTGTTAGGGTAGAAAAATGCTGAAAGAGACTGAGGGGAGATTGCATGCTGCCGAGTCCTCCCTGTGTGATAGAGCACGTTGTCTGGAACAGCAGGGATGGTGATGGAGAGCCTGGCTGCAGCCCTGGGCAGGGAGAGCCGCGGAGGACGGTGCCAGCCCAGTCTGGGGGAGACAGCCCCCAAAGTCACTGCCTGACACATGCGTGCACGTGATGTGTTTAATGATGATTTTTTTCATAATCCGGTACTCATAAATTGTTACATCTGCAGTTGCAGAGTCCTGCTGGGCTTTTTGGGGGGGGGTGAGTTGTGTTTGGAGAGGGGAGACTGCCTTTCTCCTCAGCTGTGCTGAGCTGCTGGAGCATTGTGCAGTGCCCTGTTTGCTCTGAAGACTGCATCCGGTCTGAGGTCACTGTCATTGCTGGGGGGTGAAAAACCCCAAGCAAACAAACTTAGTAGCCAGTCAGACAGTTGGTTCCCTATATCAGCCAGTAAGTGAATGGTTTGGGAGTTAATGGCATTTTTATCAGCAGGCTTTGCTGTGTGAATTCACAGGGAAGCTTATTGCACAGGGCTGTGTTGATTTACTTGTCCAGTACTAGTTACTGCACTTCGTTACTCTCCGGGGGTAATTGGGCCTGGGGAGGATGCTTGCAATGACAAGCCCTTTTCCTTTGCTTCACCACCCCCTTCTCCCCCCTCCTTGGAGCTGCTGTAATGAAGCTGGGGCTCTGTCAAACCCGTTGTCTTTTAATGCATTTGTCCCTACGCAAGGTGGAGGGCAGGGGCCCGTCCCATGTGCCAGTGTGCAGCAGAGCACATAGCTGGGGGACCTCTCGGCTGTGAAAGGAGGCTGGCAGCCGTGGCTCCATTTGTGTCTCCTCGTGTCCCTCTGAGCTGCCCCTTGCCTTGGGGATGGGTAACTCCTGTCTCCCAGGAGCCCAGCTGCTCCTTGCGTGTGCCGTTCCCTAGGGGCAAGGTGTCCTTAGCAGCCTGATGAAATGTCCCATGGTGTTTTCCTGGTAAGTGGGTTAGAGCACTCAAATGGGGAAAGCAAATGTGTCTTTATTTATTTATTATTTATTTATAACAAGGATTTTTTTGGAGCTGGCAGATTAAAGAAGCAGTGTTAATAAAGCTGTGGGGGAAGAGCTTTGCTCTGGGTAGTGAGGCTTGTCCCTGCAGGGTTTTGCTTAGATAAGCAACTTTATAAAATCAGGGAGGATACCTGAAGCTTTGAGCTATTAATGCTGGATTTACTCCTAGTGCAGGTCAAAGAAAAGATAATTGTCTTTGTGTCTCATTACCCTGCAGTTTTGGACGGCAGCTCCATAGTAAAGGAAGAGCCTGAACAAACAACTGGCAAAGCAGTTAAGATGCTTAGATTATGGCAGCTGCCTGGTGAGGAAGTTTGTGCTTGCTTTTAATCAGTGATGTTGGGCTGTGTGGGGCCATCTGAGGCTCAAGCTTGGCCTTGTCAGCCAGCTAGTGCTGCCTGCCGCTGGACTTGTCAGGAAGCAAGATTTCAAAGCAAAAAAAAGTGAGATACACACATATGCATATCTCAGTGTTACTTTTTAGCGTGTATTTTATGTGTTAAAAAGGCCACTGCCCTGGCTTTCCTCATGCTTTGGCGCTTTGTTAAGGCGAGTGATGTGGCTTAGACCAAGGTTTCCTGCGCTTTGGGCAACAGTCCTCTTTGACCTGCAGCAGAGGGTAAAGGATGTTAGCCTGGCACAGGTAGGAACCCAGGGCAGGTAATCCTCACCGTTGGCACTGTTGGCAGCTATGGGGTGGAGGGAAGAGGGCAACTCTCCTTGCCTGCTGGTCCCTGGGACACCAACTGCTTCTTTGGGACTGCTCTGGTCTCAGGGGAAGCTCCCATAGGTTTGGGAAGAGGTCCCACAACTTGTTCCTACCAGAGAAATCTCTGACACAGCAGAAATAAAGCCAAAGAGCTCTTCTTCAGTGTTTACTTTTATTTTTAGAAGACAAGAAGTTAGTGGATCGAGCTGCAGGAGGAAGCGGTGTCTCTGAAGTTCAGGCTCCCCCTCCACCCGCGTCAGGAAGCGCATGCTGCACGTGCACCCGGCTGGGATGTTTGTAGACAAAGAGTTTCTTGATGCTTTTTTCTTTCCTCCCCCCTACAGTTCCCTTGCCCATAGGCAAAGAGGATTTGCTTGCTGACATGCTGGAGTCTTGCACAGAGCTGAGCGCTGCGCGGTGGGGGAGCACAGCTGTGCCAAGCTGCTTCTGTTAGCAGCCATTTGCCTTGGGTGGGGGGGAGTGCTTCCCGATTTTCTGTTTTCTTGGATTGGGGAATGAAATCATTGCTGACGTGGTGCTGGTGATGATGAGATGGGGGCTGAGGTGGCTCATGGGTCCCTCTGTCTGGCTGTCCTTCCTTTGTGCGACTGACTTGGACGGAGCTTGCGCTTCCCAGCTCTGCCACAGCCTGGCTTAGTGGCCTGAGGGTCCCCCGGTGCAGAATGCGTACGTAGCCCTGTTTCTTTTGCTCCTTTTCTGTGTGCCCCTTGGGTGCTGGGTTGTCCCCAGTGAGCTGCAGGGCTCTGACAAAGCTTGTTGTGGTGATGGGTGCTTGCGCACGGCTCGTTTGTGCTTGCTTTGGCCAGAAATCACTGCCTGCTGCTGAGGTGCCCCTTTTCACCAAAAAGCGACCAAACTGAAAACCAAGGTGTGTTCTTCTGGTCGTGCTGGCGAATGGGGATTTGGTTAGACCTGGGTTTGTGCTTGTTGGGCAGATAGCCCAGCTGGCTCTGCCAGGACCACATGTTCCACCGGTGAGCCACACTTTGCCCTGGGACATGTGGCTTCCCAGGTGCCTTGTTTGGGGCTGTGAGAGTTACAGTGATTGCTTTCCTTGGGAGTTGTAGTTTTCTCCATGTCTGTGGTGTCTCTTCTGCTTCTGATTTGGAAGCAAATTCTGATCGGGAACCTGATTTGAAGTAAACCCCAGACTGCAGGCAGGTCTGCAATGCCAGATGCTGTAAGAATGGCTGTGTCCTGCTGCGATGCTGGGGACAGGGCTGTTGCCAGGGCCATGGCCAGGAAGTGGACAGAGAGAATTAATGTTTGTGCACAAATCAGCATGCAAAGGCTCTTTCATACAGTCTGTGACTGTCGTAGCGTGGCACGGTCCCTGCTCTTCCATGGTCCAGTCCCCCTGCAGATGTCCAGCTGAGGCTTGCAGCCTCTGGAGTTAGAGATTGGAAGTAGAGGGCTGTCTGCCTTTGTGAGGGGGAGGTGGGCATGACTGTTGGCTGGGAACAAATGGAAGAGCTGCTGCTGTTTTGGGGAAGTCGCGATGCAGCCCAGCCTACCTGCATCCACCTGGGGTGCGGCCGGCAGCACAGCTCCTATCCCACCAGGCTGCTGGGTGCCTGGGATGGCCCGCTCCTTCCCTGCCCTGCGTGGGGAATTGACTGTATCTTGCTTTTAATGAGTTTCGTCCCATCCCATCGAGTTGGCAGAGAAGGGAGTAGCTTGTTCCTGAGCGCTTGCCAATCCTAATAGAGTGAGTGTTTTGTATGGATTTTGGGGCATTCCCAGCTCCTGCTGAGCAATAGTGTGGAGGGGAGACTGGAGAAGATCAGGGCTGCGGGCAGCCTTTGCCTGCTGCAGACGCTCCCTACGGAAAAGTGCAGCTCTGCTCCCTCTCTGAGCTGGGAGCCTCTTTATTAGAGGCAGCAGTCCTCATCTGCCAGAGCCTCACCTCGAGCTGGCCGGTGGCTGTCGGAAGAGTTTATGGCATTGCTCTTAATCCATGCGAGGTGCTCACCTGAGAGGATTTTGCTTTCATCCTTGTCTTTCCCAGTTGCCTGCTATTGGAAAGGGTGAGGAGATTTGGCAGCTTGGGCAGCCCCTTCAAGGGCTGTAGGGCTGTGCAGCGCATGGGACATCAGTGCTGTCCCTGCCCAGGGACATGGGGGGCTGCTCCCCTGGCTCTGTTAGCATGGGAGATGAGGTTTCCCCCTGTGGCTGACTTGGCACAGAGCTTTCCCTCCTTACGTGGTATCCACATACTTGCACCAGTGAAGGGATGGCTGTGGGGAGAGCTTGGCTAGCATACTGCTGGGGGTGGCAAGTCCTGCCCTGTGCCAGCTCCTGCCAGCTGGTCCGGGGCAGGCTGGCTGCAGAGGTTGGCATGGCTGTTTCTTCCTCCTCCGGTTTGTGAGTCGGCGTGCAAATGCCTGAGCAGTGAATGCATAACTCTCACTTCCTTCTCATTAAGGTGCTGATTTTGTGGCAAATTCAATAGTTAAGGGCACAAAACTCTTTCTGTGACTGTGAATTAAAAGCAAGAGCAGAGAAACAAAACCAACCCAAGCTCCCAGGAATTCCTGAATGGTCTGTATTTGTTCTTGGCAAAAGGGGATTTTCTTTCCTTTTCTTTGAAGGAACCTCCTGAAGCTGTTTATTTCCATACTCTTCTTGGCTGTGACCATTTTATGCGAAGAAGTCAAAATCATTGATGTAAAAAAATCAGTGGTTGCCAGGCCAATGATCCTCACTCTGCAAATATTGCACAAGATTTGGCTAAAAATGAAACGACTTGAAACTGTACAGGCTAAACTCCCTTTTGAGAAAAGTGTGAATGTTTCTGTAAGGGGTCCTGTATGGGCTACTGGGTGGGTTTGCATCTCTGGCCATCGGTGGTAATGTCCTGGTGTACGAAATAAATCCCCTTGTGGGAAGCAGCTGGTGCAGGACAACAAGACTAAACCTGCAACAAGCATCCTTTTAGTCCTGTGTACGTCTGGAGTGGTTTACCTTGTTTGCTTGAACAATTCCCCAGGTCCTGTGGCAGCACTGGGAAAGTGGAAAGAGTAAGCCAGGTTTTGTCACACTGGAGCTTTGCTGCTGTTTGGCTCTTCCCTGCAGTGGCAGTGCCCTAGCAGCAAAAGGGAGCCTTTCCAAAGGTTGGTTTGTGCTTAGAATCAGCAGTGCGAGGGCTCATAGCTCCCTGGTGCACCCTTCTCCAGCTCGTGGAGGAAGAGGAGGGTTATCTCTTGGCCCAGGGGACCGCGGCTGCTCACTGGGCTGTGCCTGGACGAGTTCCTGGCAGCAAACCCATGGCCAGAGGTGCTGAAACACAACCTTAGCAAAACGAGAAGCAGCATCCCACCACGAGCTCCCGGGCCTGGCTGTAAAGGGCAAAAGAGCATTTTCTTTCTGTTGAGTTTCAGTTGCGTTGTCCTGGTGGCAGAGGATATGTTTTGCTGTGGTAAAACCTGGCTTTGCATGGACTGGGGAAGGAGGGCTGGAAACCTCTTCTTCTATCCCCTTGGGGCTCTTCGCGGGGTGCTGGGACAGAGGTAATGAGCACAAACAGAAATGCAGGGAATTGCACTTAAGCACCAGAAATGCTCTTATAATGAACTAGGCTGCCCAGAGAGGTTGTGGAGTCTCTAGACTTGCAGATATTAAAAACTCAGGCAGATCCAGTCCTGGGCAGCCTGCTGTAGCTGGCCCTGCTTGTGGAGGGGGTTGCATTGGGTCATCTGCAGAGGTCCCTGCCACCCTCAGCTGTATTATCATCTTAATTCCTGAAACACCAGATCAAGCTGGTTCCTTTGGCTGCCATCATTTAAGGAACATCTCCAGCTGCATTGGCTGTTCCTTGCCTTTTGCTCCTCATGTGTTGCCTGAGGTGGGAAAGAGATGAAATTGGGCTGTCAGAGCTCATCAGCCTGGGTCCCACGTGTCTGCTGTAGCTGGTGTATGGGGCAGAGGTGGTGATGTGATGGGAAACTTTCCTCTTTGTGGTGAGCTGGTGGCTGGATGAAGCAACTGTCTGGAGGAGTCTGGCAAGGGAAGGGACTATCACGAAGTAAGTGCCTAGTTCTCTTCGGTGTTGTCCTCTGCCTACAACAAACATCCTCCCTGGCGTAAGAGCAGAGCAGCTGGGAGAGAAGTGATGAACAATCTTCTCTTTGGTTCTGGTCAAGATGCCCTTAAATGGCACTGGGAGTTACATGTGTAGTCTCATTCCATTTGCTGCACTCTTTTTGCCTGCGTTTTCCCTTTTAGATTCTCTTTGCAATCTGCTTGACTTGAGTGTGCAGAAGTTTTCTTCCAGACTTTCTTTTTTGTCAAAAATTTGCTGCTTCCCCTGTACCTCATAAGGCCAAGGATGCTGCACATTTGCTTTAGCTTTCCAGGCAAACCAGGGAAGAGCATCCTTTGTCTGAGAGGTGTTAGCTTATAAAGTGAGGGGGGAAAACAGTTTTGTAATTAAATACCTAACCCTGTCCTGCAATCTGGATATTAATCATAGTGCTGCTGTGTTGTGAGGATGACCAGGAGGGGCACGTGTGACATTTTATTTTGTAGGTCATTTTAAGGTAAATCAAAGAGCTGCTCTGTAGGCTTGACTTTCCAATACCTAATTTGTCCAAGTGATTCTTAACGTTGGGTAATGAGCTGGAAGATTTGTCCAGTGCTTAAGAGCAAACCCCATTAGCTGTGTCATAAATAAAATTTTCCTGGCATCTTTCTCCATGTCAGGCACAGTGATTAGAGTCTTAACCACTTGGCTGAGGTTGCAGTCTCCAATTTACAAGCAGAAAAATATTTCTAGCAGAAACTGGGGTTTCCAGGCTTCTACCTGACCATTGTCCTGGATTTTGCAAGATTTTCTGAAGGTACATAATTTTTGTCCAGATGCTTGCTGCTGCTTTAGCAGCCACAGTTGGAACAGGAGCAAGGGAAAGCAGTTTCCTTGGTTGTGTGCATTAAAACAAATTCAGAGTTGCAGTCCTGGCTCGGTGAGAGCAGGTTTCCTGATTAGCAGGTGTGACTGAGGATGCGGTTCACATATTTCTTTTGCATCAGCGTCCAGCTCTACTGAAGCAAAATAATGGTTTGCAAATAACGTGTGTTTTCCCCCAGCAAATTTTCCTTGAATATAAATGCTGAAGCAGACAGCATTTACGCAATGGAGACTGAATCCAGGCAGATACTTGCGTGAATTTCAGTGATGCTGAAGGCTGGCAGCCACCTTTTTCTGCCTATCACAGGTTAAATCTGCAACAGGCAGCTTGGTGATATGCACAGTAGGATTTGGAGGCTAAAAGCAAAGGTGCTCTGAGCTGAAACAGATGAAAACTGAGCAATGTTGCGATATGGCAGAAAAAGCACCGAGATACCTCACTTTAGCGGGGGAGTTTTTCTTCTGTTATCCCTAATGGAGGAAGACTTACTTTATCCTAAAGCTTTCTCTCCTGACGGCTTTTTGCACTTCCCTGTCCTCCGTGGTTTCTTCTATCAATACGGCTGTTGACAGCAGCAGCAAGCATCCTCCCAGGCTTGGTGGGCAGTGGGCTCGTAGCCTGTGTTACACCACGAGTGGGGTTGAGGGCTGCGCTGTGGGAGGGGGTTGTGGCTACCCCAGGGCTCGTGTGTGCTGTGGGTCCTGGTGCCTTAGCTGTTCCCTTTGGATAGCAAAGGCTTCATTCACCCAATGACAGTGTCTGCTGATGGTCTTACCCCATTTATTCCTTTTCCTTCCCATTTCCATGTTCTCTGTAATGGCAGGCTAGGCCAGCGCCAGGAGAGCCTGTATATGTGGTGGTGGTTTTTCTTACCTCCTGTTGCGAGATCCACACCAGTTCCCTGCTTCTGGTGGAGGGTTTCTTTTTTTCCAGTTGTTCATACTTCTGCCTTGGCTTCTGAACGGGGCATCTCATCACTCTTAGCATACCAGGTTGCAGGCTAATGAGAATACATCCATGTAATAATAAATGAACGTCAGCGTGGCAGCAAGTAAATGCACTGGGCGTTCTTGCGAAGCCATGCATATTTACTGAGGTCAGGAGGAAGAACTAATATATTTTGGCTGCTAGTGCCAAACAGAGGGGAAGGAGGATATGTGGAAGTAAAAGCCCGTAGTTCTTGCTTGCACATCTACTTTTTACTGCCGAATAAGAAATTAATGTAATCCATTAGCTATCAATCCAGTGACTGATAATCATCTAGAAAGAGGACAGGACATCCCAGTTTAATGTCAGAGGTACCAAGCAAATGAAGGAAGGTTTGCATCCTCACAGAGAGTGTGGTCTTACACCAGTGTGCCCAGGCTCATGGTTGCTGAGATGCCTTAAACTGAGCTCATTGCTCAGTCCTGAGGGTTGGGATGAGCCAAAGCCACTGGGTGGGACTGTGCTGGACCAGACCTCTCTGCAGGTGTTGGCCCTGCTGGGTGGGAAGCGCAGCTGTGCCGGGCACGTGGTGGTCCTTCTCTGCAGGGCTCAGAGCATCGCTCTCCTCTCGGTAACGTGCTGCTGATGCCCTGGGCTCTGTCTGTCTCACTAACGAGCAGGGTCTCCATCTCTCTCTCCCTTCCAGTGGCCCAGGGTGGCTAGCGATGGTGGAGCACGGAGGTCTGCATTGCAGGAGCTGCTGTGGACCCTGAGGCGAGGGGCGGGATGGACCTTGTCAGAGGGTGAGTCGGGGCTGTGCCATGCTCTCTGTCTTTCGCTCACTGATGGTTGATAGGAGAAGAGGTGTGCTGGTGTTTGGGGAAGCCAATGCCCGGCCCTCCAATGTAAGCATTCGGCATGCCACGATACCTCTGTGCCATTTCTATAATGCAAAGCAAACTGCCTGGAGGGAGAGACTGTGTCTCACTGCATGGATGAGCAGTAGACGCTGGGACTGAGGACTTGCAGCCTTTCCCCACCTTTCACCGTTTTCATACAGCCTGACAAATACCTGCTGGTACCACAGCTAGACGCAGCACTTGGAGGTAGTGGTGGGGGCTGTGGGGAGTGCTGGGCAAGTAAGTGTTTTATTTTTTTAATTGGAGTAATGCAGTGTGAACTAGCTGTGACTAAGGAAGGTGTGAATGACAGGGTATGTACCAGTAGTGGAAACCTGGTAGGTACTGTCAAACCTGATGTTTCACTGCAGCAGTGGTTAAATATGTATATTTAATCTCAGTCCATTATGCCGGCTTTCCAGAGTGAGTGTTGTGTAAAGAAGAAGATTGTTCCCAATTCCCTTTATATTTGCTCTTGTTTTTCCCATTAGGCTGTGGGGAGGATTTACCTTTTCAGGGCAAGTGTGTCCTTGGCTGGGCTGTCCTGGCTTCACAGAAGCTGTTAGTGGCCACTATTAAATGGCTCCCACCTTTAAGATCTGTGCTGAGATCACCTGAGGGTGATCGCACGGCTGTGGAGGTAAGCACAGTGCACGTGCCAGTCTGTGTCATGGCACAAGCGAAGAAAAGCGGTCACTGGCTCTCTGCAGGCAGGAGGGCAGCTCTTGTCCAGGAGCTGGGGGAGGGAGGAAATGGGAGAAAATCTGTTGTCCTTGAGGGTTTGTTTTTCTGCATATGGAAATCATTGCTGGCATGGATGTGAAGTTCAAGCACTGGGAAGGGACAGTATGGGCCAGGTCTGAGGGCAGAAGTGCAGACCCTGCTTAGGTTACGGCAGGAACGCTTTTGAGCTCCCACCTTTCTGCTGGTCTGGGGGCAACAGAAGAACACGGTGATAAATGGATTTAAGCTGGGATGGGTCAAACAACCCCCCCTTGGCTCAGTCTTCCTGTTGCTATGAGTGTGCGTTTGTGGATCGGTGCTGAGTGCTGAAGGTCCTCACACGAGAGAGGACCTGCGGTGGGACCCACAGCTTGTCTCATGAGTGGGGCAGGCAGGAGAAAGGGAGCGTTTGAGACTTCTGCTGTCATCTGCACGTGGATTAGAAACCTCCAAGGAAAAGCAGCCAAAGCACAGACTCCAGTCGTTGCGCTATCTAGTCTTTTCCCTAAAGCTAACTTTGCCTTTTCAGATACAAAGGCCGGTTTGTCTCCCCCGTCTTGGCAGGGCTCACCATTGGCTAATGTCTTTGTTTGCCACAGGCTCATGGAGCTGCAGATGGGCTGGGGCGAGCAGCCTCTCAATGCTGGGATTGTTTGCAGCCACCCCCGCCTCACTTGGGGGGCCAGGCAGGGTGTGCTTGCTGTGCCCCCCCC
>JANZLQ010000064.1:1527284-1545036 GCA_026212715.1 Elanus axillaris | reverse complement strand
GGTGGGACAGGACTGGCAGCTCTCACTAGAGTCCTCTGCCTCCTCTTCCATGCTCCCACACTGGAATTTCTGGCTGAACTCTTTTCACCGAGAAGTGGGAAACGGCAAGCGCTGACCCTGTCTCTGATCCCCCACGCAGCCTCCCTGCTTCCCAGATGGGGTTGGGAGGAGAGGGAGGGCAGCACGGTGGGGAATAGCGGGGAGCGGGAGACTAGGGCTGCCGTGGGGTGGTAGGTCTTTGCGGGACCGTGGGACAGGTGCCTGCTGTGGTGAGGGACACGAGAGGGCAGTGCGGTACTGCTGCTCACCCCGCTCTGGCACCCGCAGAGCGGGGTACACGGCTGGTACCCCTCACCTTCCCTGCCCTGACCCCCCATACCCTCCTTGCACCCCAGCCCTGTGTGCTCTTCCCACAGTCCCAGATCTTTTTGGGTGGCCAAATACCTGTATCTGTTTCGGGGAAGATCCATCTTCTTAAATGACTATTCATTTTTACAAGGGTTGTCTCCCAGGGAGGACGGAGCTCATGCTTTTTGAGCATCAGATACAGCTTTTACCAAAGGGAGCAGCTGTCACCCAGTGCCTTGCAGTAGCTGTTGCTGTCTCTTGGCAGGGCACCACGGCTGGAAACCTGCCTGCCCCTGGTGCTGTCGGGCATGGTACTGCGTGACTGGGCTGAGACGGCCTTCACGGGAAAGCTGGCCTTGCTTGCTGGTGCTGTGAAATGTGACGCTCCTGGGGCTTTTTCTGCATACTTCATCCTGGGTTACAGCTTTGAGAAGGTGGGGGGGGGGGGGGAACCAACCCAAACCCTTAGCAGAAGATGGTGGTTAACACATCAAAGGCATTGAAGTGGAAGGGACATAACAAATATAATTGTCATAAGGTGCTTTCCTCTCTGCTTTGGAAAATGAATTGTGTGAGAAGGAGAGAGATGCTTCGCACAAAAATTTGGGCAGTGTCAGAAGGCAGCTGTGGTGTCAGCCTTTGTCAGGATGACAAGGTGTGATTCTCATCCAAGCTCTTGCTTTGGAGGTGCTGGCCCTGGCTGGGCAAGGCAGAGCAGGGTATTAATCCCTTGCAAATGAACAGGAGGCAGAGCCCTAAGGCTTTTCTTTCTTTCTTTCCTTTTTTTTTCTTTTCTTTTCAACCCCCCTCGTAATGCTGACCTAGAAATTCCTCACTCCATTTGCTGAGCTGGTTTAGTTAAAGACTTGACTAATTTCTGGAGGTTTAATTATTCAGTGAATAGGGGAGGGAGGGTAATGAATGCTGCCAGCGCTGCAGGCGCCTGCTGGCCTGGGGTGCCTGGCTGGGGGACGGGTGCTGGCCCCCCCAGGGAGCCCCTGCCGCAGCGCTGGCCCTTGACTGGGTGCATCTGCTGCGCCCATGTGCATAGCCGAGCGTGTCGCAATGATTCCTCTGTGTTGCTCTAGTCCTTTGCTTCTTTTCACTCCGTTTAAGCAGGGAACCAAATTCTGGCCTTGTGGTCTTTGGTGACACGTTTTCAGCTTGTGCTGCTGTTCTTTCTCCCTGGAAGTCCCCGTGACTGATGTCCTCAAGGCCCCGTGGCAGCCGCAACATTGCTCAGCTTCCCTGCTTGGGATGGGCATCTCCACCTTGCACAGAGGGCCTTTGCTGCAGCGGTCTCCGGAGTTCCACAGAGAAGGGCTGTTAGCAGTACATCTGTGATAATGCTGGGACTTGGGGGATCCTTGGCTTCTGTCCTTGTGGATGGGAAGATGCTGGCCCTCCTTGCAGCTGTGCCTGCATCCCACACGCTTACCTGTCCGGGGCCGCTTTGGAGGGATTGTGCAACAAACTGTGGTTTGGGTAGTGCTTGTTTCTTTAAAGCCATACTGTAGTGCGCAAGATAATTTCTCAGATGTGCAGTGACAGCAACTATTTTTCAGGTTGCAAATAGCTGTGTGCCCTGGAGATTGTATAAAGGAATATATTTCCTTGATCTCTACAGGCTCTAGATGCGCTGGTGAAAGTGGATTCCCTGTTTATCAGCAAAGTAAGGGCAGGTGGCAGTTTCTTTCCTTTACGTGCTTCTCTACTTTCCCTATGGTGTTTTGGGAGGAAACATGGTTAAGAGGCTGTCAGCAGCAGCAGCGCTGGTGTATCAGACAGTGTAGCTGGTGATTTTGGACCCGAGCTGTATCAGTGTGGGTTTATGCTGATGCTTGGCCCTTTGCTGCAGTTGTGGGAAGGTGGGGGTGCAACTCGCAGCCTTGCTGGACTGGCTGCAGCTCTGCCATAAAGCACCTGGAATGAACATGTGTTCCTTGGGAGAGGGCTTACACAGAGTGATTTTTTTTCTTTTTTTTTTTTTTTTTTCTGCTGTATGTTCCTCTGCATAAGGGGTTTTGCCAGGAGGCAGTGTTTGTCCTGCAGACCTTGGTACCTGTGACAGGCACACCTGTGCCTGGAGGAGCCTGGGCCACTGACGGGGTCCTGTAAACCTGCTTTTTAGAAGGCAATACCTGAAACTTTTGTTTCCCTGACCTGTTGTGAACTGGCAGGTTTGCTGGTAGTGACCACCATGCTTTTGCTTGTGTTTTGGCAGAATCACTGCGATAAAGAGTAAATGATTTCATTAATAACCTGCAAATAGCTGCTCACCAGCTGAGCCATGGGATCTGTCTGTGTGCTCACGCCTAGACTGAAGGGAGCTGCCAAAAAGTGCCAGTGTTCAAAGCTGACATGTTTAGCTAATAAATACCGTGGGCAGAGCAGAAGTGTGCAGCTGCTTCTGCTCGTTTGCCAGGCTGCAGCGACCCGGCTGCTGAAGTTCACCCCCAAATGGCTGTTTTCACAGGGCGTGTGGACAGAACACTGCGTGGTGGGACAGGCATCATGGCTTTGGCAAGAGGCTGTTTCTCTGCTGGAACCACGGTTGGTGCTCATAGCAGAAAACCCCAGGAGCTAAGGAGTGCTCTGCCTGCAGCAGCCCCCCGTGAGCTTTGCAGGTGCTGGATGGCGAAGCCAGGGGATGTTGGTCAGTGGTTGCTGTCACCCTGCTCCCCTAAAGGTCCAACTCCAGTGCAGAGCCACGCAGTCTGCCTGTCTCTCCTGCACAGAATGCAAGAGTTGGCGTTTCAAACCAATTAGTCTTCTCAAGTGGTCCGCAGTCATCTCCGTTTTCCAACTTGTCCAGCTTTTCTTGCTGTTGGAGTCTGGAAATCTGTGGGCATCTTTGCATTCATCAGGGCAGCTATGAATTTTATTTCCTTCTGTCAGTCCATCTTCACCTGGGTCCTGCAGGAGCTTCTACACATGCCTCTGAGCTATGAGGGGTTTAAAGGAGTTGAGGAAGGGCTGGAGAGAGGATGTGAGTGACTTGGCTTCACCCTGCAATGGGAAGCTGGGAAGATCTGGAGCAGGGGGTGGAAATGGATGAAGGATGGTCCGTGAAGCGGGGCCCTACTGGTGCAACACCTCTATCAGCACACAGGACCATCACAGAAACTTTTCTGATTTAATGCACAGTTGTGTGTACCTTACAATGGACGTGCCGGGCTGCTGAGCTGTGTTTATGGAACTGAGCCAGCCCTGTGGCAGACCACGGGGACTGGCACTGCAGAGTAGTGCTTGGTGGCATGAGACGTTCCCAGTGCCAGGCTGAGACTGTTGAATGATGTTTCTAGGGAGCAAAGCATGACAGCAGTGAAGGTGTTGGGGGGAGTTGCTTCAAGCAGCTTTCTTTGAGGTCTATGCAGCGTGTGGGACGCAAAGCAAAGAGGTTCACTGCAGTGGGCTGTTATCCCATGTGTGCCCACACTTGCTTGGGGGAGAATGGGAGACTCTGCAGAGATGTGCCAGTTGCCCGGATCTCTGCAGCGTGGAGCCTGGAATGGCATCAGAACCAATGGGTTCCCTTGGAAAGGAGTGGGAATTGGAAGCTGTGAGTCCAAAGAGGAGCACAGTAGTGCCGGGTGTGCAGGCCCATTTGTGGCTAACGCTGTGGGTCGCGCTCGGGACCCGGGAACTTGCTGTGCATCTGTGGTCCACCCTGAATGAGTTCAGGGGTCTTGGCTCAGGTTTCCTGGGAAAACTATCTCCAGGTGCACCTTGCTGTGTGGATGGTTTTGCTACACAAGGGCTCTGTGCATACTAATGTGAGCTCTGCTACATGAACTCTTTCCCTCCATTTGTTTCCTTTGGTCAAGTCTGATGTCTTACTGATCAGCCTCCGCAGTGGTGAAGCTGCTGAACACTCTGAGGGGATGTTGGAGCTGAATTTAATGTAGCCAGTGCTGCTGTCTGCAGCACAAGACTGCTGCTGCTTAGAAAGAGGCACTTGCTACACCCTGAATAATGCTGTATTAAACTGTGGTTATCTCCCCAAAGTAGTAAGATGCTTTAGCATATGGTTTTCCTGTTGCTGTGACAGCCTGTGCTCCTCTGGTCCCGTTGGCCCTGGGTGAGGGAGCTGGGGTTTATTCCTGCTTGTCTGTCGGGAGAAGCACTAGCTAATACCTTGGATTCCCAAAGTGCCAAGGTGCTTCAACCTTGGTGGGGATGGGGGTCAATGACTGGCATGTCCCTTGCTCTTTTCTGGAAAGCCAGACCCCGTGAGGTGTCGAAGGTTGCCTGCTGCTTGCTCCTGTGGCCTCCAGAGCTCCTGGATGACAGTGGGGAAACAGCAACTGATTGCTAGTGAGAGCTGTTTCACTCCTTGCCTTGGAAGCAGGGAGTGTCTCGCTCTCCGCAGGCATGGTATGGCTGTGTCTGCACATTTGCTTTACTGCTAATAGAGCTGCTGCTTTACCCATTGGTTCCTCTATCCAGAAAAGGCTCACGAGAGCAACTGCAGCCTTCCCTTTGCTCTACAGAGCCTATTTAGTTTGCATGTATTGCTGCAATGATTGCTGGATTTCATCAGATGAGAGGCGCATCTTTCTTAATAGTCTGTGTAATTTCTTCCAGAGGGACACATTGCATTAAATCTTTAATCCAGCAAGCTGCTAAGGGAGCACGCTCAGACTCCGTGCATTTGCTATTGATCTCTTACAGAGCCCTAATGCTACCCCAGGGGCTTTACCCTTTGGTGTAGCTGGAGCTGGCGCAATCAGAGCCTTTGCTGGGGAGCCGGGGTGGCAAAGGGTTGTGTTGCTCCTCTGCTTTTTCCCTGTCCTTTGCTGTAATGCCACATCCATTGTGTGACAGGGAAGGCAGGTTCCTCTCTGTGCTGTGTGTACTTGGGTCAATCAGCTGGGGCCTGTGCAGTGTGAGAGAAACTGTAGGAACTGAAAACATGGTGTTGCAGGACTGCTACTGACATCCCTGTTCACTTCTACCTTTTATTTCTTTTCTTCCCATCTTCAAAAATCCACGCTTGCCCCGTTTTCTTAAGAGTTTCAGGGTTGCTGACTGTCATTTCGGATAGCCTTTTTTATAAAAGGCCTTTTGAAAATCAGCTGGTGCGTTGCTGAGCCTAATGCTGCCTGCACGGCTCCCTGGGCACGGTCCAGCCGTGCTGGGGCAGGAGAGGGAAAGGGCTGTGCTGGTCCAGCTCACACTGCCCCATCCTACTTCTGCTGAATTGACTTTTATGTTGCTTTCTGCTGCATGCCCTTGCTTGCTCTGACCTTTTCTTCCTTTCTCTCCCCTGCTTTCTGTCCTCACAGCCTTCTCTGCAAGGCAGGAGTAATTTGGGAGGAAAGCCTCGTTCATTTTTCATGCTCAACCACCAGTGTAGCTGTTGACTGTGCTGGCAGTTGCCTTTGATATACTTTTACAGAGACAGTGACCTGTAAAAGAGTAAATCAAAGACTTGAAGCTGGTGCCTGGGGTGTACCTTAATATGGTATAATCGCCTCCTTCTGTTCCTCTGCAAATAGTGGGCAGATAACAAAGACACATCTGCAAATCATGCAGAGTTCAGCCGTGGAATGAAGCTTACCTGAGAAGAGGGGGTTGCAGATGGCTGGGACATCTTTGGACTTGCTAGGCTGGAAGAAGGTATATTAAGCCTGGACTTGCACAGCTTAGCTCCTGTAGCTGTAGTTCTGCATGAGGCCTGTCTGTTGATGGAGACGGTTTGCATCTTTGTTTTATTTATTTTTTTTTTTTTTTTTATTTTCATGTTATCTACTGTTATTTGCATCTTGGTGCCCTGAAAAGGTCTTAGTTCTCAGCATCTCTGGGTGCTCATGTGGCTGGGCTCTTGGGATGCCAATAACTAGTCTGGGGCCAGAAGAGCCCCGTATCTTATCCTGCTGCAGGGCTGAACTCACCACCTGCTTCTCGAGGCACATTGGAGAATTCTCACAAGCAGCAGTGCCTGGCGCAGGAGATCAGCCCCACCGGTGATGCTTGGTACAGACACAGACACTCCAGTCCTCTGGGCTGATGAAGTGACTGTAACATGAAAGCTGCTCAAATTGCCAGAGCTGCCCTATTATCGCTTAATCTTATTCCTGAGCCCTGTGGGGCTTCTTGTGCTGTTACAAGTGCATTCATCCATGAGGCTTTCACAGGTCTGGCTGCTCTGATCGCACCGTACATCTCCGTGTATCTTGGCCAATATTGGCCTGCCAGCAGATGTGTGCAGTGAAAGCATGGCCTATTTGATGACCTCTGCTACTTCCCACCTTCACTACCTGTTTTAAATTTTTCCTGCTCCATGCACTAGCTGCAGAGTGACCTTTTAAAATGTGTTTTCCTGGATGTCTTGCAAGGATGTTACCTGATTGTAAAAAAATTTTTTTTTCTTCCCAAAAGTGTATGTGGCATGCCTGTTCTGCATCCCTGGGGGTAGGAGGAGAGGTCCACAGCCATTTGCAGCACTCTGGGGAGAACGTGAGTCGTGACTGACCTTCCTGCGGGGCGAGAGGATCATTCCCTGGTGCATCATTCCTGCTTTAACTTGCTGGTGTGGGAACCAGGAGGATGGCCCTGCTCAGCAGCATTCCTGCCTGGTCACCCCATGGGCTGTGTGCAGCATTGTTGAAACCTGCCTAGTTGGGCAGGGAGATTTTTCACAGTAGCAGCTAGTGGGACACCCTGCTGCAAGCACCAAGGAAAAAACCAGCCCTTGACCTCTTCAGCGCCATCCCATTCTGTGCCAAATCTCTTGCCAGCAAGGAGGCCCAGGGCATGGGTCACCGTGTACCATTGTGGTTCCTGGTCCTGCCGTGGCCCCTGTAGCAGAAGGGAGCGTGTGTTTCACTGCAGATGGAGGAAATACTAGGCTTTGTTTGGAAAATGAATGATTGGAAAGACAAAGCTGTGTTGGAAACAACATCTTGCTTGGGCAGAGCCTAGGGATATTAGAGTGGAAAAAAATACCAGATTGTTTCTTACAGCTTGAATGCTGCAGAGCAACACAGGGTGGCCCGTGGCCATTGTGGCTGCTGGTTGCCCATGTTGTGTGGCCCTGCTCTGTCCATGCTCTGCAGAAGCTGATGCAAAGAAACCCCAGGGACAACCTGCACCAGGTGTCCTGTAGGGATGCTGCCTGGACCTGAGCCGAGGGCAGAGCTGTCGTGAGATCAGTGGAGATGAGCCACACGATGCTACGCTGCACTAGGAAACCCATCAACTTTTGCTTTTAAACTGTGTCTACCCAGGTTCCATTTTTGCTTTTTATATGTTGGCAAAGCACTGCTGTGGTCACACTCCAGGTGCTTTAGTAAGACTCTGAAGAGAATGATGAAGGCTTCTGATTTTGGTGGGGTTGTGACTCCTTTTTCCAGAGTTTTTTGGGGGGTTTTGGGAGTGAGGGGTTTTCCCCGTGTGCCCCAGGCACCAGCTGGCATATTTGTGGATAGCAGGTTGGGGGCTCACGGAGGTACTTGCTCTGACAGTGGATGTGACCATGGTGTGACAAAAGGGTCGGTCCAGAGTGCAGAGAGCTGCTGCAAGTGAGCTGGGGGCCAAAGCAGAGGCATCTAGTGCAGAGACAGCATGGAATAAGATATAATCTTCCTTTTTTCCTTCTTGTTTTCCTTCTTTTCCTGATGAGGTGTCACAGCTGGGGAAACCCCTCCTGTGCCCCCAGAGCCGAGGCAGCCCATCACGCAGCCCTTTGTGAGGAGAGCTGTGGGGGCCTGGGATAACCATGCAGCAGAGAAGTAGCTCAAGGGACCTTCTTGAGCCCCTCCTGGGAGGGAAAGCAGCACCTGGAGTTTTGCCTCCAGACCTGTGGGAGGGGGCATATCCTGATTTTAATCATTTGGGGATTGCACAATGCTGAGCAGCACCACTGAGTTCTGCCTGCCTCCAGCAGCCTGGCGGTGATGACGTCCGAGGCAATTCCCTGTAGCCTGTGGCTGAAGGACTGGTCTCTGCCCCAGTTAGTTCATCCGCAGTCCTGCAACGTCTGAGATGGGGGGACTTGGACTGGAGAAGAAATCAGGGGGCTCGGGTTTGTTGTGTTGGAGAAGAAATTGGGGGGCTTGGGTTTGTTGTGTTGTCATGATGCTCCCTGTGACTCCCTCCTATTGCTTTCGCAAGTATCAGGGGATGAGAGATCCTGTGGTCCTGCCCAGGGTGAAGCAGACCTGTCAGTTGGGGCTCATCAGTGTTTGGGAGGCTGTAATGCAGCTCAGATCTGCCAGAGGGGCCGTTACTGCCAGTTACTGCCTGGGACAGTGAAGCTGCTCAACCCTGCAGATAATGTGGTGCGGTGTCCTGCCCCATGCGCTGGGGAATGTGGCCAAGGTGTGATGGTGCTGGTGGGGTCTCTGCTTGTGCAGAGATGCGCATCATGGCTGAAATAAGGTTCACAGAAATGTGATGAACAAACCTCTCTGGTATTTCAAGGTTTTTTGCCCTCTTTGGGGCATTAAGGGATGTGCTGCTTTCGGGGCTGCTTGGCATTTTAGCTGAAGACAACCTGTGTGTATGTTGATGCGTACTGGTAGTACACATAGGAGATATACTAAGAAGCCTGTTGTCAGACACCCTTATAATGCTGGTTTTTAGGTATTTGACATGAAGAACTGTTGACCTTGGTGCCTTGTGCTCCACTATCTCCTCTCCCACAGCAGCCGGTAACTGGTGAAGAATTTTCAATTTCCAAATTGCTTTATCTTTTAAGCGAAAGGTATATTTCCTGCCTGTTGTTTGTTTCCCAGCAGTGGCTGTGCAGAGCACATGCTGTGAGTTATTTTTCGTACCATGTTGATGTCATGGGGTTGAGGTTTGGGGGGGCTTTGCTGGTGTGAAGTGTGGCTGTGGTACCAGACCTCCTTCCTCCACGCTGTAGGCAGCGTGCTCTGCTCACTGGCTTCCCCCTGGGCTACCCCTGTGTCAGAGCACAGCTTGGCAGACCCCAGTGAGGTTGTTTGTAAAAGGTGTTGCCTTACAGTCTCTTTGGGGGTGGGTATTGAATTATGGTAGAAATCCAGTGGATCCTTGACCCTGACTGTTTGGCAGAAGCACTCTTGGCTAAACCCTATGGCCAATTAGCACTTAAATGTTTGGGTTTTTCTAAGGTGCTTCATTATCTGGTTGTCCTGGATGTGGCATAGTTATGCTGCCTTTCCAGATGTGGTCCAGGCTAGGATGCTTTGCAAGGGCTCACATGGTGTGTTGTCTGTCCTCCCCAGCCCTTCAGGGCACACAGCTTCACACTGTGTGTTGTTTGGTGGATGCTGGGGAAAGGTCTGGACCCCCATGCCCCCCCCCGACTGAGCCACCTCTCTCCACTGCCCCCATGTCAGGTCCAGTGGTTGCATGGCCATGGGATGAGTCAGCTCACTCCTTTGCTAAGTGCTGAGGGAGTGTGGGTGGACTGGGTTGTTTTTTGGTTCATACCAGACCAGCTCAGCTTGACTCATTCTGGGGCCGCATGGCACGTTTCTGCTGACAGTGTTTGGAGCTTTCTGTTACAATTTCTGTTCCCAGGTGAGTGACTGGGACAGCAAGTCCCACGGTGTGACACAGATGTCTGTCCCACAGCTGGTCCCTGTAAGCCTGCCCAGATACCTCCCCAGCATCTCCTTTCCCTCTGCCAGTAGCATGGCAGCATCCTTTGGGGGCAGCAGCAAGGTAAAAGGTAGGAATAGAGCATCAGCTGTGAAGAGCTGATACGGGCAGAGGGTGTGGGATGCTGACAGGGTCTCCCTCCCTCTCTTCATCGTTTTTTCCCCAGCAGTAGAAACCTTGGTCACACCATACGAGGTTGCAGTGTTGGGCTTGAACCGTGTGTTCGCATCATAAGCATAATGTAGATGTGTGGAAGAGAGGTCTGGAAGCGGTGAGGTTCCTCCGGACTCGTGCAGACTGACCTGGAGTGCAGCAGCTCATGCTGGAAGATGGGGAACTTCCCGGGGGGCTGGTGTGCAGCTGCTCCTCAAGGCCACAGCTAATCCCATGAACTCCCAGGGACTGCAGGTATCACTGGTGTCCCAGGACTTAAAGAGCTGATGTCTGTCCCCTAAGCAGCTCTTTGATTAGAGATCATTCACTACGAACTATATGGTGCAGATCTGAGCAAGGAAAGCGATGACTTGGAGCTGTATGGCCGTGGAGATCATCTCGGGTGAGGAGCCTCGATATGCAACTTCTCATTTTGGTGGCACTGACCATCTGTGTAATTGTCTTTGTTCTGCCTGATGGGGGCTTTAAATATTTTTGCTTATGTTGTGAAGGATATGATGTGATCTCGTTTGTCAGTCTTTTTATTTCACTGAAATAAGTCAAAGTATTTGTTTTCCCTTGGGTGTTATTTGGGTTCTGTAGTCTGTTTGACAGTCCTAGAGGTTTTAATTTTACAGCTAGCATTTTGGAAGTTTTAGAGGCTTGTTTTTACTTTGTTTTAATTAAATTGCTATAACCTAGGGGAAATCTTTCGGCTTAATTTAAACGGAAAGTCTTATGCTGAGTAAATCCAACATTCCCATCTATCTGATGATTGTGCTGTTCAGAGTTTTGACATGAAAAGTTAAAATTTGACTCCAGGCTTGAAAGTTTGCAATCATTGACTGCAACAGGCACAGCCAGCTCTGTGTTGTAAGAGGATTACGTTAATCTATTGTTTGGGAAAGAAGCTGAGTTTTTAATAGACTCTATTTTGATGCAGAAATGGGATAATTACTGGGTGAGAGGAGAGAAGAAAAAGGTTGGAAGTAGAAATGTCCTTCCCTGGTGCATGTATGTGAGTGTCTGTCGTCGAAGCCTTGGGTTGCAGCTGCTGAGGATGACTATGTCCCTCGGGGATGTGTGCCCGGCCATGGGGAGCCCCGTGCTTCCCTGTGGGTTGCAGCCCTTTCCTGGGGAGTGGGGAGGATGTGAATTCCCATGGGATCTGAGCAGTGTCTCCTCGCAGGCAGTGCCGGTGCTGGGACCGGGCAGTCTCCCCACCGCACAGACCCACAGGTACTGGGCTGGTTCTGCTGCCTGTTCACAAAGATCCAGGCCGTGGGTAAGGAAGCCCTGGGAAGAGGATCTGCTCGGGACTGTGCTGCTGTACCTCAGTGGAAGGACTTCATACGAGTCGGAGGGAAGCTTGAGGTTACAGATAAGTAATTTCCCAGAGGGGTTGTTGCATTTATTTGTAATTCACTTCAACTTCAGGCCACAGAGTGTGCTTGAAGGGAGCAGGTTGGAGGCTCATCCTGCTCATTCTGGCGTGTATGAAGGTGATCTCCCTTGCTGGGTAGTTAATGGCATTTTTGCCAGCTCCCTCTCCAGCCCATGACCACCGCGTGCTACCTCCTTGCCCTGGTGAGCCCCTGGGAGGGGTCACCACGCAGCTCCGCATCGGCTCGGGCAGTATCCATCAGTCCCAGATGTTGTGGGCAGCTGCAAGCAAAGTAGCCGACGCACGGTGAGCAGAAACCATGGTGTATACAGGATCAGGAGGAGCAGGGAGAGTACAACTACAATGTGAAGTGAAGACCGCACAGCTGGGATGTCTTTGCACCAGGGGTTGGCAGCCAGGCACAACCTCTCCATCCCTTTTCTGCCTCTTCTGGGTGTTCTCTGACCAAGCCGTTGCAAGTCCTGGTACCTTTAGGGAGGGAGGAAGGAGATGGGGTGCCTTTAGGGGTTGTGCGCTTGCTAAGGAAACCCTTGTACCAACGCCCATAGGTCTGATGGTGGGGAACCAGGTTTAGGAGGGGGCTGCTCCTAATTAGAGATCCAGATAGGCACAAGTAGCTATTTATGGATGCTGGCAGTCATATTGATTATAGTCCTGTGACTCTCTCAGCCTGGAGACTGCTTGCTCCATATTGATTATTATTTTTTCTAAAGACTGATGAAGTTTGCTGAGCTGTAATTGCAAGAATTATTCTCCTTTTCCATTTTCTGCAATTCTTGATCATGTTAATGAGTTTTCCGATTTTTGCTTAGGGCTTTTATCAGGGCTGGTTTTTAGGGGAAAAAGAACAATTGGTAAGTGCTGAGCTGTGTCTGTTCCTAGGCTGGTTGTGGATGTGGGGAAGGCACATGCCTTGATTGTCTGATTTGGGCTGAATCTGGGTGTTTTACGTGAAAGACTCAAGCCAGTGGTGGGGGGCAGAGCCAAGGTGACCACACATGGGCATGGTATGGCAGGGGCAGCACCCTTTGCCCGTAAGATAGCCCTGCCAGCTCCAAATATCATCAAACTATTCTGCTTTTGTTTCTTCTTTTGCTGTGTTTCCTCCCATTGCATTGCTGTGTTGATGTTTAATACTTTCTGCAGTCCTTTTGAATGCAACAATTTTATTTTTTTTAGGAGGGCCCAGCCAATTTTGTCTTTTTTTTTTTTTTCCCCTTCTCTTAGCAAATATATAAAAGCCCCTGTGATTCCTTCAGCTGGCTGTGCTGCTATCTGCTTTTTCCTGCCCTTATCTTTCCCCTGCAAGCCTGAGCCAGGTTTTTGTGCCATCATCAAGGAGTGGGCACCAGGGATGTCCCTGTTTTGGGAGATAATTGTCCCTGTGTGTGCCATGATTTAACTGCACCCTGTTGCATGTGGGGAGAACCTTTTTAAGAGGGATGAAATAATTTGACAGTTCCCATCGATCTGGGAGGTTAAAAAGGGAATTGGATTTCACAAGCATGTACATCCCATGCTTCTCCGGAAAGGGACAATGCTGATGAGCTGCTGCAGGTGGGTGACAGGATCAGCTCCAGTGTCTCTGTGGTGGGGGCTGTAGCTACTACCTCCACGCTGCCAAACCAATTGGCTTTTGGTGGTGGCTACACCTATGCTTCCCGTGTGCTTCTCTGCGAAGGCAAATTTTGAGCCAAACTCGCATAAATACTCATTTACACCAGAGTGCTTTGGCCCATGTGTGCTTCACCCTGCGGGGCGAGGAGTTGGGTGCTGAGGTCCCTGCTTTTGCAGGGCAAAAGGAGGGATTTGGGCAGGCTGGAAGCAGGCTGCCACCAGCCAGGCTCCCAGTAGCCAGGGCAGTGTTTAGATGTCGGATGCTACAGTGCATCTTAACTCTTTAATGTGGCTAATGCCCACCCTTCTCTGTGTTTGTGCACAGGAGAGTGGCCCAAATTACAAAAAGAATGTGTCTTTGAAGTCCTGCCCTATGTAATTCAGTGCTGTTCCCAAGAATGAGGATATTTTGACTGTGACTTGGGCAGCACATCTGGATTTGCTGCTGGAATTAGAGTAATTGTGCTAAATGAGTTCTAATGCAGCGATATGCCAGGCAAATTAGTAAATTGATGCGGCTGGCTTATGCTAGGTATCAGCACTGAAATTTGTGTGTAATGCAATATAACTGACAATTAAAGCAAAGTGCCTAGTTAGACTGAAATTATGGAGCCTCTCATATACTCTGCTTTTTATTACAGCTGTATTAAAATGTAGTACTTCTGTAGGGCTTCACAGCTCTGCCAAAAAGCGTGTGTTAGTCCCAGGGCTGCACTGTTTTGAGGAGTTGGCCTCCAGAAGTCTCAGGCTGTGTTTTTCCCAGGCTGTGGGCAACAGCAGGGACCTGCAGTTTGTTGTGCCACTGTGGGCTCGTGTTTGCATGTAGTACAGGCACATTTGCTTGGCTTACACTGCAAGGGTGGTGCAAAAGCAAAAGAAGTCTGATATTTGGAAGTATTAGTCTTTTTGAAAAGTTCTCTGACCCAAACCTGGTTTTAGCAGAGATGTGCGTGTCTTCTGTTTGATGCTCTTCTGTTCCCTCTGTTCCCCAAGGCTCACTGGCATTGCTGTGGGTGCACACAGAGACCGGCTGTGAGGATGCTCCAGGAGGCTGCTCTGGGGGAAGCTGGGGACGGACTCACAGCATGCCCTGGCCAGGGTCCCTGCAAGCAGAGGATGGGTGGTCTCACTGGTTCTCCTGTAGCGAGACAGACCTGCAGCTTATACTGCTGCACCACATTATTTAGCTGTGGTAGGTTTGAGGCTTCGCCAACAGCACCCAAGAAGCCAAGTGCAAGCACTGGCCACCTGAGCTGTCACAAAGAGCTTTTGTCAAATGCTTGCCAGCTCCTAGGGAAGGGCCGTAGCACGTGGGACGCATTCAGCACTGCCGCTGCCATGGCTGCTTCCAGGAGGGGGGCTGCGCTCAGCACCGCACAGCTTCACCAAAATGCTTGTAGCAATGCTTGCGAGCTTCCTGGGAGGTGACTCCAGGCTGAAGTTTGTTTTTTAGTAAGTGTGGCAGCTCTGCTGCTGCATCTTTGAGTGTCTGCCTTGGTCCGAGGGCTGTATGTGCGGGGTGCTCTGGCAGGGCTGGGAGCAGAGGAGAGGGGCTGAGCTGTGGGAATGCCTCCGGAGGGGATGGAGGGAGCAGCTGGAGTGGGGGAACCATCCTGCCTGCGTCCAGCCTGTACCCTGGGCGCTACAGCGGCAGCTTTGAGCTGGATCTGATGCAGCGGTGGCCTGATACCCCTCCTTCCTGCTGCACGTTTCTTAAATGGAAGCTTTTGAGTAGGGACCGCCTTGCACAATGGTGTGCCAATAGTGGTCTTATGTGACCTTTTCTGTGCTTTTGTCCCTTGAAGAAGGGGTCACTGGTGGGGTTTTATATTTTCATTTTGCATGATCTCTGCATGATGCACCATGTCACGCTGATACTGTCTTCTGGTCCAGCTACAAATAGGATGCTTACAGAATTATTTTAACATCCTAAAGACCTGAATGACTTTGGGACCTTGGAGCTCTTGTGTAACTTTGCAATGTAATGTTTTAATAGGGGTGTGTGTGTGCTTCTTTGGCCTTTTCGGACACTTAAAAGTTGCTAGTAGTCACTTGTGCATCTATTTCTTAAATCAGTTCATACTTGCATTTAACATGTTTCTTTGTGTACATGGTGATAATTGGTTTTGTTCATCCTGTGAAATAATGTATTCCAATTTCATTTCTGTAACTCTCCTGCAACATTTGATGGTACTCTGGTACGCTGGGTTAACTGATTGTGAAAAATGGGGGCTCAGTCACTGTGGGTGTATTTAAAACAGGGTGGAAGAATTTTATTTCTCAGGAAACTAACTCTCAGGAGTTAGTGCTCAGAACTTAACCTTGCCCTCCAAAAAAAAAGATGATTATCAAAATTCTTTATTCTTGGCTTCATTCACCTGAGGCTTGGTAGGGAGCTGATGTCTGACATCAGTGGCCACTTTTCAGCAGCTTGGAAAATTCCTGCCCAAAAAACCTCTGAAGTCCCTATGGTGCTTTCAGCTGACTTCCCAGGTAACTTGGAGAAGCTGGTTCCTCCCCAGCTGGCACTAAAAGAAGGCTCATAAGAAATCCTCTTCCACCTGACCCGAAGGCACAGCTGTTCATTGGGGGATTAGGAAATGTCCCCTCATTTTTTGGGATCACAGCAGGTGTTTTTCCCTCTGGGAGAGAGGAACTATGACCACAATAGATTGGAACTGGGGTACCAGGACCCACACATTCCTCTTTCCCCCCCTGCCCTGAACAATGGCTCTGGGAAGGCTTGCCCTTTTGCCATGGGACATCTCGGGATGAGCAGGCAGAAGTGCCTTCTGCTCCAGGCTCCATCCCTGATCAGCTCTTCAGGCTTTGGCTCCTCCTTTGGCCAGGCTCGCTGCTTTTCTAGACTGTTCTGCTGTTGTCATTGCTTTCATTTCGAACCTGCTGTCTGGGACTCCACTTATGCGTCCTGCTGAACTCCATCCTCCGAGTTGCTGGAGGACCTCAAAAGAGGCAGCAGTTCTCCAGGTATCAGCCAGACTGGGAAAGGGAGCCTTAAAACAGCCAAGGTGTTGCTGTTTTTGTAGAAATGAGATGGCTATTCCCAGTATGGCTTAACTCTGTCTTACCTACTTTCCCCTTGATACTGGGAGGTCTGGTACTTGTGAGTATCACCCAAGCTGTCCTGGGGGGAGGGATGAGCTGTTAAAAGCAATGTTGAATCACAACGAGCAGAAATGGGCTCTTAGGGATGCAGCTCCCCAGAGGAGCCAGGGGCTGGAAGAGCTGGTATGTTTAACTTGAGTTGAATGGTCTTGGTGTGCAGGAGTGAAACTGAAGCTCTGGAGAAGCTGGGCTGGAGTCCTCCAGCACTGTAGGAGTGGATGGAGAAACTGTCAGCTCCGAAGAATGCCCTTTTCTTCCTTCCCTGCTTCTGCCTAGGCATGCTTGAGAAGTGTAATCAGCATAAAAGCTGCCCAAGGAAGCCACAAAGACGCAACAAGATAGTTTGCTTGCCCAGGGCTCAGAAGCCCACTGCCCGAGGGCTGCCAGGATTCTCCCAGGGATGGTGCAAGGACCACCTTCCAGTGCCATCCAGCTTGTCGTGCTGTGCTGGCTGGGCAAGGGACCTGGCAGAGATACTTTCCAGTCCACTGCTTTTGGGCAGTCCTAGGACTTGTGGTGTTTGTGGTTGCTGTGAGGTAGCTGTTATAACTTCTGCCTGAAAAAGTGTACTGCTTGTTTGCAAGCTGGGACTGGTGCCATTTCCCATGTCTGCCATGGCTTCACTGTGTTTGGAGAGTTTTGAAATGGGAAATACTAGTCTCTATGGTTTGAATGAGCATATATGCAGGAATGTGTGAGATGGACCCAGACAACCACAGGGTTGTGTTATCGCTTGTTTTTTTTTTTTTTTTCTTCCAAAATGTCTGCAAAGGTGCGAGATGCTTGTACAAATGCCTCTGTGGTGGTTGCGCAGGGGTAGTGATGCGTGCGGCAGTGCTCTGCATTATCCCAACACAGAAATTCCCAGCGCGGTATGGATTTTGATTTCTACTTTAACAGTCTCCTCCACAATTCCTCTTAAAAATCAGTTTAGTTCTCCTGCAAATTAAACTACTGTTTCACTTATAAAGTGTTTCATTCTACTGTTAAGTGGAAGTGGGAAGCTGACTTTCGCATCACTGAGTACATGGCTGCAAACCCCAGCACAGCAGATTGTTAATGTGAAATTAGAGATATTTCAGCACTATCTCGGCAGATTGCCTCTGTCGCTTAATAAAAGGCGTGGACCTCCTCCGGGAGACAGACTCGTGTGACAGCCTTATCTTGAAGGGCTGACCACCTTGTTCCTGCAGCAGGTAAGGGCTTGAGGGCTGTTCCTTTGCCTTGGAGGAAAGGAGACAGCCTTTCCCTTGCCCCAAGTCACCAGAGGAAAACCAGAGGCTAAAATGCAGATGACAAGCGTGGGAGCTTGTGCTGCATCTGCCCCAATGCTGGTTGTGCTTCCAGCCAGGCAGGTCCCTGGTGAGCCTGGCCCAGGGGACTGGGATATACTGGGGGGGCTGTGGGGCAGCAGTACCCTTTGGAGTATCACTTTTTGATCACAGATGGAGGTGTTTATGGAGTTGTCTGAGCTTTTGGGCATTTGTACCTTGAATCCCACCCCACCCC
>JANZLQ010000064.1:1502776-1527184 GCA_026212715.1 Elanus axillaris | reverse complement strand
CCAGCTACCGAGACGTGGGGTTTTGTGAAGGCAGTTTCCTTGTTTGTTTTCCAAGTGCTGGCACTTTTGGGCTCATAAAGTAAGCTTTGCAGCCTTGCAGGAGGCCCGACTCTCCTGTGAAGAGCTGTGGTTCCTACCTGCGGGCCCAGGAAGGGATTGCAGAAATGTGGGGTGTCCCTGGCCGTAGGAGTGACCCCCATGCATCTGGGATGCTGGGGAAGGCTGGCTTGTTCCTTGGAGCATGTGTCTGTCAGTCTGTCTGATCCTCCTGCTGCTTTTTCTACAGTCTTCCAAATTACCCTTTTGTCCCCAAACAATTCTGCTTTGCAAATGCCAAAGGAGGATCCCTGGGGCAGCACTGCTGCTCCTCTGCCTTCCTATCGGGTGGTGAGGAAGAACAGGAGAAGAGAGGGATTCAAATTAACCCCATTAATCCTCTCTACTCCTCCTGTTGCCCAGTGCAGCCCCTCTCCTGTTGCCTTTGCGTAGCTCAGGAGCAGATAACATCATCTCTGCCAGGTAACCGCTGCTATCCTCCTCTGAAGGCATGTGTGTGCCTTAACCCAGCTGCCTCTGAAAGAACCAGCTTGATGCCTTTCCTCTATAGCAGGGAAACATGAGTTGTCCCCTTCTGTCTCCCCCTCAGCTGCTTTTCTGCTGCCTCCTGCCAGCCCCCTCCGCTCTCCTCCGGCTCCTCTGACCTCTTTTGACGTGTTGCATTTCACCGTGACTGGTAACAGGGAGCCGGTAAGAGATAAGAGGGGTGACAGTGTTACCAGCTCATGCTGTGCCTGAGAGAGCCAGCAAGCGGATGCTCTGCCTCAGCCTTCTCTTTCCACAAACGAATCGATTTTAGGAAGCGCCTTGGACCCCTCGCCAGCGGTGGTGGAGCCCATCGAAGGGAGAAGGTGGGAGACGAAGGGGGGGGTGGCGTGCGGAGCAGCGGGCAGACAGCTTTATTTGCCTTGGCTGTAAGAGGGAAGCGAGCCCAAGCTCTCCCCTCCCAATGTGTGAACAGGAGGGAGAAGATGCTGGGGGGGGACTGTACCTACCCAGTGGAGGGGCTGGCAGGGTCCCCCATGGCCATGGGATATCCCCCCCCTCCCGGTGCATCAGCAGCCCCCTGCTTTGTGCACAGGTTTGCACTGTTTTGCCGGAATTTAATGTCGGCACCTGGAGCAGGTAGGCAAGATCTAGATGGGTCAAAAAAAAATTAGAAGCCCCCCCCCTCCCAAGACCCACGAGCAGAGAGTCACAAGCAGCCAGTGGGGGCGGGCGGCTGCCCGAGTGACTGTGGGTTGTTGGGTTTGTGCTCCACGGGGCGTACCCGGCTGCTTCAGGCATTTAATTTGGAGCGGGAAGCTGAACCAGAGCCTAGAGGAAAAGGAAGAAAATAAGGGAGGAGGGAAAGTGGGGCTCGGCAAGGCACACCGCAGGTTTTCGGCAGCGGATGGTCATCCCTCGTTGCGAGCAGGCTGCTTGTAGTGGATGGCTCGAAGCAGGGAAATAGCAATGAATGGGTTTTTGTTTATTTTTTAACATGGCATCCACAACGGAGGGATCAAGAGGATGCGAAGGTAGCTTGCTGGTCTGCCAGTTGAGTTAACGCTGATTTTCTTTGCTGGTTCCTCAAGGGTCTCTTGGCACAGCTCTGCGTTGGCGTCAGACACCCCTTCCCCGGACGCGCTTCACTGACTTAATCTGGCTTTGCTCTGTGGGGCTGGAGCAAGATTTTTTTTTTTTTTTTTTTTTTTTCCCAAGCCCTTGTTTTTCCTCCGCCCAGCTGGCGTCAGGCTCTGAGGATGCAGAGACAAGTGCTCCTGACTAGGGGAGGTTTGGCAGTAGGATTTCCCTGCAGGTTCACAGCATCCCTTTATCTGCTGCCTGCTGTAGAAAGGCTTTGTGTTGGAGCTTGGGGAGCAGAGCCTACAGGTGACCTCTAACTGGATCAGACTTGCTTGCTTTAAATGTCTGTCCCTCTCCCCCTCTCCTTGCACTCAGGTGTTTGGTGACAGCCTGGAAAATCGTGTTAGGTAGGTGCTGCTGGAGGCTAGAGGGGTGCCTTCTGCTTTGGGAAACAGGGAAGGGAGGAAAACTAGTGAACTCTGAATAGCCGCAAGAAGAGCAAGCGGGGATCTTTTGCAAGAAGAGCACGTGGGGATCCTCTCCACCGATTGTGCTGGTCTCAATATACCAGACCCTTTGGAAATTCATCTGAACAGCTGATTTCTCAGGGTTTCTCATCGCCGCCTGATCCAGACAGCGTTCCCCCGCCTACCCTGGGCCACCTCCCCAGAGGCCAGCTCCTTCACCTGCCAAGCAGCCACTTGCAGTGGGGTCTTGCAGACCTGTGCCATCACTACTGAGGGAACCTTTCCAGCGAGCATTATTATTATTTTTACACCCCCACCCCCTCCACCCGGCCTCCTTAATTCAGCTCTGCAGCTTCACACTAAATAAGCATGCAGACACCAGCTGCTCTTACGCAGCCCAGCACCCGCGGTTGGCTCGGGGAGGCAGGGCTTCCGACCCTTGAAATTTGAGGGATTGCCGTGGAGCGCGTGTGGACTGTCCGAGAAGTAATTTCTGGCTAAACTCCTCCTGTCTTGTGCTGTCTCTTTCTCTCTGACTCGCAGCGTTCCCTTCCCAGTCCCGTGGGCTGACGGAGCGCGCGGGGTAGCGAGCGCAGCTGGGGTGTAGCATGCATGAGCGTGCAGTGGGACCGGCACCCAGGGACGCAGGCGGGCGCCCGCTCGGACACCGCGGGGGCCATGGCTTCGTTTGGGAAGCTGACGGAGTACTTCAGCCTGAGGAAGTCCAGGATGGAGCTGCGCTCCAGGCGGCGGGGCCGGCGGAGCGGGAGCTGTTGCTGTAGTATCACCGAGTGCAGGTATGGGGTAGCAGTGACCCATCTGTCCTGGAGCCTCTGTGTGTGCCCAGGGGTCTGTGGGGTGGGAGATGTAGTCCGTGGTGTTTTGTTTTCCCTTTACCTCTCCTGGGGCTGGGGAAGGGACTGGGAGCAAGCCAAGAGCTCTGGAAGCATCACCGTAGCCCTGTCTGGGGCTCCCGAGTGGCTCATTGTCGTGGGATGTCTCCGTCAGGCTCTGTCCCCTGGCATCCATCTCCCTGCCCAGGGCACGTCCCAGGTGTTGGCATTACATCTCGGATGTCTGCTGGGTGACCGCGTGCACGTGTACCTGCTTGCCTCTGTCTTTTGCTTTCTGTGTTGTGCCGCTACACCGTCTCCTCGTTAGAGGAGTGAGGTTATTGTGCCGCAGTTGCCCTTCCCTCCTTCTGTGCCCCTTGCGTTGCTGCATGCAAAGTCCTTGACTGTCCAGGCAGCAAAAAGTGGCTTTACAGGTGGAGTTGAGTGCGTGTGTGTGTGTATGTATGCAGTACGGATGGAGCCTTCTGGCCTGCAGCAGCTGGGGAGGGGTCTTGGGGGGGTCTTGGGGACAGGGTGCAATGGTGAGGGGGTTCCTCTGGGCAGACCGAGTTCATCGTCAGTTCCTTTGGGGTGTGGATTGATAAGGGGAACATGCTGGGGATGGGGAGGGGTGGCATTGGGGTGACTGGAAATCCCCTGGGAGTGTGCTGCTATCTGGGTGCTGAGGGTCATCGTGAGAGGCAGCAAGGCCATCCTGAGCTGTAGGGTGCACGCGTCCTTGTTTTGCATGTAAACACAGCTATTGCAATTAAGAAAATTGCTCTGTGCCTGGGTGGCTTCTCTCTCCTTGGATATTATGAGCAGCTTGTAGGACATGGCTAGCACTTGATGCTGCTCTGGGCTTTTTCCCTCTTTGTGTAGGCTTGTGGAAGGGCAGAGCTTTAACAGCCGGAGTGGTGTGTGTCCCCAAATCCTCCTGCTGATCTGCACATGGTGCCTCCCTGCTTCTGGAGGTGTGCAGGTCTATACGGGGACACATGGGGGGAAAAAATAGCACCGAGATATCCACTCACCACCTTCTCTGGTTGTTGAGCATTTTGTACTCCGTAAAGGTTATTAAAGTATCTGTGTGTTAAAAAAGTTGGAGGTCTGTAGCTTGAGCCCCTTCTGCTGCTTTCTGTGTTACTGCTGAGATGGTGAGACGCGATGAGCTGTTGCTGTCTCCCCTCTTCGCTCAGTGGCTACACGAGATGGTCGCCTCTCTCCTGCTCGCTCGAAGCACGGTGCGGTTTCTCCGGAAACGCAGAAACATTCATGGCTGAGCCAGGAGCTTTGTTCTGCTCTTTTTTGGCATTGCAGACAGAAACCCTGGTTTCTGCCCTCAGGTTTTTGCTGTGCCAGTGCAGAGCTAGGTGGGAGGAAGGTTGGTTCTTCAGGCACTGCCGAGTGCGGTATGTCCCTGGGGTTTGCTGGTGTGCAGCCGAGCGGCACGTGGAGAGTAAGCATGTGCCACATCTGGGGCACAAGGGAGATGGGGAGATGTTCCCGGGGCTCCATACCCTATCATCCCCCCTGCACAGGGTGCTGCAGTCCTGGACCTTGTGTTTTGGGGTGAGTTGGGTGATTTCCCATGTAATGGGAGATGTCACGATGCCTTTCTAGCTCTGGAGCATTAGTCACAAAAGTGGTGGTGTGTAGTTTATGTACCAAATTTTCCGGGGGGATGGTGGATATGTTGGAGCGCTTCCCTTGTGTAGGAGTGTGGCTCACCATGGATCAGTTGGGGCTGTCGGGGCCTGTCCAAGCCCAGCTCTGTGTCGGCTGGTGATGTGCTTCCCCCAAGCATGAGTCTCTCTATGTGCCCGGGTGGTCCAATGTGGCCAACCCTGAGGTGCAGGGAGCTGGGCTTTCCCTGGTCCTTGGTGTGTTTTGCCCCCCAGCTTCTCTGGGCTGGCTCTGAGCGTGTAGACAGTGTTCCTGGTGCTCCCAAGTCCCCCGTGACGGAGCTCGAGTGCACCTGCAGATACTAAGCCTGTTCCCTTGATTGCACGCAGTTGATTATGGAAGTAAAAAGTGTTGATTGAAGCATGGGACGCTTTTGAAATCAGTGTCACTTTTCACTCAAGCTACTTGAGCTTTTACCTGTTTTTTCTCCCCATGTCTGTGCAATGAGAAGCCCCAGTTGAGACTCCTGACTGAAGCTGAACTGGCTGCTGGCATCCAGAAAGCTGAACGCTTCATGGCTGGGATATGAAAGCAGATGAAAAGTGTCTGTTGTCATGTCTGACCCTGTCCTTACTCTAGACGGTGTTTTTTCTAGCTCTGTTGAGCAACTTTCTGGTTTTATTTCATTTCTCCATGCTAATGTGGGCAAATTAAACAAGGAAATAAGATGCTCAGACTCTATGTTTCCGTGTGCATGGAGGTACTGGAGATCCTGCATCCCAGGCTCAGCAGCGTGATGTCTAACAGGGCACTGCCCTGGCCTTCGCATGGCTCAGGGCAGCTGGGCTTCCACTGCTCTTTCCAAAGCCATGTAGTCCCCTGGGACCACAGCAAACAAACATAGGCAGGTCCTCAGCAAAGAGGATGCACTAACTGGAGTTATTAAATTGTAAATATAGTGGTCCCACGCATTCTCGTAGGACTTAACAGATATTAGCAGGTGTGTAGTTATGGTATTAAGTAATATGCTTGCATTTTTAAACTACGCCTCCAGATAAAGCAATGCATACGAGGTGGGTTGAGTAAATCTGCTGGATTTGAGAATTTGTGGGCTCGAACTTGTACACAAAAAAGGAGCCCAGCAATAGCATTGTCTCTCCCAGTGTTTGGGTGGTATTGGGCAAACATGCTGGTTGCAGGGGCTTTTCAGCGTCTGACGTGCCCTGTGCCCTTCTGCTCTGCCGGGACCTGTGGCACAGAGCTATGTCGTGATTTAGACCTTCGCTGTCATGTCAGCTGCAGGCTTTTCCAAACTGAGATTTGCTAGGTGTGCTCAGCAGGAGGACGGCTGCTCTGCTGAGGTGCTGTGGCATAGTTGCCTCGTTATTAAATCAATTGGACAGTCAGATCTCCAGGTGTTGAGAGGCTCCAGGTGTGATAAGCTGGGGATCAGTGTGCCCAGTATGCAGCTTGTACTGGTGTAGTGATTGAGTGTAAACAGAACAGCCAGAGCCGATCTCAGGGAAGCGTGTGATTTATTTGCAGTAACTTTTTTTCAATCGAGTAGAAGCATTGATGGATGAACCAAACGCTCAACTTGACTAGCGCTGGAGCTGTACCGCTTTGTGCAGGATGAAGGCTGGGATCGTCCTAGGGGTTGATTTCTCTGCAGCTCAGAGACTGCAGCACAGGATGCAGGTGCCTGTGGGCAAAAGACAGGAGGGGCTGGAGGGGCTTGCTGAGGTTTGGGGGGGTTGTTCTTTGTATTACCTTACGGTGCCAGCCTCAAGGTGCTTGTGCCCAGCTCTCGGTGTGTTGGCAGGAAGGGTAGAGAGGTTCCGCTTCTGGCACGGAGGAGTAATGAGAGGAGAAGGCAGGTTATGCAAAATAGCTTGTCTATTTATTGAGCTATTTTTAAACTGAAAGATCTGGACAACTAATTTTGTTCCTGCAGCTTTTGAAAGTGGATCGAGGAAGGCTATTGTCTTGTAACAGGGCTGAGAAAAATGGCCTTGCTCTGCTGTGAGCGTGCTGGTGGAAGGTCCAGGGTGAGCTGAAGTTTTTGGAAATGCACCTTTCCAGGCTGCTGGTTTCAGCCAAGGCTGCTTAGCAGCGAGCTAGCCTGGCAGAGTGCTGGACTGAGATCCTGGGAGCTTGCAGCGATTCTGGGAGGACAGGGATCTGGTGTCATCTGACAGTGTTAATTTTTTGGGGTTTTTTTTTTGTTTGTTGGTTTTGGTTTTTTTTTTTTTTTTTTTTTTTGAGAATTTCTCAAGGAGACTCTTGGAGATGGTTTCAGCCTGAAACGATGCTGGCAAGCAGAACCCCTCCGTGCCGTGAATGCTGGTCCTTTTGCGGGAGCCGTGACCTGCAGCAGTAACAAATGGCACTTCATTAAAAATCCCAAATACCGTCCAGGGGTGGCTGTTGGGAGGCATTTTGTCCTCTGGGCAGCAACTTGGAGGCTGTTCGATTCAGTGGCTTTCTCTCTTGGCCCAATACTGTTTTGGGATAGATCTGCTCACCTGGCTTCAGGAGGTCGATGGACGTTCCCGCTTTGATAGCTGCCACCTCTTCTCTGCTCCGTGGTTCCCAGAGCCCCATATGGTCCCCCCAGAGGGACTTTGACGTGCTCATCTGGAGATCACGGCCTAGTTATGGGAAAGGGTATTTTCAGAATGGGGAAGAGGAAGGGGAGATTTGTGCCTGGTTTTGGATCTTGTGCCCTTCTCCTGGGGGAGACCTTTGACCTTGGAGGCAGCAGAACTGAAGAGCCCTAAAAACTTGGTGGGTGAGGAGCCTATGTCCTCAGGGGGCTTCAGGAGAGGAGCTTTTCCCTGGCTTGGGGGGAGGCAGTGGGGTGACCCGTTGTGAAACCCAGGGAAGCTCAGCCTGGGAAACGGGGAGGAGAGGCAGTTGGCTTGTGTTTGCTTTAGGGTTTCAGTGCCTTTTTTCTCAGTGCCTGAATTGGTGTTGGAAGTTGGTGTTAAGTAGCGATGAATTAAATTATGTAAGAATTAAATTACATGAAATTTCCAAATTGCCTGGCCTGTTTTGCCTGTGTCATTAGATAATCTCCAGCTGAAGGAATGCTGCTCCAGGTGGTGGTCTGCCTTTGCACTCCCATGGGGAGCAGAAGTGGGTCCAGGTGTCGCTGCTGCTGTCGGAGTCTGTCCCTGGCCTTGAGGGAAGCTGGACCAAGGAGCTGCTCTTTGTAATGGGGAGCTGTTACCTCCCCTCCTTTGGGGGTATTTTCCACACTGATATCCTGATCCATGTTCCTTGCTGTGTGGTTCGATGGGCTTCGAGGTGGCTGAGTGGGGAAGGGTAGTGGGCAATGTTTTCCTGGCATGATTGTGCTTAGTTGGTTTTGGGTTTTTAAAAATATCTCTTCAGCTCTGGCAGCAGGTCTGTGTTCAAGCACGCGGTTGTGATGGGGAAGAGGAGGAACTGGCAAGTTTTGGGGCTGGAAAACTGCACTGAGGGAACAAATCCTGTGTTAGCGGCGCACAGCATGAGGCAGGTCAAAATGGCAGCAGGTCTTCCACGTCTGGCTTATGGCAAGAGTTCCCATCGCCGGAGCGCGACTGCCCTGTGCATTGTCCTGGGCTGTACCACAGTGGCACTGAGTTGCCTGATACCATGTCGGACATGGTACTGGGGACTTGACGCACTCCTTCCAAGTCCCAGTCTGGGGTTTTTAGTTGATGCTGGCTTTTTTTAAAGACCTGTAGGAGTTGAGAGCTGGTAGGATGGAGCAAGAAGCCAGTTGGGGTGTGCAGAGCGGCAGGGCAGTGCCCGGAGATCCAGGGGACCCTCCGACCATCTGCCAGCCTTGGTGAATGCTCCGGGGTGTCTTGTGCACCCACCTGTAGCATTTAGTCTTTCATATGTGCATGGACCCTTTTTCCTAAGTACGGTATCCTGCAGCTTGAGCTGGGTGAGAGGCTTTTAACACATGGTAAAACTTGCCCCCAAAGGGGCATCTCTGAGGGGCACTGAGGATCTCCCATATATGGCTGATAGTTTGACTGACTTTTCCCACTTTGGTTTTGATAAATTTTAAACAAAGCCTTTCTGCTTCAAAATGACACATCAATATGGAAAGATACCTGCATTTCAAAAGAGAAAACAAGTAAGGAACTTGGAATTGTTTTGGGTTAACTGAGAAGTTTCTACCTGACATTAGTCAATAAGGTGTTTGTGGCACTTGTATTTCAAATTTCCCAGTGCTGACACCTTCCTTGCCCACAGAGAGGCCAGCAGGAAAATGTGTGTGGGTGCATGGATTCGCATTTTGGCTGCAACAGATCATTGTTACCTATTTAAAAAAAAAAAAAAATGGTGTCCGTCGCTGCCACGTGAAGTGCTCTGTGCTGGTGCCTGACCAGGCTGAGCTAAATCCAGTGTTAGTGACTCAGACCATGGCCTGCTTTACAGAAGTGCTGGGCACCCATTAATCCCGTTAACTGTAACGGGCAGCAGATGCTCAGCATCTTTACAACTTAGCCAGTATTGTTTGTTTGCGTGGCTGTGTGAGAATGTAAGAAAGCTTTAGGAGCTGGAGCTGTAAACTTCAGCCTCTTTCAGGTGGAGATATACTGGGCTGGGGAGCTGGGTGGCAGGTCACAGGGTGCTGGATGTGCAGCTGGATGGATGGCTGTCCTCAAGTGCAGCTTGTGTGATTTTGGGTGAGGCTTGTTTGAAATTGTGAGTGCTGCTGCTGCTCTTTCTCACCTGGTCTGGCATTGCGGTGCTGTGTGGTTGTGACTGTTTGGGTGACCGATGCCTTTCAGCTCTTGCATTTCACAGCTGCCTCCTTCACCCTCTGTGCTGGTGGTGCATGGTGAGGTGAAGGACCAAGTCTTCCTCCCGTCTCCTCTGTGTCAGCTTTTCCCCAGGCTGTGCAAGCGCTGCATCCCCGGTGTCTCACAAAGATGACAAGCCGTCAGCCATAAACGGTTCTGTTTTGTGAGCAGAGTGGCAGTGCCACCGGAGGAAACGACATTTAGCTTTTGTTGCTTGATTGAGCTGCCTGGGCTTTGCATATTAAACCTAAAGAGGCTTTTTAGCTTTGCTCTCCCCTGTTGTTTGCATCTCTGTGGCTGTGATCTATCAGGAACGGAGCAGCATGGAGAAGAAATCTCTCTCCCCATCAAACAACAGCATGGAGAAGAAATCTCTCCCCCCTTGCAAGGGGCTTCTCCGCTAGAACCTGACACATCTTGGTTCTCCATGGAGGTTTCTGTGCACTGGGGAGGACACTTGGGTGCATTTCCAGTTGCAGCACCCAGTAAAACCTGGCCACAGCTCTGCAGCATTCCTTGTCTCACAGTAGGCTGCTGGGTCCATCCTCTCTTGCATGTTTTGCAGGGGGGAAGCGATGTTGACAGAGCCAGGCATGCCTTCCTTCTCTGGTCCTCTCTGCCTCTTGATGCTCCTCAAAAACCTGCTCTCATGGCTGTGGGTAGAGGTATGTTTAATATCTCTCCCATGAAAGCACATGTGTGGGCCTAGGAGCTGACTGGGAAAAATCAAGCATTCTGGATCTGCCAGGCTGGAAAAGCACGTCTGAGCTCTCAGTGCTGTCTTTTTGGGTTTTGAGGCCATGTCGTATCTAAAGACAAGTGATGTGGTTTGCACCTAGTGTTCTTTCTTTATGCCTAGCTTCTGGCCCCCTTTTAAAGCTAATCTTTGGGATGAAGATGAGGTTGGGAGCTGACTCTTTTCTGCACAAACTGAAGCTAATCTTTGCCTGGATTAGGCAGGAAAAAAATGGATAGTCATCCTTTATTTTGGAATGATGGTTGGATGGGGGTAGTGGGAGGAAGGGGAAGTTATACTGGTATTAAGGGGAATTACATATGTAGCATGACTGCAGAAAACTTCTTCAGCAGAAAGCCTTGGCCTGTGAGTCACGGTTGCTAGAAAGACTGTTTGATTCCTAATTCAGCCACTGTTTTGGCACTGAGTCACAGCTGGGTGGGTGTGCAGGTAGGAAACAGAAGCACCAGCAATACACACCGGGACTTGCGCACGGAGAAGGGGAAGGAAGTGATTTCAGACAGCGGATGTGAATTTTAACAGCTTCTAATAAAAGTGGTGGCTGGCAAGGGGAAGATTTCTGAATGGAGGTTGTCCCTATTTGCCCTTCTCAGCCTGCTCCTGCCTGTGCAGGGCAGCCCCTGGGGTGTGTGGGGATGCCAAGCAGCCCAGCTCTGGCTTGTGTGGCACATGGGGGGCTTTTCTTGCTCTGCTCGTGGAGCAAATGCTGCTCTCCAGCTGGGAGTGGGTTTTGAGGGGGGTCCTGCTGGGCACAGGGGAGCTGGGGGCCTGTTGCCTAGAATACTTTCTTTTTAAAGTGGTTTTTTTTTTTTGTTTTGTTTTTTTTTTTCTTTTCTCCCTCCCCCCCCAATTCTGTGTCTTCTCCTGTAGGAATAGTTGGCAATTATACAAATTTATGCAAAATATTTTTAGTTTGCATTTTTTTGATGGGAAAGAATGCAGGCAGGAATAAGCAGCTTCTTCTGGTTAGCTGGCTATAGCAGCCATTTTGGTGTGAGGGGAGCAGAGCAAAGCCCTGACCCTCACCCCCCACCCGAGGCAGCTCTCTGGGCGCAGGCACTGCTGCTGGAGCACCCATGTGCTTCCACGGGTGTTTGGTGTTTGGAAGCCACTGGAGCTGGTGTTCGTGCTGCCTGCCTTGTGCACAGAATTTGGGTGACCACCTTTGTTTGTTATACCCTTTTTTGGCTGCAAATTCATGTTTGTGGAAAAACTGGAAAGCTTCAGTGCATTTTTCTGTTGCTTTAAAGAACAAATAACTAAAATTTAGATAATGGAAGGACTCTGTCCTGGTGCATGTTCAAGAAGTCTCCAGAGATACACCCACAGCTGGCACCCCTGAGGTTGTAGGGGTTTGCCACTTGGAGCAATAGAAATTCAAGGGTTATTTATTCCTACCACCTTGATGACCTTCCAAAGGCATAAAAACTATATCCCATTTATATTCACAAGGAACAGAGGCTGTTTTTATTTTGGGAAGGCTTGCTGCTGAGGAAACTCCCTGTCTACTGTTGGCTGGGCTGGACTGCTTGGGATTTGATCCTCTTGCGATCTCTGGTATGGATGGCTGCAGCCTACTGCAGAAACCACCCAGCAGCCAGTAGGAGAATATTATCGGGGAATGCTTAGAGAAAATCTATCCTGTGACCAACGCATAAAAGTAATTCACACTAACGGTGCTATTAACCCCTTGTGGTGCTGTTTGATTAGGTACAAGTGGTTGTGCAGGGGAGGAAAGGAGAGTGGAGCCCCGGCACTGGGCAGCAGGGGTGATGGCTGCAGAGAGAAAGAAGAGGCACTGGAGAAGTGGGTTTCAGCAGGTGTGTGTTGATCCATCCCCCTGATGCATATGTGTTGTGAGGCCCTGAAGCAAGCAGTTGTGTTGCTTGTTAATGTTCATCTTGGCCAGAGAGAGGTAGGGAGAGTGGGAGCTTATTCAAACGGAGGATTTTAGGGTCTGCTTTTAATCCCGAGGGGCAGCAGCAGGTATGTGCTTCCCCTGGCAGAACTAGTCTGCCTTCCTCTGTGGGTGCTGAGCTGAAATTGCTCACAGACAGCCTGGCAAGCTAAAGCTGTACCTGGGCTCTTGCTTAGAAACAGGATGCTTTTGAGCTTTGCTTCCCTTGCATCCCATGGGATGGACCTGCAGCCCAGCCCGACGGGAGCCTGACGCGAGGGAAACCCGTACCTGAGTGCTCCTGCAGCTGAGGCTGCTCTTTGGAGCCTGGCAGCTCCGATCAACACCCTGCTGTGAAGACCAGGCGGTGGGCTTCCTTTCTGGTATTTTCAGGCTGCTTGCTCCTTGCTCTTTTCCTTGCAAGACAGATAAAACCCATTAATCCCCCCAGCTCGGGAGAGCAGAGGTTGAGCGCCTGCCACGAGCAGCTGTTGTGGGGGGTCTTGCCCTCGCTGCGAAAGCTTTGCTCCCGGCTCCTCGTGGCATCCGTTACTCCTTCATTGAAAGCCACTTTTTTAGGGATGTTACTGTGATGTGTTGGAAGCATAAAAATCTGTCTTGTCCATCTGACCATGGTGGTGACCTGCCTCTTGTGCTACTGATGCTTCAGAGTACAATGAAAACCAGCCTAAGGCTCTGGATGAAAGGTGGTGCCCAGGAGGGTTTAAAACAACAATGTTCTGTCCAAGCTTGTGATTATAAATGTTTTTTGACCGAAACAGATGAAATAATTATTTTTGCCAGGGTTTAGTAGTCAGAGATATAGGCCAGGGTTGCCATTGTTAGCCTCAAGTGCTGGAAAACTTAGTCATGCTGCAGAAATTATAGGATTTAAAACAAACCAAACAGCCCCGACATCTCTCTCAAGTGTCTTTACACTTTCTGTGCTGGAGCACGTAGAGTTCATGCCTGAAGCATCTCCCCAGGGTTTGTCAGGAGCAGCAGTGTCCTTTCCAAGATGATCTCAGCAGCTTTTTGTCTTCTCTGTCGTGTGACTCGGATTTTGAAGCAACAGGGGAGACCAGCCGTGTGTCATGAGACTGGGAACAGGATCAGGAGTTTGGCCGTGCAGCCGATGGGCATCCCTGAGGGGCTGGGCTGGGGGGGGACAGTGGGGAAGGAACATTGTGGCTCTGGTCCTGCCTCAGTGATTTTGTGGTGGCGGGTGCTGGAGTTGGCTGCGGTGCTCGATGTCACGCCAGACACCCTTCGCATCCTCCCTGAAAAGTGTATGCAAATATAAAGGAGGCAGTTATGTATTCATCTTGCAAGTGAGCCAGCCTTTTAAAATTTGAGCCAGGATGCTTGTCTTCCATGTTACTTGCGCTTCATTAGTTTTTGTCTCTGAAATTTTTCAAGGGCAAACAGGAGATGAGTAATCGCCACAGAAGAAAAGCCAGGAGCAAGGGCACAATGTCTGTGGTTCAGTGTCTTGTGAACCTGGGAAGTGGGAGGTTTTTGCTCTGTCCCAGCCTTTGGCAGGTCACATAACCCCTTCTCATCTTTGCTTTCCCCTATCTTTAAACATCAGTATATGGTTAATAATGGCATGGCACTGAAAGCTTTGTCATTTAAAGCAAGGAGCTGTATTATTGTCTGCATTGCTCTTCTCTGGGCCCGTTTCTCTCCCCTGACTTAACGTGCCTGTTGCACAGCGGCTGCATCCCAAACACACTTTGTTGTCCTTTGCCTGCCTCGGGGCTGCCTGTGTTTCTGAGTCATTGGTGTGTCCCTGGGGGTTGCATCCTGCTTGTGAGCTGACTTCCAGTGTGCAAGATCTTTAGGTCAGCTTCCTAATTAATCTAAAATACTCTTAATAAGGTGGGGAGTGCAGCCTCAGCCCTCTTTTCTTCTGGAGAGTGGTCCATGAGCCTCTTTTGTTCCCTGCGGAGCATCCCAGATGCCTTTGGGTGTCCTCTCTGCTTCACAGGTGCCTGGGATGGCAGAGCCTTGCTATGAGCACAGGGACCCTGGGGTGTTCCCAGCACTGGACCCTGAGGATGCAGGTCACGCTCTTGAGCTGCCAGGAGGGAGGATGCTCGCCTGTTCCGTCGTCATTGTGCTGGGATTCATGCCTTCATCTCCGTCTGCCCTCTTTCCCCATTTATCAGAGAGAACTCCGTGAGCAGGATAAATGTTCACACTCCATAAATGATTCTGCTTCTTTCCCTGGCCCTGGGCACTTTCTGTCTTTGGACTTTTGTTTTTATTGAGGAGGTGCAACTCCAGCAGGTCTGGGCATCTCTGCCAGAGCCCTCCCAAGAGCCTGGTGCCTGCTTTGTCCCATTAATGGTGTGTGGGTCGGCGTAAGAGGTGGGTAAGAGGGTTCCCAGGCCTCTCCCCGGCGGTACATGAAGGGGATGGTCTTGTGCCATTGTAGGGAATGGAGCGTGTCTGTGTGCTGGGGTCTGGTCCAGGCAGGGTGACCGCCGGTGAGGGACCCCCCCTCCCCGGGGTGCACCTGAGCTGGGGAAAACCCTGGGAGGGAACTGGGGAGAGCTCCCTGCTGTCTGGGGGTTTTGTTCCCTGCCTGCAATGGAGCCAGAAAAAAAAAAAAAAGGTTCTTTTATGGAAGAAACCAACATACTTTGAATAAATGAACAACAGCCCAAAAGTATTTCCTTTTCCCTTTTTGACAATTGCATTCAAGTAAATGTTGAAATGGAAGTGTTGCTGTAAAACACAGCCACAGTGCCTGTGTTCAGAACTGCTGATGTGAAATGTTATTGGGTTTTTTTGGGGTTTTTTTTGTTTGGTTGTTTTTTTTTTACTTTGGTTTCCTTGAAGAGGCATGTGAGTCTAGCCTGCTGGCCGGGGGTGGCTTTGTCTGTTGACCAACTTGGACTGATGGGATGGTGTCAGTGGTGCCAGGGGGTGAGTGCTGGCGAGTACTGAGTAAATGCCTGCTGGGCGAGAGGCTGTCGGTGGGGTTGGCAGTCGTCGAGTGTGACACTGGCTGTCGCACACTGGAGCGCTCAGGGCTCAGCAGGCAGCTGCTGCCATGAAAAGGACTTTTGGTCTTTTTCTGGGAAATTTGGTAACTGGCCCCTAGCCCAGCAGGGTAGGTGCTGGGAGCGGGGCTGGGTCTCGGGGCATGGCTGGACTCGTAGGGGGGCAATGGATGCTGAATGCTTCTTCTCCTAAGTAGCTTTTCTGAAATGTTTTGCTGAGGCCCTGGCACATGGGGTGTGCAACCTCTCCTGCATCTCCCTGGTGGTTCTTGAAGCCTGTCTCACCTATCCTAATGGAAATGCAGTTTTGCAGGGACAGGAGCAATTATTCCCCTGATGCTGGGTGGTTTGCTCAGTGCTTGGGTGATGGCCCCTGCTGGAGAGTTACACCTCAAGCCAGAGAGATGGCAGGAGAGGAAGCTTTTGCAAACCAGCTGGTGGAAATCATGGTAATTACCAGCTCACAGCTGAGCTTGGGAAGGTATTTTTATAGCTTCACATGGTTTGGGTTTGTGTGTGTGGTTTTTTTTTCTTTTCTTTCTCTTTTCTGAACTTGCAAGCTGAATGCTGTTTTCGTTTTTGTTTTGCTTTGAAACTGTTTCACAGACAGATAAAAGATGCTCTGTTTTCAGCTATCATCCTCTGTTCTTCAGCCCCTGTTAACTTTTAACAGCATGAAGACAGTTTTGTGGAGGCTTGGCTTGAATTGAGAAGAGAGAGATGTCGCACGGCTGAACTCCTGCGCAGGGGATACCAGCTGTGCTCTCTGCAGGCAGCAGAAGGGGTTGCTGCTGCCTCCTCTCTGGTTGCAAATGGTTAAAAAATAACAGAGCTTGGTTGTGCGGTCCCCAGTGCAGGACTAGCAATGTCCAAACTTCTTGTATCCAGGGTTGCTCTTGGGAACAGGGAGGACATGGCAGCAGCATGTTGCAGGTGATGGAGAGGAGCTGCCCAGCAGCTGTGCAGGGTGAGGAGGGGTCTGTGCACAGGGCTTGGCTGTCCTGGGCAGTGACGCTCAGGCTTCTCTGCTAAAACTGTTGCCTCCCTCGGTAGCGTCGGCTGTTCCTCTCTCTTGCTAAAAACATGGCTCTGCATGATGGGGTGGAGGGTCCTGCTGCAAGGAAGTGGGGGATTGTTGCTGCTCACTGCCCATGGGATGAGAACTGGTGCAGGTCTGCAGCTTCTGTGTTGCCTGCTGGATGGTTAACTCGGATACATACTGGGCAGTGAGAAGAGATTTTTCTGTTTGCGTGTGTTTTGAATGCGAAGGGAAGATTTCTCAGTGATTCTCTCTGGCTTTGCAAATTCACAGGGTCACTGGAAAAGTACCAGTGACTCATGGGTTTGCTAACAGTTGATAAGGTTTCCAGAGCAAACTATGGTGATTTGAACACGCGTGGATGCCCTGTGAAGGCTACACTCCTCTCTAAATCCTTGGGTTTTGCTTTTCGAGGCCACCCTGTATTTTTACCCGGTTGTACCGCTTCCTCTCAGACTCCTTCTCTAGGCTTCCTCATTGCTGTCCCATCCCCTTAAACTTCATTCCCTGCCTGCCATGGGGCTCTGCTGCTGCCTTGGGCTTTGGACCACACTGACTTGTGTCCCGGAGGCTGCTGCCACTATTGCCTTGTTGCCAGAAACAGCTTTTGAGGCACTTGCAGCCTCCTCTGCAAAGCTCCTCTGCTGCTTCCTTTTCCTGTGAAGCCCCTCTGCAGAAACCAGTTGCAAGTAGATGATGTCTTGTCTCCTGCTGTGGTCCAGATGGGGATGAAGGAGACCATTGCACAAATAGCTGCTCACCTCCTCTTCCCCATGTATGCTCTTTGAGATACGTGTTGTCCCCCTGTGCCTGTCACCTTACACCCAGCTGGGTCTCTGCACGTTGTTTTCGTGGAATGGATGTGGGTGTGTTTTTGTTTTTTCTCCCAAGTTTTGTAGCCATTGCTTGCGGTAAGAGGCAGTGCAGTTCAGGCTGTGGAGAAGGTGTACGTTGCTGTCATCCTCGTCCTCAAGCAGAGGTGCATCTGCCCTTGCCCCAGTCCAAGAGAGGGTTGTGGGGGGTAGTTGCTCCTCCTGGCTTGTAGCATCTCTCATTTTCCTGAATCCAGCTGAAACCTTTGCTGAGTTTTTAAGGTCAGGTTGCTAAGTTACACCTCCTTGGAGGAGCAGGCTGAGCAGCATGTTACAGGCAGGAGCAGCCGCTGGCTGGGAAGATCTGGGACTGGAGCCCCTTTGCAGTAACTGGACTCTCCTGGGCGCTATCCCTGCCATCCTCCGTCAGTCCCAGGCTAATCTCAGTATGTCATTTAGCTGTTCTTCCCCAAACCTTCAGCTTTATAAGCTTCCTTTGCTCGGCAGATTTAGTGCACTAATTGACTGAGGGTGTAGAAGAGCCACCCACAATTACCTGTGAAATTCTGTGAGGTCCTGCAGGAGGAAGAGCAGCCATTTGGCTTCTCCATCTTCTTTTTTTGAATCCTTATTTGCCTTTTGGGGCTGTGAGCTTTTTGGGACACACGTTGTCCCCCTCGGAGCTTGGTAATGGCCTTGCATGTTGGGGTGTATGGCTGTCACCAAGCTGCAGATCTGGAGCAGGCAAGCAAGGTCCAGAGCAGCTGGTGCCCTGATCCTCTGCCCCTTTCTCTCTTTACCCTTGCTCCCTGGCTTAACTTCTTTCTCTCCTTCCCATTATCTGTGAGCAGCCTGGCTCTGGGAAGACTGGGGGGAACAGGATTAGCACAGTTTACCTTTGGGTTTGAGAGCTGCTGGGACTGAGTGCTGTGGCAAGGTGAGGGCTTCCCTCTTCCCAGGAATGGGACATGTCTGGAGGGTCACCATCCTCAGGCATTTCTAGGAGATGTGTGGGAGGTTTTCTTGCTCCGTTCCCTGGAAAATCATGTAAATCGGTGAGGTTTATTTGGCTCCTCTTTGGATTGTGAGAGTAGTGGGTTTAGGGTTATATTTTGGTTTTTTCCCCTCCTCCTGCTTGCTATTTCTGTTTTGTTGCTGTGCTTCTGCTGTGGCTGGTGTGGTGACTCCTCCATCCTTACCCTGGGCAAGCTGGGGAGTCTGTCCTCTCTAGGTTGGGCTAGGAAGTGCCCTCTGGAAAGCAGCTTCTCCCACATCAGAATAAGCAGGGAGGACAGGCTGGGTGTGTGTGTGCAGTTGCTTGCAGGAGGGATGCAAGATCTGGCTTTCCCTAGTTTAACTTGCATTAATCTTTTCTCTGTCCTTCCCTTTATCTCTGCTCAGCTCTTCCCCTCTCTTCCCTGGGGTGATGGAGAAGCTATCCGGTAAGGACATCACCATGGGGAAGGTGCCGGACACAGCACATCTTTTGAGAGGTGTTCTGTCTCCTTTTCACCTTTTTTTTGTCACAGTGGCTTTTTTTGTTAGCCTGTTTGCTTTCAGTAAAAGCCTGGGGAAAGCAGCATCCGTGTCTCCCTGGGTGTCATGGGCTGTGGCTCCAGTGAGGGATGCTGGAGCAGTCAACTGGGTTTGCAGCCTGCCTGGCACAAACATCCTGTGCCCTGTGGTTGTCCCCAGGGCTGGTGACAGGGGACGTGGCCCTGGTGACTGTTCTCACAATTCCCCATCTGGCCACAGACTGGGAGTGATGGAGCTGTCACTGGGCTCCCGCCTGAGCTCTCACATGCAGCCAGAAGGATTTTTCCACCCTTGTCAAGACTTGATTATGTACTCTCCTTTTCTACCAAAATGCTGAACAGCAGCTAAATATAGGCTGTAACAGCGTTGATTATGGCTTTTCTAATTGAGCTTTACACTCCATCACGGATCTTTCCTAATGGGATGTGGCATCCTTGATAACGCCTAGCTGTGGAGGCTGCTTGGGAAGCATATGTAGATGCAGTGTGACTTCCTGGTGGCATCAGGCTGACATTTGCTGCTGAGACCTCTGGAGTTGTGCATGGGATGGCAGATGCACGGAGCCAGAGCGTGCTTGGGAATTTGAGTTTGGTTTTCAGATCTAAACAGGTTTCTAGTTGCTTTGCTCTTTCTGATATAAATTATTGTCTACAGCTGTGCAACTTAAAAATTGCTCCTCTAAGGGTGTGAATTCTTCCCTTTTTACCTCCATGTGATTTGTGAGAGTGGCACTGTAGGCACAAAGGGCTGTTAGCACTTAAAATGCTAATGTTGTTCTGCAGGTGATGGAGCTATATGCAGGTGCGTTTAAAAGCACTGAGATCTACATGCTAGAAAAAAGGAGCGTTTTGAACTCCAGCAGAGCCCAGGACTCATTTATGCAGCACAGCGATTTGTTAAGTTACATCCCTGTTGTCTTGTGCCAGGGAAATGTGTTACAACGAGAAGTACATACATTTTACTGAAATAGAAACAACTCGGGATGCTAATTCTGGCTTTGTATCTCCTGGCGTAGCTTGTTTTCACATCCATGCAAGTGAAGCGTGGAGCTTGGAGTGGGCAGGATGGTGCTGTGCGCCTGGTGCAGCTGCAGTGGTGCCTCTCCAGGGCCAGGGCAGTGCTGTCCCTTCAGTGGTCCCCATCCCCAGAGCACTCGGTGACAGCTCCGTGGAGCAGACCAGCATCCCCTGGGAATCAAGGGCGAATGCAATTAATGCATAAATAAATACATTTCTGAACCTAAGTATTGAAACGTGGTCCCCAACCCTGCTTGGATGGAATCCTCTTACCCAAGCCCTAAAAGATGCCCCGGTGGTGAGTGCAGGGGCTGTCCGGCTCCTGGTGGCTCTGGCTGCTGCTGTCTACCTGAGTGCTGCCCATGTCCCTTGCTGTGTACCTGATCCATTGCTGTCCCGCAGGAGCCCTGCGTGGAGCAGTAGCTCTGCTCCAGCCCCCATGTCACTGCTCGCCTGCGAATTACATCAGATGCCAACACCAGTTGGGAGCTGCTGTCACATTTGTAAAGGGAGTGAAAAACGATCACAATAAACGTAGCGGTGACAGGCAGCCACCGAGGGTCAGGAGCTTTTGCATGATAAACTCTCCCTGTGTGACCTTGAGGACCGGCTTAGTGGAAATAAGAGAAAATTTAGTGCTGTAATGTGCAGGGAGGCAGAGCGCTTGCTCTGTTGTTCACACTGGGAGCTCAGCTCTGCGTGATGCTCTGGGATGGTTGGAGGATGCTGGGTCCGAGCTGGAGGGAAGGCAAGCAAGGGGTGTGGAAACAACCATGGGGAATGAAATCCTTTGTGAGAGGAGACTGGAAGAGCTTGCCTTAATCAGCCTAGAAAAATGCAGGCCAAAAGGGGCTGTGACAGTGGTGTAATGGAAATTAATCATGGGAGCAAACACTGGAGAGTGGGAATAATTATTTAAGCTAAAGGTTAATACTGGCACAAGAACAAATGAGCATAAACCAGCTAAGAATTGAATTTTGGATGGAAACGTGAAGGTTTCATACCATTCAGTATGAGATTCAGGAACAGCCTTGTGTGAGGAGGGGACCTCTGCTGAGCCCCCTTGGGTGCTGGGGAGCTTGGTCGGGCTCAGGTGTGGGCTCTGTGCCAGTGGGGAATGGGGGACAGCCTTGGTGTGATCCCAGCCTTGTACCTCAGCACAGAGCGGTCCTTCCACATCTTCTCACACCACAGTGGTGCTGGGCAACTGTTCCTTTTTTCACATTTCTGGGATTTTTGCAGCATGGCCTTGGGCTAGTGTCATCCCTGAGGGCAGCACCTGAGGACCATCCCTTGAGGGAGGTTGCGGGATAAAGCCAGAGAAGAGGAACCTGCTCCCGTGTCCCACTGGGAGGCTTGGCATACTATGGAGTTTTGGAGGAGGCAGGAGCTTGTGGTCCTGCTAGCGTGTTGATGTGCATCTTGGTCACCCCTGCAGCTTTTGAGCCCCATCATCAGACTCAGTTGAGTTTAGACCCCACAGAGACCTTGAACTTGTGTTTCTACGTGTTTCATGACACCTTTGTGACCTCTGCAGTGCTTGCTGTTTGAGTCTGGCTGGCTGTAGGCTGGACCTTCCCTATAGTGCATATCCCTGGGACCCCTGAATGACCTGGTTTCCACCACAGATTCTAGTGTCTCAGATGATGCTCAATACTAAGTGGGGTTTTTACTCTCTTAAAGGCAATTTGTGTCAATTCAGTCCTGAACCCTCTGGTTTGTTTTCTTAATTCTGCTTATCTGTGAGTTTTGAAGTGGGGTGGGCACTGGAGTGCTTCATGTGCTGTTTATGCTGATTGTGGCTTGCCGCTCAAAATGCACATCCTAATTAAGATACCCTGGTGAAGGGAGAAGGCTTTACTGAAATAGCAGCAGCTTTGCAAATGAAGGGTGCAGTTTGGCATTGGGAAGGACTGTATGCTCTCAGTCCAGTGGCAGCATTGTGTGTTACAGAAGGGTCCTGGCTTGAAGAGCCATCCTACCTACTGAAAAGGGTATGCCCTGTGTTTTCTCCCCTCAAGGTCTCTGGACAGAAAGCTGCAGCGACCACTCCTGGGGAAGTCCCGAACGTTGCCCAGCATCCCACAGTCTCCAGTCCTGAGCAGGCTTCCCCTTCTTGACCCCACAGCGTACAGGGAGGAGATGCCGGAGCAGAAGCCCTACGAAAAGCACTCTGCCTCTGACCACCAGAAAGGCTGTACGGTCCCTTCTACCGGTGAGTGCTGCAGTGCTGGGGTGAGCTCCCACCCCTTTCTGCCTGCAAAATCCTAGCAAATGTTTCTTGCTTCTCCAGGGACACAAATAACAATATGAATCCAATTCCAGTCTGTATGCGGTTTACCCTGTTCCAAAAACAGCCCTCTTGATGAGGCTTGGGTTTTTTTTGCCCCTCTGAGCCTTTCTTTGAGCCTGTTACTTAAACCTCCCCATCTTTCATATTACAATGATGAAAAGGCAGAATCAGCTTGTGAAAGCCACCCGGTGTGGGGAGGTGATGCTCAGAGCCTTCTGCCTCTGGGTGAGCTGGATCTCCTGGCCATGTGCTGGGGAAAGCTGCTGCCTCAGTGGCTCTCTGGCCTCTGCAACAAGCCAAAGTGCCTCTTTTCTGTGGTGAGAAATGGCTTCAGGGCACTCGTTGCTGGTCTTCATCAGGAGCAGCGGCAGAGAGCAGCACTGCTGTGCTCTTCCCACAGTCCTGGCCTGGAGTTGGGATTTGCCATAGCACATGCTCCCCGGTCTGGTAGTGTATGTTGGTCTTCAGGTCAGCTGAGGGTTTTTATCATGTTCTTCTACTTGTGTGCGGATTCTGATGAAATACTGATATGGTTGGGCCAGCTGCTCTGAACAAATTTATTGGCAAAACCGTTGATGGCCAAGTGTTTCAGTGCTTTTGGTGCCAGCGGAATCACGCTGGGGCCATAAAAATGATGGGGAAAGGGATTATGAGCCTGGAAACAAAGATAAGGCCTGCAAGCCACAGCTGACGATCCAGTGCTAAGTAAAATCCTTATAAAACAGCTCCCTTCAAACAGCACTCTTGGATTTTTTTTTATTTTTATTTTTTTTTAAATCTAACCTGCTCACATTCAGATCACTGTGAGCCACATAGCAGAGCAGCTCCCCGAACCCTGGATTAATTTTAAGGCCCTGTAGGCTGTGTTTCTTTTCCTGGTGCTACTAATTCTAATAAAAGTTGTGCACAAAAAGGATATTGGCCTGTCACTGAGCCTATCCTGCTGTGCTCATCGCAGCGGTGCTCCTGGCTGTGCTGCAGTACTCAAGTAAATGCTTTCTGCTGTGTGTGGGACCCATGTTTTTTCTTTCAGCCCATCAATTTTTTAGAGTGGGTCTTGTTATGGGAGGAAAACCTGGGGCAAAACTTGTGTAGCTCACTCCTGGGGACAGGAGGGATTGGGACACTTGTGTGTAGGTCGGTAGGTACTTGCAGGCAGCTCCATTGCTTGGAATTGATGGTGACTTGTGAGGTTCTATGAGCCCTCAGGATTTTCTGCATCATGGTTTGCAAGGACAGACCTGAATAAATGGTCTGCCTCCTGGTAGAGGGTAAACCAAAGTGCTTTCGGGACTCATGGCTGAGAGAGCATACACCGTGAAGGACACAGCATGCAGAGCACCCTTCCGCACCCGGTAGGTCCCTAGTTGGTGTGTGCTGGTGGCTTCCAGGGAGCTGTGCTGAGGTGGAGAGAGGGAGTGGGAGGCTAGTGTAAGACGGTGGGATGAAGTCCCAGCGTGAGTCAGAACCACTGCAAACCTCATCACCTTCTGCTGCAAACGCCTCCTCTCCTGTGAGTGCAGACGTGCTTGTACACTGTGGAACAGCCACCCGAGAGCAAACCCTGTGCACAATTCGTGCTGCGCAGCAGGTGTAAGGAGGAGCCCTGATTGCATGTAACGTGTTTAGGATGTTGCTTTATTCATGGCTAGAAGGTGCCTAGGATGCCAAGAAGAGGAGGAGTGTTCCAACCTCGTAGGTTGGAAGGCTCCCTCCGCAGCCAGACCCTTGGATGAATGAATGAGGAGTTGTTTTCTGTCCAGATCCTCCCAGGTTCTTTTCTTGGCTCCTTGATACTCAGTTAGGAACTGCCAATTAGCTACTCATTAAGGCTATTGGCATGCTATCATGGAGGGGAAAAAAAAAAGGGATTGGACTGTTAGCGGGGTGTGACATCTGGACTGCAGGACAAGAATGGAGCAGCACGTGGTGCAGGAGGCTAAGGAGCCCCTGTATGTTGATGAAGAAATCAGGATTGCCACAAGTATTTGTGAATGAGAGCTGGGCTGTAGGGTGTCAGAAGGGAAAGAAGATCCTTTCCTTAAAGAAGTTGTGAATTTGCTTTGAGCAGGTGCCACTGCTCCCTGTTTGGTGGGGGGGATGGGACCACAAGACGGTGTGAGTTTATTGGGAATTATGCCCCCATGGGAGGAAAAGAAAGAAGCCCAAAGGACATGGCTGGATTTGAGCTTGGACCGGGACTCTGGAATTTAATTTTCCTAATACTCACAGGGATGTTTTGGATGGCCTTCCACAACATCTGCATGAGTGTCAGTCTTGCATCTCTGTTGAACTTAGCATGGGCATGTGGTGCCCACCCTGTGCTTTCAGCTAGGTAGTGGTGCTGGTTCCTGTGCTCTTCTCCCTGGTGGTGTGCTGCTTAACAAGAGGAAGACCCCTGGCTCTGAGGCTTCAGCCTGGTACCTCGGCAACGTGCCACCCCTGTGCAAGAGGAACAGAAGTTTGGGTTTTTTTTTTTTTATTGTTTTACACCAGCCCATGCATTGGTGCTGAGGAAAACCTTTAGTATTGCTCACAGCGGCTGAGGGATCAGCCTGTCTGTGCTGAGAGAGGAAGTACTGGAGAAGCAGCGGGTCTCGGTCCTTGCTGCCCCCTCTGTCCTTTGGTACATGCCCTCCCCAACACTTCAAATTGAGAAAGAAGATTTTCCAACAATTGTTAGATCG
>JANZLQ010000064.1:1466803-1502676 GCA_026212715.1 Elanus axillaris | reverse complement strand
CCAACAATTGTTATTGCTAAGCCCAAGAAGATGGTTAATGTTTTAGAGGTGCTGATGTTGCCAGGCATAGCTCTGGGTGGTAGAGAGGTGAGCAGCTTCAAGGTAGAAATGCATAAGGGTGGTTGGCTTCTAGCTTGTGGGCTTGCTCCTGTCCCTGGCATTTCTTCTCCAGGGTCTTCTTGATCTTTCCCTTCTGTCTATTCTGGGCTTGACCATTGATTTACTTGTTTGGTAAAAATTGGGAACAAGCTTATTCAGCACGTAGAAAAACTTTTTGGGGTAGACAAGGTCATGGTTCCCCATGCCCAGGGAGGAGGGACCATAGCCCTTCTGCCTGAGCAGGGGAGAGGTTTGGAGAGGATCACCTCTTGGGCAGACCAGGGAGCAGCTCTGCCTCTGGTCCAGCTCCAGGACTGTGCTGAAGGATACAGCTGCCTGTAACCCCTTGGAGAGAGAGACCAAGAGCAGCAAAATCCCTGGGAAAACTGGCATCAGTGAGATCAGATGTGACCCTGTTGGTCTGTGGGACTTAAAACCCAACTCGTCCTTAGGAGAAGTATCCAGCATGGAGAAGTGGGTACAGCAGGCAGCTGTTCTTTCCCTTGTACCCTGGCAGCTGGGCTATGTTCAGCATGCAGCCTTGGCCCTGTGTCACCCAGGGCAGTGGTGGCTGTGTCTGGGCATGCTGTGAGGCTGGGAAGGGACAATCTTGGGGACAGAGGGTGGTGTGGGTGGTGGCTGAGCCATTGCAGATAAGTGCGGTGGCACCGAGGCTGGTTCCTTCTTCCATGTGTGATTTTTCCAGTGTGTTGGGTGGGTCTCCTCCCAGGTTCAGTGCCTGTGTCGTGGAGTTTCCTGATGTGTCCCCAGAGTGATGCTATCTCGCGGTGGCAGTCTGGATCTGGGCTCCGATTGACGTGTTTGTGCGTTGAATAATCACAGCTTTCAAACAGCAGTTCCTGTGTTGTAGGAGTTGACATTTGGAGAGGAGCAGCAGCAGCTTATTAAATTGAAAGTAGGAAAGGAGAAAAAGATGCAATGCTAGGTAGTGCTATACCCCAGGTTGCCTCTTTGTTAGCATTTTTAAGCTCTCTGCCTTTGTCTTCTTCCCTCTTGTCCTCTTGGTTCTACTGGTTTCAATTTGGTGCCTTCAGATCTACCGGCAGGACTTCGCACGCAGTGAACTGTCTTTATACCTTAAGAAGCTTGGGGAAGACACACTTTTGTTGAGACACAGAAGACGGAGTGGCTGGTTGCTGCTCTGAGGCTGGTGTCCAGCATATTCAATGTAAAACCCAGAGCCTTGCTGGGTAAACCTTCACTCACTTTGTGGCTGGTTTTTACCTTAAGGCCTGTATTTTTTTTAAACTCTGGAAGTATTTTGCTCCTCACCCCTGGCATAGCAGGATCATGGTCATTCATGCCTGAAGATGCTGGGTGTTTCAGAAATCAGAGACAAATGATATTGCCTTGGGAAGAGGCTGCAGGAGGTGGAGAGTTTCTGAAGACAGTCATGTGAGATGCCCTTTAATGCTGCAACGGCTAATAATTGATCATTTTTACAAGAATCGAACAAGAGGGTTTTATTGTTTATTTGTTGTGGCTATTCAGAAGTGATTTTGGCTGGGTTGTGGGAGGCAAGGCAAACTCCAGATGTAAAGACGAGATTGGCAGCAAAAAGCATGCGGCATCCAAGCCGCTCGGAAAAGCACAGAGCAGTGATATTATGGAGACATTTCCTATTGTGTTTTGTTATTTTTCCCTTTTATTGCAATGAAATACGGTCAGTCCTACCCCGGGAGCACCAGCTCTGCATGATGCTGACTGTCCTCTACCGCTGCTGCTTTCTCAGCGTCAATGAGGTTTTGTCTCCAGGCACTCCAGCCCTGCAGTGCTGCATCAGATGGTGCTGCTGGCGATGGGCTGCATGGAGCTTGAGGAGACCGGAGGTCTGGTTTCTGTCCTTGGTTTGGCTGTTGATTTGCTCTTGGCCGTGCCATAAAGAGTTTCCTGGAGGAGGAGATGGCAGTAAATCCTTTTGCAATTCGCAACATTTGTGGTGCCTCAGTTTTCCCATTCACAAAGCAAGATTTATTATCGACACCAAGTACAGACCATGTGAATACCTGCAGGAGAGAGGTTTAATACAGGTGCGTAGCATTAATGCCAGCAGCAAGAACTGTGTATGGTTCTGACTGTAGGATTTTTATTCCTTTAATAAAAAGCCCAAACCGTTTTCTTTTAATGTGGAATGTCTAATTGGACTTAAGGTGATGAAGAATGAGTGAAATTTTTTATTTCTTTATAAATGACCCTTTTAAATGGGCTAACCCTATTAAAGTGAAATAGCAGGAAGTTTTTAAGTATTAGGATTTTGGTCTGCTGATTATTCTGAGTAATAGCATTTATACTGCAGTAGTGTCTGGAGGCCCTGACTCTGGCCAAGTCTTTGTCGTGCTCAACTGTTTGATTCCTGCCAGAAAGATGTTAGGGGCTGTGGCTACATGAGGCTGGACAGGGTGGAAGCAGCGGCTATTGCCTGGGGCAGGTGGGGGCAGGGGTCCACAGGGGCTTGCAGCAGGGATGGATATGCCCCCCGACCTCCACCAGGGAGTCAGTTCTGCGGCACCCGTACCCCATGGCGCGCTGGTGGGTGTGGGGTGGGCAGAGGGGGTCTGGGCTGTCTGCTGGGTATCCCCACCGCTGGGCTGGAGAGGTAGGACATGGCCTGGGCTGTGGCTCTTACGGGGTGGTGTGTCCTTCTGCTCCCCAGGGGAGGCCTGGCGGCTGGAGGATGACTGCACGGACCCCCCCAGGGACCCCCAGCTTGGCACGGCAGTGGAAGATGCTCCGTTCAGCTATTTCCGCACCCGCTCCTTCTACATGAGGAAGAGCCTGTCAGTGGACAACCACCTGGGGTCCCTCAGCTATGCTGTCCACCCAACAGAGACGAAGGCCGAGCGTGTCAAGACCAAGCTGCGGCGGCAGTTCGTGAGTATCAGGGTGTCTGTGCTCCGCCCTGCCTCCCCCCACACCCCACCGCGTTCAGACATTCAGTTTCCAAAACCACTGACATGTCAGAGAGCTATTATGTGCAGCATTACCAAAACAAAAGAAAAAGAGGCCGTTCCAGCCTGGTGGAGCAGATGGTGGCAGCAGCTCGAGTTTGCCCACATTGTGGCAGAGCCTCTGCCTGCCTGGCCTGGTCAGGTTCCTGGCTCTCTGCTTCCCGCTGGGCTGTCGCTGGCTTGGAGGTGGTTGTTGCTCAGCTGGATGATGTGTGGGGCGAGTGCCTTGTCTTTGGGTGCCACTGGCCAAAGTGTGAAACAAAGTTGAAAGCAGGAAATGAGTTTTCCTGTCCTTTGCCTCGTGTCTGTGTGAGCAACTGGGTCTTTTCAAGAGTTTTGCCCTGGGCCAAGCAGATGAGGTGCAGTGAGAGGCTGGGGCAAACAATGAGGTAGCACTGAGACCCTGGGGCAGCTCAGGCCTTTCTGGCCCTTCAGAGCATCCTGGTGGCAGGAGGGCAGGGACATGTCAGGGCTGAGCCGTGGCTGTGGGAGACTCTGATCAATGTTTAATGGGCTTTGCCTCTTCTCTTTCATAGAGATACTTGATACAGGGATTCGTATGGCCTTCCTCCTGCCTCGTTAGTGGCCTCAGGGTTGTAATGAGGGCTCGGGTGTCCCGGTGCTGAGAAACACTCGGTGTTGGTTGGAAATGGGTGAGAGCATTGGTACAATGGGAGCAGAGGGGGGAGTGTGTGCCCTTGCAACCCAAAGTGCTGCTGAGAGCTGCTGGCTGAGGCAGCGGTGCTCACCCTGTTGTAGGCTTTGGACAGATGCATCTTTTGAGACTCCCTGAATTTGCTAACTTTCCTCTAGCCCAGAGGAAGGCCTGATCCCCTTGCTGGGTCGCACAGACTGGTGCTGCTTCTGGTGTCCCCTGGGCTGTGTTGCTGCAGGTTTTGGTTTTGGGGTTTAGCCCTCTCTGCTTGTGCTCGGATGGACTGTTGAACATAACTGCTCCTTTTCTCCCTCTGAGGACAATTCTGGCCTCAGCAGCATCTTGACGCTTTTCTGTGTGCAGCAGCAGCGGATGCCTGAGGCGGTGAGTCTGGGGGAGCTGGTCACAACACTGGTGCTGCCGGCGGCTCCCGTGAACCGTCTTTGTGGGAGCTGCTGCATCGGGCTCCAGGTGAAAGCCTCAGGGATGGAGACGAGCAGAAGTGGGATGGGATGCCCGATGAGCGGCTGAAAGGTGTTGGAGGCATTTAAGATGAGGCGGTCCTGCTGTGGGGTAAGGCATGTATGTCTGCTTTACCTGTCTTTCAGCCTGTATCTGCAGACCCAAGCTGTGCCCAGGAGAGTGGGAGGTCACTGAGATGTTGGGGACCGTTATTGTTTCAGAGATGGTCTTTCAGTATCCCTGTGGGACTTGTCACCCACAGCCTCCCTTCTGCAGCAGAGATAGGTGCAGAAAGCGGGGAAAGGCTTGGGCTTTCAGCCCAAGCAGCATCTTCATGCCTGCAGAGAGGTGGGCTCTGCCCTTCCCTGTGGGGCAGCCCGCTCCCCCCTGCCCGTGGGGCCAGCTGCTGCCTGCTGAGCACCATGCCAGCACCTCTCTATGCTGGTTTGCTTGGGCCTTTGACTTCACAAGGTTTGGGGACCTTTAGGTTTCCTTGATACACTCATGGAGCTGACTGTCCGTCAAGGAGCAAAGCAGGATTTTTGAGGGTGCTTGTTTTTTTATTTTTTCTTTTTTTCTTCTTGCTATGTCATTTCTGGTTTGTTTTAACAGCTAAAAGATGTTGTTGCCGTAGGCTTAGCCACGGGCTGTGACCTTGTGAGACCTACTGAGAAAAGCAGACTCATCCTACCTGGAAAGGGCATCAGCAGGGCCCTTCAGTGGAGGCTTGGGGCAGTGAGTGTGCAGGAAGCTGAGCTGGCAGCTTGTTAGCCGAGGCTCGGGCCGGTATGGGACCAGTATACCCCACGTATCTAGAGAGCCTGGTTTTTAAGTTCAAAGTAAAGGTCCTGCCAATGTGGGGAAGTTATTTCCAAGAACAGGTAGCTAGTGCTGGGCTCCACATCCTCCCTAGATTTGGTAATTACTTTACATTTCTGTGCTGGAGGCGTTGCAGTTTCCCCACGGTTCATCTTGTGCCCTGGCCCGCTGTGCGACGGCTGCTCTGCCCAGCCCTGGCTCTCTGAGCACAGCTGGTGGAGGAGTTGGTGCCAGGTGAGAGCTGCTCTCCCCGTGCATGGCAGAACATTCACAGGAGAGAATATGATTTGCCTTTTCTGCAGTGGTTCATCTGGGACCTTTTAGGAAAGTCCATATTTAAAGCTTGATTCATTTTTCCGGGCTGTTGCACTTACCTGGCTTGTAACATTAGATTTCTGGCTTTGCTCTTTCCGTGCTGACAGACTGAGCTGCCTTTGCCTTGCGATGCAGCTGCTTGGCTTTCTATTTTGGGAATTGCTGAGTGAGGGGAGAGGTTTCTGGCGCAGGGCTTTTAGGGGGATCACCAGGACCCTAACCTGGCAGGGTGCATGGAGATGGGGCAGAGCTATTGCCCGCATGCATCCTGTGCTGTGCAGGAGTCTTGCATCCATTTGATTAGGCTCTCTGCCTAGCAAAGGCTTTGTGTTGGCCATGAGCATTGAAGATTTCTCCAAGGTGGAATTTACTACAGCTTGTGTGAAAACATTTGAGGCTTGCCTGCCTGCAACTCTGGGGTATGGCATGCTGGAGTGCTGCCGGTGTTGCTGAGGCATCTTTTCACTTCCCTGCTGGTGCGGAGGGAGCACCTGCAAATCCTGCTTGGCCCTGTTCCCCAGGAGCGGCCACCCTTCCTGTGTCCACTGGAGGCAAGCACATCTGCCTTCATCCAAGAGCACGGTGGAGGGTGGATTTCCCCCAGCCATGCAGCTGGTGGTATGTATCTATGGTCCCACTGCTGGCATGTGATGGATCTGCATATACAGATTACTAGAATTTGCATAATTTGAATTTTAAATGAATTCCAATTTTTGTGATTGTCAGAACAGTTTTCTTTCTGATAAGGCTTTCCTTTTAACTCCTCTAAGGCTTGTAATGTTGGTGACATTTCTGCCTTTGAGAAAGAGGAGCATTGACTACTTTTGACATCTGTTTGTCACATGGATCCCCCACCTTGCCCCTATGGGTCCAGCATGTCTGTGCTGTGATGGAGGTGGTGGCCAGGGCCAGGACTGTGCTCTCAGCCCTTGTGTGTGTTATTTTGGGTCACTCAGTGACTGACAGGGGACTGTTTCGGGTTTTGTGCCCAGCTGGCTCTGTGCTGCCTCTGAGATGGGCAGCAAGGAGCAGGAGTGAGACCTTCTGCAGTGTCCCTTGCCTGGGAGGAGGGGGAGGAGAGTGACAATGACTGCGTGGTGAAACTTCTTGTCTTCACAGGAGCCTGATCATTAAAGGCAGAATTAACCCTGTTAAACTCCGTATTAGCCTTACAGAGCATTAAAGGAGGTCACCCAGGACTGAGTCACTGGCTGTGATGACTACTAGGACAGTCAGTGCAGATTACTGCAGGGCTCTGAGTGAATTTGTACTCTTTCTTTTTCCCCTTGGGATTTTGAAGTACTCTGTATCTAGGCCAGTTGCTCTGGTATTGCCCACTGATATTGTGATGTTATGAGGAAACCCATTAAGCTGATGGTGCAGATCCTGCGGCTCCCTGAAGAGGAAGAGCCAGCAGTGCCCTGGCTCCTGGGGTGCTGGCCGATGGGTCATTACCTCGATTTGCAGCAGGTCTCTATCCTGACCCTCCTGCTCTTCCAAAATGAAATGCTGCTCTTTGTGCATCATGGAAGTATTAGGCAGTTTGTGCAGGTGAGATGGAGGAGAGTGGTGGTTGACATGGCCATGCCACAGCAGCTGGTCCAGCTCTGCCATCCTTGGTGCTTCCCCAACTGGTCTGACACTTCTGCTTGCTTTAGTTCATCTATGTGTCAAGTAGGTGAGACTCAAGGTTGTCTTGCTTTCCTGGCTGTGTTCTAATGCACTGATTTATTTTACTTTTTAATTATTATTACTTTTTGTATGGTATTTTTTCCAGGCAGTCATTTTGTTATGAAATGTCTGTGCCCTCCAGGAAAGACTTAGAGCCCTGTTTGGCTTGGGAGCTCTACAGATGAGTTGAGTGGAAGTAATCCTTGCCTTACAAAACCCGTAATGAAGGAGAAAAGGCTAACTGGAATGGTAGAGCCTGGGAAAAGGAGGCAGTGAGGAAACAAACTTGCTTTGTGGCAGAAACCAGATCACATCTGGTGCTTGCTGAAGTTACTAACAGTACCTGGGCTATAGGAGGCAAGCACTGGCTGACCCGTACCCATTAAGGTTTTCCTATTCCATGGATAATGATCAGTCCAGAAACTCCTGTACCTGATGGATGCTGCAGTGATGTTGGGGAGCTGGAGCACACAGGTCTGCGCAGAAGCTGCCTCGCCCCAGAGCAGCACCGCTCCATGGGATGTGAGTATCTTGGTCTGGGTTGTTGGTGCTAGGCAGAGCCAGGAGCAGAACGTTTTCTGCTTAGTGGGACCTGTCCCTGCATTATCCCAATGGTTTGGTCTTGTTCCTAAGTGTGCAGGGACTTGCCGAGTCTGTGGGGTGCAGCCCACTGTCTCTGTATGCAGCTGGTGCTGGAGGCTCTGATGTGATGGTTATGGTGACAGCAAAGCCAGGCTCAGCCCTGCTGTCATCCCACTGGTGACAGTGGTAACACCCTCCTGCTTGCTTTATTTTATTTGGTTATGTTCTGACACTGCTGCAAAATCGTACTCTCTCATACCTGATTTCAGAATATGGTAGACAGCCAGTCGATGCTTGTTTGTCCCCTGTAGTTCAGTGTAACAAAAAAAGAAATTAGAGGCTGGAGCCATGCAAGAGGCAGGTCAACTGTGCTTCGTGAAGAGGTAGAGTAGAGCGATGAGAGTTGTACTGGATCTGTGTGCATGCTGCCCTCAGTTTTGCAAAGCAGAATTGCAGTGACCATCTTGAGGAGGTAAATGCAAAGGTAGATGAAGCATGCACACTGCATCATCTAACTGCGCCCAACCCCACCTTGGCAAACTGCTCACTTGCTGACTGTTGTTCAATGAGTATTTAAAAAACCCCACAAAACAAACCTGATAAATAACATGGCACTTGAGCTAGATAGCAGCTTATTCACTGGAGAGCAGGCAGCAGAGCAGTCCTTCGGAGCAGGCACCGAGTGGGAGAAGCTGCCTGTGAATCACTCCGCTTTGCAAATTAGTGCAGGAGTTGACCGACACAGTAATGCTCGAAACCGAAACATACCCAGCTCATTTCTTTGGCGAGCGTGGTTTTATTTGTAATGGCAGCTTGTAACATCCCAGCAAATGCTTTGCGGTGCCTGTAGTAAAAGTGGCGATGGCTTGGGAAGAGGAAAGTGTGCGGGTCTGCCTTTAGCATCTTCATGCAAAGGGAAATGTCTCCCATGGGGAAGAATTAGAGGGGGCAGCTCTGTGGGGACCCCTCCAAGTCAGGCTGGTAGAGAGGGGGTTCCTGGTGGTGTATGTGGACAGTGCGATACATCCCACTTTTTCAAAGCCAAACTGGGAGCAGATATCTGTGATAAACTGTGTAAACTCAAACGAGTGAGCTGGGGCAGATGTGACCACAGCTGTTCTTTGGGATTGAGGACATGCAGTGAATACTTTGCACTCATGACAGAGGGTGAAGTGGACATGAGATGCTGTGCAAGGTCAGTGTCGGCAGAAATGACCTTATGTGCTGTTTGCTGTAGGGAGATGCTGCCTCTTTGCTTGGTGGATGTGGAGGGGCTTGGTCAGGTGCAAGGGCATCTTTTGAGGATGAGTGTTGCTCAACTAAGTTTGGTTTTTGGCCAGCCATGCTGGCTCTCCTCCCTGCTGGAGCCCCCAGAGCCAGGCGTCTCTGGCACCTATCTCCTACCACAGGATTGGCATGTCTCTGAGCTGTGAGGCATGGGCAAGGCAATGGGATCCCAGAGCAGCAGTAGCTATTTTTCTAAAAATCTGGATTAGACTGTAGGGTTGTGCTCCTCCTGTTCACCTTCGCCATGGGCTGTTCCGTGCTCAGCTGCGTGTCTGCCATTAGGATGGGAGAAAATCCTCCAGCACAGTCTAGGGATTTATTCTGCACCTTGGACATACAATGTCACATTGTGGTTACTCTGGTGCTTATGAATGCAAATGCCTTGGAGAGATTGGCTGAGGCAGGTGTGAGATGGGCAAATAATTCTCCTTTTTTTTTCCTGCCTCCACCGCTTCTGCAGTGTGTGCTGGCTCTCTGCACAGTGAAACCTCCTGCCTGGGCTCTGTCAACCCTTCCTTGCCGTCCGGCCCATGGCACACAGACTGCTTGGGAGCAGGATTGTCCCCCTTTGTGCAGGAATGTTTTTAGTATGCCTTCCTGATGGACAGAGGTTTATTCTGTTCATCCTCTCCCACCCCCAGCCTTCCCCAGGGCTTTCTGTGCCTGTTGGGCAGCTTCAGCCAAATCTGGGCAAGGGTTGGGCATCTTGGAGCTGTTGCTGGAGCGCAGTGGGAGGATGCCTGTGTGCGGAAGGGACAGAGGGATGCAGCCTTGCTCAGTGTTAACCCCAAACCTCCTTTCTTGGCACCGCACTGTGTGTGAAAGGATGGGTCTGCGCACAGCAGGATGTTTTACTGTATGCTCAACATCTCTGGAGATGTTGGGTGTGGAGGTCCTGCTGCACGAAAGGGCTTTTGATCCCCTGCTCACGCAAAGGTGTCTTTGGGTGGTTGGGATGGGGAGTTTTTGCTCAATGTCAGCCAACGTGCCGTTGTGGTTGCCTGCTTATGGGGGAATCTGGAGGTGGGTTTTGGTGAGATATATAAAGGTATATTTTGTCTGTTATAAATGACCAAAATGCAGGTCATTTAAAGTCTTGTTTTTCTGGAGCAATGTCTATCTGTAGGAACATCGGACTAATATTGCTAATATTCTCAAACAGAGCTTGGCTGCTACTTTGTGCTTACCTTCCTAACCTTCCCATCATTTCTGTGGTCAGTGGGGAACTTGTCTATGAGAATAGGAAAAAGAAAATTAAATCCAATTATCACACAAAGCCAGATGGCCAGAAACAATGACAACGTGCCGGGACAGCACTGGGCTGCAGTGCTTGCAGAGTTGATTCCCTGGAGCTCCATGAACTTGTGTAGTTCCTGACCTTGCCCTGGCTTTGCGTGGTTTCCCCTGTTTGCCTTTGGGGACTGTAAATTTGTGGCTGCATTTCCCAGTAGCCCGTCACTGCTGGGTGTGTACCCACGGTGGACAGCTGGGATGGGACTGTGGATTTGTCCAGTGGCAGCCCAGCTCTGCCCCGTCCTCAGTTCCATGCAATGGTGGGTCTGTGCATGTTTCATCGCTCACCTGCCTCTGCAACAGGGATGGGCAGAGGTGTGCACACTTACAGGGTGTGGAAAACACTATCGACTTGACACCTGGCACGCTGGGACAATTTACAGCCCTGCAGGAGAGTGAGGGGCTCTGTGAGCCAGTGGGATGTTTCGCAGCAAGCTACAAACAGGCAGGAGACAGCATTTCTTTTCCCTTTCAGAAAACAACGGCTCAGCCGTAAATTGTCCTCCTGTTGCAGAGGTTAGGTAACCAGGGCATAGCCTGGGAGCTGCCTGTGTCACGTTTTGGCTATGAAGGTCTTTCTGGTGCTCTCAGCTGTCTTGGTGGTGCCCATGGTGGCCTGCCAGGACAGCTGAACAAGCCTTTGCCCGCAGTCAGGGTGCGTTTGTGGCCAAAGCCAGCCTCTTAGCGTGGAAACATTACAAGCTCCAACACCAGTGCTGGCAATAGTAGAGAAGATCCTGGCTGAGAGCAGCAGGTAACCGTGCAGCCCTCCATCAGCAGAGGTTAATGGTTTTGCAAAGGGGTGGCTGAAGACACCTTAATTGCTTACCCCCCTTGTGTGTGGTATTGGGTCAGCACCAATGTGTGGCATGCAGCAGGTTCCTGAAAGCTTCCAAACACCAGCACACGCTCTTCCCTCTTTTCCTTTGCAAATCTTCGCTTCCTGGCCCCACAGCAGCCTTCCTCTGCCCACAGCTAAAAAGCTCGGTGCATCTGCAGGGTGGGTGCATAGATGCTGACTGATGGTTATATAAAGCATTTACAGCTTGGTGGGGTGCATCAGCCTCCACCAGCAAACCTCTTTGGGTTGAGGGCACCCGCAGGCAGAACTGGAGCATGTGTTCCCTCCCAATTCTGGCTTTAGAGAGATTTTCCAGTTTTTTGAAGGGAAAATAGGGAGTAGTTTGTCTCTTAAATCTATTAGTTGATGTTTATTTAATGCTTCATACAGAGCAAAACCCCACTGTATTCGCAAATCACCTGTAGGAAGCTTCTCCTGTTTGTTGTAAGGGATGTGACACCTGCTGATGTGCAGTCGTCAGAGGTTTGAGGAGAGGACAGTGCTTTAAAATAGACAGCAGCTGTGGGCCCCTGTGCGTGAATCTGGAAGGTGTTTATGCCGGGAAACAGACTTTGGTTTTGATTTGAATACTGCCGTTTTGCAGGCTGGATACTAGTGTGAACTATGTATCACTTTCCAGGGCTCTTACAAGAGAGGATGCAGGCTGGCTTTGCTCCTAAGTTGGGCTTTTCCAGATAACTTATACAAATTACTAGGAAATGACCTCTATATTCAAAATATAATAACCACAGTTAAAATCCACCACGATTTCCCTGCAAACCCGCAGTGTTTGCTCCCTCTGCTGGCTTTGCTTTGGGAAGGAGCAGCCTGGCATCAGCCCTGTGCAGCCTGCACCAGGATGGGGATGCTGGCGGAGGGCAAGGCTGGCTTGGGAGGTGGTGGAGGGAGCATCCAATGAACTGACGGAGAGAAAAGCAGTAATATTCCAGCCGCCGATGCATTAGCATTTTGCTTCTGGGCAAGGAGCATCAAATGCACAGAAAGCAGGAGGGCTGAGGAGGAGGAAAGCAGAGTCCTTTGCCAACTTCCAATTTTACTCTGCTTCTCCAAGCTAGACTCGCTAAAATTGTGCACTGTGTCCTTTGGTATTTGAAGTTTGTGTGAAAGAAGAAAACAGCTACAGTGATTTAAAATGAGCGAGACATTATTTCATGAGCTGGAGTGTTCCTCCTCTGTGGCAGGACTGGTGCCTCACAGTGTGAAACTTGAGCGAGTTTTCTGGTTGGGGTCTCAGCGATGCAGGGTGGACTGGGGTTGCTTTTGGCCACAGCCAGTGATGGTCTGGCTGCATGGAAAAGCGAATACTTTTGGATGGCTCGAATTTGCTGACCACGTGAAGGCTTGTGCCAGCAGGGCCCAGACCGGTTTCTGGTTGGGATGAGGAGGTGCCTCTCCTTGGCACAGCTCATCCACCTGCCTTGTGCTGCTTGTCCCCTCCCAGCAGCTGGGTGTGATGGTGACAGTGGCCACACATCTGCTGCCCAGGTCCTTCCTGGCCTCTGCATCCAGCCAGAGAGGTCCCAGCTGCTGGGGATGTTCCTGTTAATCCCAAAGCACACAGTCTGGTGGTTTTTGTCATCCTGATTTCTTTTTCTTCTTGCTTTTAGGGTTCTGTGGTTTCCCAGCAAGAATGGCTTTGGGATTGTGCGTCCCTGGATCCCAGCCTCATTGCTGCTCAGACCAGGCATAGTAAACCACATTTTCTGCTGACCACAGGGCCTCTTGGTCCACCTCTGGACCTTTTTTGTGTTTCCCTTGGTAGATCTGCTCCTCTGCTCTTCTTCCTAAGCCCTCTTGCTGTTGCTTTCCCAGATATCAGACAGCAAATCTGGTTGCTGGAGTCTATCCTCTTAGAACTCAGAGCTCACAGTCTATAGGTCTTTGAGTCTTCTCAGTCTGAGGAAGACAGATGTCCCAGATTCATGAGCAAATAGTGCAGCTTTTTGCAAATGCAATCCCCCCAGTGCCTTTCATTAGCTATTGGAGAGTGCCAACGAAGAAAGTACTTTGACAGCCTGAGAGCTAAATGCTTCAGAGTACTTTCCCTGAAAGTAGATTCATGCAGGGAGGTGCTTGTGCCTGAACAAGCCCTTTTGGGCATTGTTGCGTCTTCATACAGAATCAAGGGTCTGGGAAGTGGATACAGCTGCGGAACTGGGAGCAGTTCAGTGTAGTGGCTCTCTGTAGGTGGCACTTTGTGTGTGCTGGATGCCATCAGCTGAATGCTGCAAAGCCTCACCATGTGCAGGCTGCCTGGGGATGCACAGGATAAATCACCAGCGTGCTGTAAAGCTTGCTTTTTTTGTTAGAAACCATGCGGCTCCAAGAGATGCTCTGTGGGATCAGGACATGGGTGCAGTAACAGTTGTGTGCTGCAAGAGGTCTCTGCAGCACAGCGCTTCGCTGCACTGGTACCCACTGTAGAGCAGCAGCTCCTCAGGCTGCTCGGACTTTTCTTCCCGTATTTCTGGAAGAAGGGCTTCGTCTTGCCTATCCCTGCCCTCACTGGAGAGGTCTTGAGGTCTCCTCAACCTCCAAATCCTCGTGGTCTCTCCAATCCTTGCACTTGGAAGTCTGGGGGAAAACTGCCAGACCTCCCCAGATCATTTGGGGGGTCACAGTGTTGGAACATGGTGGTCACATCTTGACTGTTCCCTGTTAACAAGCTTTGTCAGGGCTCTGCGCTCTGCATCTGCACCTGGAGCCGAGGCTTGGCTCTTTGCTGCTGTCTGCTTTCCAGCGTGAGCTGTGACAGTGGGGAGAGTGCTGGGACGTGACCCTGGTGCCACCCGGAGCATGCTCATCCTGCTGCAGGCACTCAGGGTCGCAGCATTTCATGTAGGGTTTGCTGCTTGCTTGGCTTTGTTGGACCTTGCCTAAAGAGCAAGTGACTTCGGGGGACATTGTTTCAGACCAGTAACCTTACCTGAATAGAGCTTTTTCTCACCCAGACTGCCTTACATGCCCCTCCGGTGCCCACAGCTTCCATGGGAGCTCGGTGGTGGCAGAGCTGATCTTCAGCCCCGGCCCTTCCCAGCATGAGCAGCTTCCCTGGCAGTGTGATGTGGCAGGACGGCTGTCACCCCGCTTAATGGGACACTGACATGTATTGGGGAGAGGTGATGTGTCTAACTTGTGTTGCCACATGTCTCCTTTCCCACTCTGTGCATGGGCATCGGTGCCCACCCCTGCACGTGGGAACATGCTGGGCAGCATGAGGTCTCTTTGGGCACAGGCTGGAGCTGGTTTAGCTCCTTGGGCAAAGGTGACAGTGGAAAGCAGAAGGTCTACTGGGAGGATCGTGTCTCCAGCCTTCCGTGGAAGGACTGGGGATGGGGAGAGCTCTCTGCCATCACTAGAGTCCTTGGCAGGCTCTCTGTGGGCTCTCTCGCGAAGCCAAGAGGCTTGCGGTGACGTCTGAAACCTCCCAAGGAGCACGGCAAAGCAGAGGTTCAGAGAAGGAGCTGGTCGGAGGCTGAAGATTAAGCGGAGCATTTCCGGTGGGAACAAGACTATGTCTGGGGTCGGATGTCATCTCACTTTCATGGTAACAACAGCCTTGCTGCTGTTGGGAAGGATGGAAAAAGAAAGGATCCTGAAACCTTAGAGCTGTTTTGCTATTTACTTTGGTACTGTTTTTACTCCGAGAATAGAAACAAAGACGATGGATTTGCATCACCAGGAGCAACTTGAGGAGGGAGGAGGAAGCGGTGGGGCCTCATTAGTGGCAGGAATGTGCTGGCAAGAGGAGGGCCCCGGTGACAGGGGAGGCGGTTTGACCTGGGGGCTCCTATTAGCATTTTCTTCATCTCACTTCTCCCCCCCCTTGTGTTTTATTTTTTTAATGACTAGTTTGCAAGCTTCAGAAAGTTGAGCCTTATCTCTCTACAAGGGAGCGTTTGCAGAGGCAGAAATAGCCGGGCTTCAATGGAGGGTAAGGTGCCTTTGGAGGCTGCCCCAGTTACATAGCTGGGTCTTGATCTCCTGGAAAGAAAAAGAGGTTTATCTCTTTCTGCACTGACTCCTTAGAGGTCTTGCCTGTCACATGTAGAAAGCTGTTTTTCCTCCCTCCTGCTGCTGCAGTCACATCTCCAGACTGAGCCTGATCACACCAGAGGACTAAGAATAGCTGCAGAGGAGTGGTGATGGGGTGGCCGTATGGCCCACAGCTGTGAGACCTTCAGCCTTGCGGATCCTCGCCCTGGAGGAGGAGGGCTAGGGGAGGGTGGACTGGGTTGAAGAGGGGTGGGATGGATGCTTTGGCTTTGAAGCTCTTGATGCCTCATTCCATGGCAAAGGGGTACGCTTGCTGCCAGCTTGATGAATCTCTCCTTGCTGAAGTCTCCAAGCAGCCCAGGAGAAGGTGAACTGGGACCCAGGACTGATTGGCAGTGGAGTGGAAGGGCAGAATTATGCTTTTGTGGGGGTGAGAATTTCCCTCTGTGTTCTTTGGCTATTACAGAGTTGGCTTTCCAAGGTAGAGATAATAGCTTTTCTGAGATTCCCAGCTACCAGCAGGACAACATTCAACTTCTGGATTTTCCTGTTTCCTGACAGCAGAACCGTCCTGCCTCGTGAAGAGTTTCAGTGCTGCTGGATGCTTTGAGGAAAGCAGTATGAAAGCTGCCGTCATGGAAAAGACCCTATGTGCACCCAATTTCCCTGTGGGCTGGTGGGGTCTTGTCACTCTTACCTGGGCCCCTGTTACCTCCTGGGGAGGAGAGGGAGGAAAGTGATTGCTGGAGGAGACCAGGTATGGAGCTTCACGTAGGGAAGCTCCTAGGGACATGGATAGGGGCATGCTGTACCTGAGTCCTTGTTCAACTTCTACATTCAGCTATGGCAATAAATGCGTTGCTTGGTGAGGAGGAGACACACGCATGGTCTGTGGTACATTGGGGCTGTGGAGGGAAGCACATGCCGAGTCTGGTTTTGGTTCATGCTGTTTCCCCTCTGGTGGGGATCTTTCCCTTTCAGTAGTTGACCTCTGTGTTTTTAGGGGTGGGTTTCTCTTTCAGGCTTGAAAGTCAACAGCAAATCCAGCCCAGAGCTGAGCCATTTCATCCAGGTTTTTTGTTCAAATGATCATTTACTGTTCCTTGTGGCCATTTAAGGTACCTCTGGTGAGTACGTGTGGCATCGGCTCTGGAGGAATAGGTTGTGCAGTTGCTGCTTTGGTGGTAGGACAGAGCATTGGCTGCCCGAAAAGTAAGGAAAAGAGTCCTAGTGCCTGATGCTGGCTTGCAGAGGATTCGTTTTGACTGCGGACCTTTGCTTGCCATGAACAGGCACCAACTCCTTTGCGCTGGGATTAAGCCTTGTGATGGTCCGGGAGGAGCACAAACCACACAGCTTCCCTGGGAGACTTTCTGTTGTTGACCTTGTTTTCACCCATGGGAAGGATTCAGGGAAGCAAGAGGTGTGCCAGAGACTTCTAGCAGGGCTTCAGGTGAATCCAGGCTTTCCCCCAGACCTCTGGCTGGTCTTGTGTGTGGGATGTTTGGTTCTGGTGTGCTGTTGCCAAGTGCCTCAGGGCGACAGTATTGGTTGTCTGATACGGTGTTCCCAACCTTTCTGCATCGAGCCTGTGAGGAGGCACCTTCTCGGGTAGGTGCAGGCCTTTCTGCTATCCTTCCATCTTCTTCCTGAGAGATGGTGTTGGCATCAAAGAGCCATTTGATGTGATTATGCATTGCCTGGTAAATCAGCAAGCTGCTTTGTCATCTGAGAAGCCAAGTGGAGAAACTGCAAATCTTCAACTTGAGTATTGCTGATGAGTGAATTAAATAACTGGAGCATCTTTGGGCATTGCTTCAAGTCTGCCTCATGCCTGTTTGATAGGACCTAAAGGAGAAGCAGCTGACTGCAGCTGAACACCATGCTGATGGGAGCTTTGTTAGTCTGGCATGTTCTTGTGGAGCTTATACACTGATTTAACACCTGCAGGGTAAACCAAACTGCTTTTAGTTCCTGACACATACAGCAGATCGAAGTGTTTTTCTTTCCTACACATGGCCATAGGTATGCATAGGTGATATCACTGAGCTTAACAGTTTCTGACTTCCCTGTGCAGAGATGTCTGTCCAGCCACGCATATGTGCCAGGATCCTGTTTTTGGGTACCCTGTTATTGCTTATATGTGGTGACTGGGAACGCTGAGCTTTGGCCATCTGTGTATTTGGGCTAGGTTTTCATGGGATTCCTTTGAAACTGTAAAGTGGTGAAATAGATACACCCCAGCACATAAGCCCAGGGGGTATTGACAGACCTGTTCATTTTTGGTGGTTGCCTTCAATTTTACAAGAGCGAGCCTGTTCTTTTCAGGCCTGCAGCACTCGAGACAACAATGGCCATGGCTTCGTCTGGTGTTGGGCTTCGTCCCGTGCCCTGGGAGCCCTCTGCTTCTGCAGCATTCTCCCCTCGTGAGAGCAGTCCTGGGCTCTGCTGGCAAGTGGGTGCTGGCTGGGGTGGGCAGTGTTTGGCGTGCACAGAGCCCCTCCGGTGTTTTGCTTCCTGCTGGTGCGACCGCAGTTGGGTTTGGTTTGTGCTCCTTGTTTTCTGTGTGTGTGCAGCATCACGGGGCTTTTGAGTCTGAGGACTAAAGCACAGCAGCCTCCCTTGTAAGAGCACTGGGGAGAAGGTGGAAGAGTAAGCGGGAGCTCCAGGTGTGCTGCAAATGCTTTGTTGGAGAAATTAATGACCATGCTCAGAAAAGGCAGATTTTTCATCCTGGGAAGGAAATAAACAAGTAAGTTACTGTCACAGAGTGGCGGGCAGACCTTGGTAAAGGGGCCTGGGAATTTCCTGGAGCAGAAGGAAGCCTGGGAGACAGGAGAGGGTGGGATCCAGCCCTGTTCATCCCGCAGGAGACCTGGCGTGTGGAGCCATAAGCTGGGAAGTGGCTCTTTCCTCCCCAGCTGGTGCAGGGATGAAGTAACTCCCTCCCCTGCCTCTCCTCCTGGCTGTCCCACCTGTAAGCCCGGGCTGGCAGTGACTGAAAGCCTGGCAGAGAGTGGAGGGGATGAGGCTCTGGTTTATTTTAAAACATGGGTGTTCCAGGTCCTCGGCCGCCGCAACTTAGCGTGGGGCTGTGGGAGGCTGTGGGGATAGTGCGGCTCAAAGACTGGTCTAAATACTTTTAATTACCCTGCATTTGGAGACCTTTTATAAACAAACCAGTGACAAGCCACCTCTTTTTCTGTTGCCAAGGCCTGTGCAGAAAATATTTAGATCAGCAGCAAAGGCAAATAATCTTGGTCTAGGGACATGAGGGGTTTTATTTTGCAGGTTCTCTTTGCGTAGGCTAGATCTTTATTTATTCTTGGTTTTGTTTAGTGGTTCCCATCGTACATAAACTCAGACCCTGTTAAGGCATGGACGTGTCTCCTTTCTCCAGGACCATCCAACGCCCCCATGAGCATTGCTCCCCCTTCCGAAAAAGTTATTGTTCCTAGAAAGCAGAGCAGTGCTGCTGGAATGTTAATTGGGGGAAGTGAATAACCACTGCTACCCTCTGCCTAACCTTCCCCAGCCCCCTCTTAATGAGCAAATTGAATTTATTTAGGCATTGAAGGTCCTGTCTCTCCCTCCCCTGGGCAGACTGAAGTGTCCATTGTGCAGCTCCGCATTGGATTTGCTGCCATTTGTTCAAGGAATTTTTTTTTTTTTTTAAAGAAAGGCAATTTTTAGGGCGGGTGGTGTACCCTTTCTCTCTTGCTGCGGGGAGAGGAGATGAGTTGTGGTGCACTGAGGCAGGCAGAGGAGTGGATTTGTCACAATTGCTGTTCCCAGAGTGATTTGAGCTTCGTGCATGGAAGGGGATGCATGTGTTTTTCCATCTCTCCTTGTCAAGCCCATGGAGGAGACGGGGAACATGAAGCCCAGCCTGTGTCTGTAGCGGGGAAGTAAAATCCACCACGTGTCTCGGTGGGTGCTCAGGGTGCTGTTCCCCACCAGCTCAGTGCCTGTCCTGGGGCCTCATGTCCCTGTCCCACCTCCTGCTCGGCCCAGCCAGCACAGCACTGGCAGAGAGGAGGGCTGTGGCAGGCTGTGTCCGATCCCATGCTGGTGGGAAGAGGTTTTACCAGTGAGGGAAAGGCTTTGAGGTCATCCGGGAAAACCTGCCAGTGCCACCACAACTGGCATGGGGGGGGGACTGTGGTTTTGTATCTGCATTTCTCAATTGCCAGTGCTTCATCAAATGCTGCTCTGACACCCTCGTCGCAGCCCCAAACTGCGGTTTTATGGCTGAGATTACGGTTCCCACAGATGTGCACAGCTGGCTGGGGAGCCCTGGTTGTGCAGCTGGGCTCTGGGCTGGGGTGGTGGGCAGCTGCCCTTGTCAGAGCTCAAACAGCCCCGTGGCATAAAGGCTGTGGGTTTGAAGGGCTCAGGTTTGCCTGCAGGCTTGAAGGGGTGTTTGTCCATCCAAGCATTGATTTTGTTGTTGGTTTGGTTTTGGATTTTTTTTTTTGTTTGTTTTCCTGGTCACTGGGCTTTGGATTTACCAGTTGAACCACTGGATGGGTTTTACTGGTAGCTGGAGGGATGGGGGTGTCCTGGAATCTCCATCCCATGCTGGTAATGCCACGACTGTCCCACGTGCCAGAGCCTGCTGGGCTTAGGCTCCCGACCCGTCACTGTGTGGTGCAAGTGCTTTGCTTAGATGAAACCCCAGAATTTTAAGTACAAATGAGATTGGCTGGTGGGGTATCTTCAGTGCTGTTTATTTTGACATTGAATTTGTCATACAAGGTCTTAACACTGTTAATTCCCATCTCACAGCAGGCTGCTATTGCTTGCCTGGCTGGTTGTTGGCTGCAGGTGCAGGGCTCTCTGGGGAGGAGTACATGGCCAAGAAGGCATTTCCATAAGGTGCTTCTGCCAAGAGGACCAGGGCTGATGCGCTTATAAAATCCCAGAGGCTTCAAAGCTGGCAGTAGTGGAGGGGAGAGGTTATGCCTGTCTGCTTCCTTGCAAAATCAGGAACTGGACTTTTTTCTTACGTAGGCTGATTTTTATTGTCAGCGTTCTGCATTAAGTGTTGCTTGGTCATCCCAGGATTGACCTGGGAGCCTGACCTAATGTTTGGAGGGAGCCTTGTCTGATGGTCTTGGGATGGAGGAGGAGGCGAGGCAATGGGCTGTCACTGGTGGGCTGGACTCAAGCTGTGCTGGGGAGAGGGTGAGCACCATGTATGTCACTCTGTTTGCTCTCGATAATCTCAAAGCTTAAATATCCCCTGTGGTACCTCCTCCTCATGGCACATTTTATGAGGGAGGGTGATGCAGAAAGTTTGCAAGTTTGATGGCTCAGCTGAACCCCCAAAACACCCCTCTTCCTCCATGTGCAAGCCTGTCTGGGAATGGGAAGGCTGTGGGGAACTGGCAGGGTCGCCTTGCCTCTGTGCTCCTTCCCTGGTGTGAGGAGCTCTTGGATCAGTTGTGACTTGGGGCAGAGCTAGGGAGCAGAATGTGCACTTGATGCTGCTCTGACAGCAGTTGGTGGCATGGCTTCCCTCCTCTGCTGAGGTCTTTGGGCAAGAGGTGAGGTGAGCATGGGGCAGCTGGAGCATGAGGACCATCCCTTTTGGAGCAGGAGGGATGTAGGTGCTATGTTTGGGGTCAGGGGACTGCAGTGCAGTACACAGGAAAATGGGATGTGATTCTCCCTCTGCATGAAAATAGTTCTGGCTTTGAAGCTTGATGTGAAGCAGTTTGTTGTAGGGCAGGAGGGTGCCACTGGGACTGGCTTCTGGAGCCATGACTTGCACAGAAGTTGGTCTCCCAGGCTATTGGGGACTGTCCATCTGCTGCATGCCACCCTGATGGCCCATCTGCAGCCCCAGGTGCAGCCTGGCACCCCAGAAGAGAGGTTGCCTCCACCCCAGGGGGGAGGCTAGGAGGCTCAAAAGGCACTTTTCCCCATCTGGTTTGTTTTTTCTTTAAAGCTTGCTCTTTAGAATTACATCACCTCCATCCCCTGTCACTTATAGACAAACAATAACACAGATCAAATCATCTTGAATAAATCTGCAGAGTGGTTAAAGTAAAAGAAGGTAATTCTGCAGAGATAGCATTGGGGTGAAAACTGAGGGCTTGGTCCTTGGCGATTGCTTAGTGGTCAGCTGCCTGTTGTGATGCTCTGCAAGGTCTTAGGCCCTTGGAAAGCAAATTCCCTGTGTGTTGTCTGCTAAGTTTAGGCAAGCAGGTGTGGAAGGTAAGGAGCAGCGCAGCAGCTCCCATCAGCAGGAGGGAGGTGGTTTATGGCTGGGCTGATGCTCAGCCCTGCCTCATGCTTGGTCCCTGTCCTTTTCATCGTAGAAATGAAATAATTTGTTCTGCAAAGCAACCCTCTGGCAAGCTCCAGGTAGCTCCTGTTTCCTCTCCCAGCTCTCTTCCAAGTAGCATGCAGTGCTTTGCACTGATGGGTATCAATTGCTGCCTGCCCTGTGTTCAGTTGTACACCAGCTTCGTAGCATCTTAATGTCCAGAACACACATAAAACGCAGAAGGCAGGGGTTGGATGCTTGGGAAGGAGTCCTAAGCCTCCTTGCCAGCAGCAGCCTCTGCAGGACCCCCCCTTTAGTAGGCTTGGTGTTTGACTTTAGGTGTAATGGCATTAGCATCCGTGTGGGAACTTGGACTCCTCCACTTCGGTGTGTGTCCTCCCTCTGTGAAGCTCTGCGTACCCGTGTTATCCCCATGCTCTGCCCTGGCGGAGGCAGAAGTGAGCAATATCCCATGGCTTGGTGCATTTGTCCTGCATAGATTAAACCTTGTGATTTTCCTTCCTGGCTACCTACTTGAGTTGTCTGTGCTGCTCCAGCTGCTCTCCGTCCCCCAGCCTCCTTGTTTCCACCAGCCCTTGCCTCTGCCCACCCTCCGTTGCTTCTCGTCCCTTTTCTCTCCCTTTTGCTGTCCTTCATACAGCTGCTGCTTCCCACTCAGCAGTGGGGAGGCTTTGCCGGAGGAAGGAGAGGTGCAGACTGGCGTTCCCATGTCTGGGAGTAAATGAGAGAAGCACTGCTGGGATGCCTGGATCCATGATGGCAGGTCCTGGCTTTACCCATCCCCTCTTTCCTTTCAGTGCAAAGGAGGGAGAGCAGCAGCCAAACCAGACCGAATCCTGGGTCTCCCTTTATTGCATTTGGAGACTCTTTGTTGTTCATTTGTTGCTGATTTGTATATTCATGATTAAACCTGCAGCTGTCCAGTGCCTGGAGGATTTGGAATGAATTAGAATGACAAGAGACATGGTCTTCACAAATAAAGTAATCATTTTTCCCTGCACTTAGCATTCATTCTCTTTCAAAGGTTCTCTCTGTGACGCAGATTTGCTGCACTTTCATGCCGGGACTGTGGGGAGATGTATGGATCTTGCAGTCCTTTTTATTTCTATGGCAGACGTGGGTGTGATGACGTGGGAGGAAGGGGCAGTGTGTTAGATGCTCTGATAGTTTTTAATGGTGTCAAAGTCTGCCATTTAAATTGGGACTTTCATGCTAGAGAATAACTGAAAGGGAAAGATGGGCGTGCAAATCGATGCCGTGGGCCTCCATTCCTCCACAGCGTCCCTGTCACAGCGCTTGTTGATCAACCTCCCTCCCCTTGGTCCCACTTCCCCTCCCGCTGGTGCTTAATCCTCTGCTGATGGCATCCCTGTGTTTCCATGGAAATTGCCATCCGGCTGGGTGGGCGCTTCACCTCTGCCTGGTGGAGAGCTGGAGCTGGATCTGCTGGTGGTGAGCCTGACTGGGGAAGTGGCACTGTTCCTGCTGGGTCAGTGGTCGGCACCGTGGTGGCTGGAGGTCAACACACGCCCTGCAGTAGCAGGGGTCTGGGACGTGGCTGGCGTCTGCAGTCTCCCCATATAGCACGTTAGGGTCACGGCTTTGACTTTTTATTGCATGTCCAAAGTTTATCAGGCGTCAGAAGTGGTGGCCTGTGCTGCGGATGGGAGTGTGGGTTGTCAGTCACCTGAAGGTCTCTCCCTGCCTGCTGGAGCCTGGCTTCCATGACCAAGCGGTCCTGCCAGCTTGTGATCCTGGGAATTGTACCCTACATCCACGCTATCGTTGCCTTAGTGTGAGGTTCTTTTGGTAAATGATCCTACAACTCATCGTAAAGCTTCCTGAAGTGACTGCAGCTTTTGTTCCTTGCCTTCCTGGAGACCAGTGTAAGATACTTGCCCATCAAACTCCCCAGAGATGCCTGGGACCTCTCCCTTGGGTGCTGTACTGGCTCCTGGACCCTTCCTGAGGACAATGGTGGGAATGGCTGCTTGGCTCTCCTGTTGTGGCATGAAGGACATTGGTGGAAGTGGTGGCAGAGGGTAGGTGTAACTCAGGTTGGGCTATGGCCCAAGGTTGTGTGGGAACCATATCTCCAAGGTTGTGGGACCTGCCTGGCTAAGGAGGGATGGGGGCAGCCTTGGGAAAGGAGGAGTGGGGGTGAGATGCTCTTGCTTAGTGTAAAAGAGGCAATGAGCAAAGCCTTAAGTATTTAAACCAGGCATTCCCTCAGTCTGAGGTTTATGTGAGTGAGGGCTGTCCTCTGGTCCAGAATAAAGGCATGGTCTAATTGGGGATTAGGCTGTGATGAGGACCATGGTGAGCAGCAGCTGTGTGCCCTCAGGAAGGATGGAGGGATGTCTGCAGAGAGGAGGAGGAGCTGTTTTTACCAGCTGCAAACATTAATCCTCATGATGTGGCTGAGGGCAGGCAGACTACCATCAGATCCTCAGAAGGGTGGTTGGTTGCTGTGATCTCGTTGGATATTTTTCATAAGCTCCACTGAGGAGCTTTGAACGTCCATATAACTCCATTGTGAGAAGAAGGCTTGATGGGTGGTGGTGGGATTTCGGCGGGTTGTGGTCTTTAGGGATTGCAGTGTCCTGGGAGCTCATCAGGATGACATATAAGCCTCCTGTGCTGCACGGTGGTGGCAGGGAGCTCTTGGGCACATCTTGCAGGAGGTTGGTGGTCAAGCCCAGAGGCCAGGTTTCTTGCTAAAGGAGCTGCTCAGTGGCACCTAGAGCACCAAAGGCAGGGGAGATTAATGGGTTAAAATTGAAAATGCTGCATGTGAGCGTCCTCACTGCAGTGTGAGAAGTGCTTACTCCTCAGACTCTTAATTAATGTTGTTCGAAACCACTTTGATTATATGAATCATTACACATTTGAAGGTGGCTGCTCAGCTCTGGCTGAAAGCTGAGGGTGCCACACCACCAGCCAGCTGTGCATCAGATAGCATTTCGTATTAAATACAGTATTTGGGTATACCGATCAAAGGCTCCAACCCATGCTGAGAAGTCTTAAATGTCTTCTGATATTTGCTGTATCTTAAAAAAACTCTCAGTTTGCCCAGGCCTTGGTCTAGCAAACAGCGGCAGCAGGCTGTTGGGTGGGATTTTATGCTGATGCCAAATCATGCTGCTGGCCTCAGCTTTGCCTGTCGGCTTTCTGGGGCTGGCTCTGCTCCCACCTGCCTTGTGCGCGGCAGGATGGGAGGCAGCTGCATCGTAAGTAACGCTGTGTCTTGAGAAACAGGTTGGTGGCTCCCAGGATTAATTTCCTATAGGAAAAAACCCTCCATTTGCCTGATCTGATAATAAAGCAAAAATGGACTGGGCTGTATGTAAATGCTGGAAGTCATGTAGTAGGTAGGACAACCTGGAAAGTGGGTTTATTTGTGTGTCTTGTAATTGAAAAGCCAAACAGATGATGGTTTTATATTCATCCACCTAATTTAAATGAAGCCATAAACCATCAACGTTTTCCCAATGAAAAGCTGTTGACAAAGTAGCTGCTAAGCTCCCACAAGTAAAAATATTCTGAATTAAATGCAGGGCATGCGTTTTGGGTGAAAGAGGGCTGAGTAAGCCTCCAAGCTAATTTGTTTTTTTCCCCCTTTAAATAACACATTTGGAAGATAAGAAAGGAGAAGAAATGTTATTTGATAGTAGATCTGTTTCTGGTGGGGGAAACACATGGAGCATGCGCGGTTGTTCACTGTGCCTGGGCTGTTGCGTACAGGTTGGAAAGATGCTTCCCAAAAGTTGTTCCCAAGTGGTTGGGAGGGCTGATGTCTTGGTGTGGGCTGGGCAGTGGTGAGCCTCTTCGTTCCCTTTTTTAAGAAGCATGTGCATTGTCATTAGAGGCTGTCTTGGCAAGCTGTAAACAGAGCAAAGTTTGTTTAATTGCCAATCCAGATGAGATAAAATAGTTTTATAGAGATTTATGGGGATAATGAACTATTAAGGGAAATTTATGAAACATCTAGCTGTGATCAGTGAACCTTTAAAGGGCTTATTGGTCAGGGATATTGTCTGCCATGGACGAATTGTGTGGTGTTGGAGCAGTTGGACTTGTGCTGTTGGCTTAAAATATTTTGCTTTATTTGCTGGCTAATGCCTCTTCCCAGAGGCTGTCCATAAATGATCCTGGCAGAAACTGCACCCTTTGTACAGGGAGAGACTGGTGGTCACTTGCCTCCTAATTTTCAACTGAATGAGAGAGAGAAAGCTGAGGGAAATCAGCTGCAGGAACCCACTGCAGAGCACTATATGCAGTACAAGGCTGGGGTGTCTTGTGTTAGTGAGCTTAAAATTGGGATAAACTGAGTTTATGTGCCCAAGCCGCCGCTGACTTCAGGGTTTCTGATTGTCCAGATGTGTGCACATCTTCCTGCCAGCAACTGAGTAATACCATAAATAAAGTCCTGCCTGAACTGGCAAAAAAAGGAAAGGAATAGAAAATCTGGAGGTTGTCAGAGAGAAGGTGAGCATCATTATGGGGAGGACCCTGAAGTGAGCATCTCCTCCTGTGTCCAGGGAGCACAGATGTAACAAACAAGTGTGGATTCTCCAGGTAGGGACCTGGACAATTGCACAATTTCTAAGGGATCAGAGAGTGGAAAATGGAAAATGACTGACCTTAACAAATATGAGGTGGCTAATCTGCATATCTGTGGGAGAAATCCCAAGTCTCTGTTACTTTTAGAAAAATACCACCCAGATAATAAGACTTTGTATAGACTATGTCTACTAAATGGTCTCGGAAACCTTGAGGCAAAAGCCGGCTGCTCTGGGGTTTTAGGTGGGTTGTGGGTAGAAGCAGCTGCTTTACGGTTAACTTGAATGACCACAGAAAATACCAAAATCTCATGTTCATAAATGGCACCTCTACTTCACTAATTCTAAAGTGTGCTTTCTTTGTAAGTAGCCTCTTCCAAAGGCTTAAAAATGCAAGTTAATCCTTTTTTGCATAATATCCATATGGTGTGTCCAGTTATGACCAGGAAGCTTGTGAGTGGAAGGACAGAGCAGCCTCAGCTTTCTGTGGGAAGCAGAGTGATGTTGAGCACCGCCTGGTCTGTCCAGCCTCCCATGGGGCTGCCCTGTGTCCCCTGGGTGTGGGTCCCACCAGCTCCTGAGAAAGCAGTACAGGAGCCTGAGGGTCTCTGCTGCTGCAGGGACAGATCCTGCGTCCATCTGCTTGTTGTGCTGCCCTGGGCCAGGGGCAGTGCTGGGAGCAGCTGGGAGATGTGGGATGCACAGGGGACCAGGACGGGCAGTGCTGCCCTGTCCTGGCTGTGCCCTCAGCCCTTTGCAAAGTTGGTTAAAAAGCCAAATAAATAACCTGTCTTCTTTGCCCTCCTTAACTGCGGTCAGAGGCGACGATGCAAATAGAAGAGGCAGTTTCTTCCTCTCCAGCCTAGCTAGTTTTGCCCTTCCTTAGCATTCCATCAGCCCAAGCAGTGTTCGGGGGGGCTGGGTTGCACGGAGAGGTGACTTTGGGGTGGTTGGTGCCCTGAGGTTGTCCCAGCTCCCTCCTTGCTGTCATCAGTGCAGCAAAGTCCAGGTGGGACCTCTAGGCTCTGCAGCAGCCTGGCCATGTAAGCTCTCACCTTCCTCAGCTATGTTTCCTATCTCAATGAGCATTAAGCATAATTAATTGCATTGATTCTTGTCCACAGCTGGAGAATTTTACAGGGAATTGTGTTCCTTTCCATCTTGTGCTGTCAGGCTGTGTGGAAAAGAAGAGAGCTGCAAAGGGGGGAGGCCAGCATGGGAGCTACACCGTTTCCCCTGTTGTTGAGCTCAGCATTTGAGTAGTTACCCAAATGCAGAGCGGCAGTGTAAGTCATGGAGACAGACTTAACTTCCAGTTGTGTTCCCAGTCCTCTAGTGCAGGTGTGTGCTCTCTAGGTCTCGCTACACCATTTCAGCTAACTTTTCTTTATGTACATGCATAGTGCCTCAGGAAACCTCTTTTTTTTTTCCTCTCCTGGACTTTTCAAGCAACCAAAAGTAAGGCAAAACTAGACCTTCAGGCACTGATGTCCCCAAATTGGGGCAGTAATTTTGCATCACGTTGTCACTTCTGCAAGAGGGTGTTTGCATGGATGGGTCTGTTCCTCTTTCACCTGCTGCCTACCCAGGCACAGCTCGCTGCCTGGCAGTGGTAGCCTGTTTAATTAATGCTGGTTTCCTACCAGCTCTTGCTTGGAGTCCTCTCTGCTCTGACACTGTGCTGCTGTTTGCTTGCTGATCTGTAGCTCTGCAAAATTCCCAGTACCTGCTCCAGGAAGGATGGCTATTTTGCTTTTCAAGGTTAATAAGATATCTTTAGTTTTCTTCTCCACCAAGCAAGCACAAGATAAATTTACATGAGAAATTTCCCCCCATAGCTTTGTTAGTGTGATCTCAATCAGTGGTCTGAAAACTGACTGGAGGTGGAAGCAGCACTTGTACAAACATGGTATAGCAGCGCAGGGCACTGTGATGGAGCCGCATCCTCCGTGGCAGGCAGGGCTGGGGTCAGGATTCCCTGCTCCAGGGTGGGGGTCCAGTGTGCAGCTGGGACACAGGCACCAGCCAAGGGAGATACAGGACCTGAAGGAGCTGGCTGCAAAGGCACTGGGGCCAGCAGGCCTGATTCTCACTTTGAGCCCTGTTTTTTTTTTTTTTTTTTTAATGAACTTGGCTTGTAAGAGGATTTTCTCTCTTTGCAATAAACAAGGATTGTATGAAATGCCTCATATCTGGTGGTCTCTGCAGAGGGTTCAGTGTGTGCCTCGTAAGGAAATGTGGTGGTGGTTTGCTTTTCTCATGTTGTCACGTCTTCCTTCAATTATGGGATAAATATTAATACCACAACCACCCACTAAACAGGCGCTGCCTGCCATGTCTTATCATCTCGTCCCTGGGCTGTTGGAACAACTTTACAACACCCTTAAGTTTAAAACAAACACACGCGAAAACCAGTCCCTCTGGATATATTAGAGCTGACCAGCAAATGTGCATTTCATTACCTAAAATATGTTGGTAGACCCAGAAGAGTGAGTGAGCCAAACGGAAGTAGACCTGCAAAAGGCTTTGGTACTGGATAAAATAAGAAAAGTTTTTTTTTCTGCCCCTCCCCTTCCTCTTCTTGACTTTTTTCCTGCTATGAATTCCTAGTTCAAGACTTGCATTTCTGAGGGAAACCCAGGCGCCAAGCTGGAAGATGCATTGTGCAGCCCAGGCACAGAAATGGCAGAGCAGGAGCGAAGCAGCAGACAGTTCGAAGAATGTCATGTGTTTTATTTTTATTTATTTTTTTTCCTTTAACGCGTCAGTGATTGGATCTGAGTGCTTGGAGTAGATAGTTGCTTGGTGTCATCCCCCCATGTGGTTCAAAGCCCCGTCAAGGTCCTGCTGTGGGAGCAGAGCTTTTGCTGGGCTGGCATCCTTGGGGGAACATGGACGGGATGTTCCTGCTCCGATTGGGGCGGTCGGCACAGAAGGGCAGGGATGATGGTGCTGTGTGGACTTTGCATGCAGCATGGCTGGGGACCACAGAGCTTGACCCATTGCCTGGGTCTGGCTCGTCCTCCAACAGGAATCCACCCTTGGCACCTCCGTAGGAGTGTGATGGGAAGGTACAGCTTCAAGATCAGCCCCATCCATGCAGACGTATCTCAGATGAGGACTGGTAACACCTAGCTCTAGATTTACACTGCTTGGTACAAATTACAGACATCAGGGCTCCCCTTTCATCCCTTCTTGGTGGGCTTGGCAGGAAAAGCGCTTGCCTTTTCCAGTGGGATTTTGTAGGCGTCCGTTAGTTTGCAGTGTTGATGATATCTTCTGGTGCTTGGAAGGATTTTGTCATCCGAGGCCAAACTGTGCAGTACAAGGATCCTATGTTGGCCCTGATGTGAAGGGGAGGCTGGGGCAGAGCTGATTTCCATGGGCTTCGAAGAGCCACACAGCAAAGAAGTGTGTAAAGAGTTGTCTTTTTTTTTTTTTGAGAAATGTTTTGCTGTTGGATGACTGGTTCGTTGTTAATGTGGAGCAATGATTTTTATTCAGCAACGTCCACGTATCCCGGTGCTTCCCCTCCAAGAAAAACACAGCAAGCTGTCTCACCAGTTCCACCAGACTGGTCTCACAGAGCAAAACCCGGCTGATGGCTCCATGCAGGGAATGTTATTGCATGTGAGAAGATGAGTCACCATCGGTTGCTTGGTCAACAGCAACTGTGTGTATTTTCTCTGTCTGGTTTTGGACAGTTTAAAAGAGGCATGCCAACTCTACCCCCTTTTTTTTTTGATGAAGAAAGAGGTGGGGAACCCATACTTGATCAAATTAAAGAAAATTCTGCTATTCCAGGTAATACTAAAGAACAGTAGCGGTAGCACTTACAAGCTCTAATGTCAGATCTTCATGAACCACTTGGTGGACATTTCTCTGCCCTCTGTCTCCAGTGCCCTGGGCTCTTTAGTGTCATCATAGCAGCATCCGCACCAGATACTTCAAGCTTCACATTTAAGATACCCTCTTACAATTTTATCATCCAGACTAAAAAGGAATAGTGTAAGCTGGTGTTACTCTGAAAGAAAAACCTTTTTGTTCTGTTAGCACCCGTGATGGACTGCTTGTGCTGCAGGCTGGGGAAGTGGCGGCTTACCCCCATTTGCTGGGTTTTGCAGCAACACTGGCAGCCTGAAGTGAAGCTGGTGGTTGGTTTTTCATCTTTCTTTTTTGGCAAAGGACAAACTCTCTGAAGGGACGGTGGCAAAGGGACCTGCTGAGCTGAGTAGCCGGGTCCATGCAGATGGGATGTTCTCTCTGTTACAGAGAAAGGTGGGTTTTGGTCACGCTTAAAGGAAAAACCACAATGAGAGAGCGGTGATGGGGGAAGCACCTTGCAAGGGCTTCAGGAGAGGCAAAGCAAAAGCCCTCACCGTGGGTGTGCATGCATGATGGAGGGGAGTAAAGAAGCAAGTCAAGTGTCCCTGTCCCTTCCCATCCCTGTGTCCCAGGGCTCCCGGTGCCAGCTTCCCCAGCAGCAGTTTTACTGCCCCATACTCTGCATCCTTCCACTTGCTGCCCTCTCTCCTGTTTCCCTTGGGAGTTTCTCAATTGCTTAGTCATTTAATGCAGGTGCAGAGCGTGGGGTGAAGCCTGACCCCTATTGCCAGTCTGCCAGGTTGTGCTTGGCACGCTGACCCTTCCTCATCCCTTCGCTGTGCTACCTGCTGCGTGATGCTGGCCATGGAGAGGATCTCCTGTCCCCTGTGGCCGGGGCTTTCTGCGTGCATTGGGGCTTTGTATTTTAGAAGAAGAGTGTCTGGAGCTTTGTCCACGGTGATTAATGCTCCTCATAGTGCCTGTCTAGATTAAATTGTTCATGGCTTTCCTGGGAATAGGAAGAACAAGGGCTCGTCCCAGCCCCTCTCTGGGAGCAAGAAGGACTGTCTTACCTGGCTGCTGCTTTGCTGACCATGTGGTTTCCCCTGTTAGGGCATGGTGTGAGCTGGGGGGGGCTCACTCTACACTCAAGCCCCTTTCCACTGCAGAGCCAGGCTGCTGGGCTGCCCAAGCAGTTAATTTGATGGGAGGTGGCAGACTTTACATCTCTATATTGTCATGTCTTAAAATGTATGAGGCGATGTGCCTGGTGACTGGAGAATGCAGAATTCTGGTCGATGGGAGTCAGGTAGATTCCTTTTTAAGTCAGAAATGTTTTACAGCTGGTCCTCGTTCTTCTTCTCTTGCAACCTGACTGATGATCTGATGCTGTAGCCAGGCCACACATAGGTACCATGTGGGGGGGGGTTACCCTCACAGCCCCCTACTCTGCCAGCCCCATGCTGGGCCATGACCGTGGGGGCCGGGGAGGGCTGCAGGGACAGAGATCATGCATCCGTTCTTCCCACCTTTTCCTCTTAATTTCCCTGTGGTCTACTCCAGTGTCATCACTGGGACACTGGCTTGGCTGGGTGTGATGCTGGGGGGGGGCTTAGGGTTTGAGCAACCCCCCAGCTGAAACACTGTGGGTTGGGGGGTGCTCAGTCTGCTCCCCTCTCTCAGCTGCCAGTGCCTGGTCCAGGAAAAGTTGGTGGTCACGCAGTCCTGATTAGCAGGAGGTGGTGTGCCTTTGTCTTGGGTAGGACAGCAGTCTTGTCCCAACACAGGGGCCCTGGAAAAATAGCAAATGTCACTCTCTGAACTTCTGATGGAACAGCCCAGTTCTCAGCCCTTTCTTGGCATGGAGAGGTGGAATTGCAGCATTCTTGCACGGCCTTTGCAGTTGGTGAGAAATAGCAGCGCCAGCTCCAAAGCAGGTGTTTTGCTTTCACTTCCTGTGAGGTGGGGATCCTGGTGCCTTTCCACTGTTGGGATCTCCAAAAAATTTAGGGATGTAACCCAAGACAAAATATTTTGCCACACTGTTGGCTGCAGGTTGAGTAGGGTGAAGGGGGGAGTGGTTTTCAGAGGGGGAGCAGACAGCAGGGAAGGGCCACAAGAAGGTGAGCTGTAATAGTAAAAGTTTAAGGGAAAATGAAGTCTTTAGGGAGAGCTGTAGTCATAAGCTGACATTTAAGTAGCAGAAGTTAAGAAAAAAATTTTCCCAGGGACAGATTATCCTGTAAATGCTGCTTCAGAGCTGCCTGGACCCTGTGTGTCAAACAGTCTGTGCTTTTGGCCACTGTGTGGAGATGCTGAACCAGGTGGGTGGGTATACAGTGTCATCCTGTACTGGGGATTTTGGATTTCTCCCTTTCTGGGGAGGTGTGTGCTTCAAAGCTCCAGTAGGATAAATAGCATCTATGCCACTGCACCCTCCCCACCACATCGCCCTTTGAAGCGCACATGCCATTGCTGCCAATTGCCATGAGGACAGGCATCGGTATGTGCCCCTCTCACTGGCTGTCGGGACCTCACTGCTCTGGTTTGCTGAAGGGCAGGCGCACGGTTTTGCTTTGTTGCCTTCCTGGGAGGCATCATCTCTGTGTCTGGCAGCCAGCAGTGTAAGAAACGGGAGAAAGGGCTCTGCTCTATTTAAATGTGTTGCCCCAAACTCACTGTGCACCCCAAGGTTGCTGGTGTGCCTGGTCACCCCCCAACTGGTGCTTCCATTGGCATTCTCCCATGACTTTGCTCTTTGGGCATAGCTTGAGGGTCCTCCAGGTCATGGTGATAGCAACTGGGTTTTTTTTGGTTTTCCCCTTTGCTCTGGGCGTGAAGGAGGTGCTGAGAAGCACCAAGGCAGAATGGCCCATCCCTGTCATGAGAGTAAGCCCAGGCCTTTGGCTTCCTGTTTTCAGTTGTGCAAATGGGTTATATTTAATTTGTTCTATTTTAGTTTGTAAGGCTTTGGATGGACACGGTGCTTATCTGTGCTGAAGCTGCCTGGTGCAGGTGGGTTTTAGCTGCAATGGCTGAGAACCGGGCCACTGTTGTTGGGCACATATAAACCTGTGTACCAGCATGAGTGACAATAAATTGTTGTTTTGTGGTGGGCTGCGAAGGGTCCCTGACTCAGTGCTGGTTGTGTTTGTTAAAACAAACAAGTCTAATGCAGGATGCAAAATTCTTGACAAATGGCTTTTAAATATTTGCCTGCAGGATGCGATAAGGTGGTGATCTGCACGCGTTGGCAAGTTTCTTTATTCAAAATGAATTAATTTGACTCATAATAGACATCTCAGTACTTACCTCAACCTAAACCCACCAAACTTCCTCATTTAGCAATGTGCACACTGGTGCAAGTATCAATGATGACTGAGCTCAGACTGAGCTCAGTTGGTTTTGGGTGGCCCCATGTGTGTCTGGCGGTGGCTCAATCTGGTTCAGCTGGTCCCAGAGCTGCACCAGGAGCTTTGCCTGTGTCAGCAGGAGGTGCTGTGCTCTTTCTTTTCTTTTAGAATTTTACAATTTCAAGTGTGGGGGTGTTCAGAAGCAGAATTTATGGTTATTTTTTTCTTGTCTGTGGAGTAGTTGTGCCAAAATGAACTGGGTAGAAGTGGGAGGGAAATAAGAGACTGGGTTACTTCCCTGAATTAACACTTAGGTGGAGGGCAGAGCCTGGGGATGGAGGATGCCCTGTACCCTCCTCTGTAGAGGAGCAAAGGAGCTTTGTAGAGAAGCGGTGGGACTGAGGGAAGGAAAAGAAGTCCAATGGCCTGTGAGGCTCAGTGAGGGTCCCCAGCCAGTGCTTCGGGCTCCAGGTGCCACAGGCTTGGATCTAGGACCAGGCACTGTGTTGATGCAGCTGGTGGAGGTTTTTCAAATCACTTGTGCTTCAGTGATGGGAAGAGATTCTGGTAGCCCCAGCTTGCTGGCGGAAGCCCTTGCCATGACTTTGGACATGTCATACCTGTTTCTTCCCGTGCCGTCTTTGCTCCAGTCATGCTGGGACCAACCTGCACCTCATAGGCAGAGCCTCCTCTGGTGTGTTCTCATCGGCTGGCTTTTCTATGCTGTTTTACGCTTTTCCTGCACACACTAGTAGAAAGAGAAAGGTTTAACCCACTAAACCAGTCTGTGCAACAAATGGTCGTTCTTTCTTGTTCTCTCTTTTCATATCCTTCAGCCCCCCAACAAGTGCATCATCTGCCAGCCCATTTCAGGGCGCTGGGGTGGTCTGTATGCTGGGAGGAAGACACCCCTTGTTGGAGGAGCAACACTGGTTTTCTTTTCTGTACTCCTGCAGCAGCCAGTCTGATCAGTTCAAGTCACCACAAGTTGGTATAGATCAGCTGGGCTAATGTTGAACTTGGGCTTGCAGTCTGGCTACTCATATCAGCATCCCCCAAATACTGGTGTTTTTACTGGAAAGGTACTTTAGAAGTAGCACAGGTACCCCTGCACTGGTGCACTGACCCCATCTTTCCCAAAGAGGTGGGATGAGCATCATGGCAAAGGGTTAGACTTGCTGTGAGGGCAAAAGGCCCTCTCCTGCCTGACCCAGAGGTCTCAGAAGCACAGCTGTAGGGCTCATGTGCCTCCTGGGCTTGCAGCAGGGCTCTTGGTATCCTGCTTCTGCCAGTGGTAGTTTGCGCTCACGAGCAGGTGAAGGACTTGCAGTGGACATGATTTTTGGAAGCTGGGTCCTCCTTTGAGGATAGCAGTACAGATCTTGCTGGCTTCGATACATAGTGCTTGGAGAAGCATGCAGGCTACCTGGGTAACTGAGGAACAGCCCTTCATAACCCCCTGTGCTGGCTGGGAGCAGTAGCCAGATACTGGTGTCCGCTGAGACATGTTGCTTAGTACATTTTGGCTGAGAAGCCCACGGTAATTGAATCTCATATTGCTCAAGCCAGGTAGGTCACTGTTAATGTTATTCAATAGATGAAATCTAGGAAGTCCAACAGACTTTCCTAATTTTGCATCCAGATGGTGACAGATAGGGCTTTGTAATAAAAGTTCAGCAGGTTTTTTTATTATGTGATGCTTAGACGGGCTGTTGCTATTAACTACCCTTCTGTGTTCAGAAGGCACCACAGCCCCTGGGCTCAGGAGGGCTCCTGAAGCCCAGGAGACATGCTAGAAAAATGCCCGAATACACGTGTGCACTTAAACCCAATTCCAATGCTGATACCAAGAGGCTTTTTGAAGGAGAGGACTGGGCAGGGGATCAGGCTTAGGACACCAGTCCCATGGACCATGCGTGGCTTGTAGCCTTGGTCTGCACCATACCCTGCAGGTGTGTTCTGCCTGCAGTGTCCCTAGTCCCACCAAATTTTAGTTATTTTCTGTAAGAAACAAAGTGTTTTACTTTAGAGCCTTCCCTGCTTTAGAACCACCTTCTACCGTGGAGCCTTCCACCTGAGAGTACTGAGGGAGCTGGTGGAGGAGGTGCTTACCAAGCCATTCTCCATCATTTATCAGCAATCCTGGCCAACGGGGGAGGTCCCAGATGACTGGAGGCTTGCCAGTGTGATGCCCATTTAAAAGAAGGGTCAGAGGGAGGATCTGGGGAACTACAGGCCTGTCAGCCTGACCTCGGTACCGGGAAGGATTATGGAGCGGTTCATCTTGAGTGCACTTACACGACATGTGCAGGACAACCAGGGGATCAGGCCTAGCCAGCACGAGTTTACGAAAGGCAAGTCCTGCTTGACCAACCCGATCTCCTTCTATGACCAGGTGACCCGCCTAGTGGATGAGGGGAAGGCTGTGGCTGTTGTCTACCTCCACTGCAGCAAAGCCTTTGACACTGTCTCTCATGGCATACTCCTTGAGAAGCTGGTGTCTCATGGCTTAGACAAATGTGCTCTATGCTGGGTGAAAAACTGGCTGGGTGGACAAGCCCAGAGGGTTGTGGTGAATGGAATTAAATCCAGTTGGCGGCCGGTCACAAGTGGTGTTCCCCAGGGCTTACTTTTGGGGCCAGTTCTGTTTAATATCTTTATCAATGATCTGGATGAGGGGATCGAGTGCACCCTCAGCAAGTTTGCAGGTGACACCAAGCTGGGAGGGAGAGTTGATCTGCTTGAGGGTAAGAAGGCTCTGCAGAGAGATCTGGACAGGCTGGGTCGATGGGCCGAGGCCAATTGTATGAGGTTCAACAAGGCCAAGT
>JANZLQ010000064.1:1393388-1466275 GCA_026212715.1 Elanus axillaris | reverse complement strand
TATTAGAAAAAATTTCTTTACTGAAAGGGTTGTCAGGCATTGGAACAGGCTGCCCAGGGAAGTGGTGGAGTCACCGTTCCTGGAGGTGTTCAAAAAAACATGTAGTCGTGGCGTTTCCGGACATGGTTTAGTGGGCATGGTGGTGTTGGGTTGACGGTTGGACTTGATGATCTTAAAGGTCTTTTCCAACCTAAATGATTCTTTGATTCAAATCTGCTTTTGGGATTAGAGGCCTGTGTTTCCTCTTACGAAAGTAGAAGGGATGTAATCTTCCATGGGTTGAAGCACAAAATCTCTCCCTGCACAAAGTGGTGTCTCAGTCATCTCTCCCTGGTCTCTCTTCCCAAACACCACCGCTTCTCGTGCTTTAACATTTTTCATTTTTGCATTCCATTTGCATCTCCTGCCGTCCGTTCCTCCTTGCTCTGGGTGGAGAAAAGGAACCTGTAGGTGCAACCACAACAAGGAAAGTTGGAAGTCCTGTGGTCTGGCCTGTTGTTTGGGGTTTTCCCCCAGCAAATATACTGGATTGCAGGTGGTGGGTACCCTGTTACATTTGCACAAGATGGGGCAGAATAGAGAAGGGATTTCTTCAAGGGAATACCTGTGACAAAGACCAGTCTGGAGCCTCTGTCCCCTGGGCTGTGCTGCCCAGATGCTGTCATCCCTTGCAGAGGGACATGAGCTCAGTATCTTGCCCGAGACCATATGCACAGAGAGACCAGACTCAAAGTCTCCAGGTGCTCCATATCCAAGTTTGACTCACCAGTCTGTGCTGCCTGGGGGTAGTTCCCTCTGTGAATATATAGTGGTTTTAATTAATCATCCTCCCATAGAAACTGTGTATGTAGCTGCTTGTGTTAGCAAGGCGAGTGTGTGAGCGGGATAGCTGTGCCTCTGTGGGTGTGTTATCCTACATAAAAATCTTTCTATAAATAAATAAACAGATAAAGGGATTGCTGCCATGGGACGTCCCTGCAAATGAGCTCTCAGTATGTCTGCAAACTCTCTCGTATAAATAACCTCATTCAACAAATTCAGGGCTAAGTGGCCCATCTGGGGATGAGTGTGCTGTGCCTTTGAAGGGAGGCTGGGGATGATGGAGCAGGCGGGTTCCTCCAGTGCCTGCAGTCGGTCATTGAGCCTCCCTCCTTTCCCTAGACAGGCTCAGGCAGATGGAGGGTTTATCCACTGTGGCACTGTGCTCCTCTGGTGGCATGATGGCTCAGGCAGATCAGAACAGGTGTGTGGCAGCAGGGAAAAAGGACTTCTGGTGCTCTGCTTCGCTAGATAAGGAGCTGGTTTGTTGGGCTTGCTGCTCTTGCTCCCACTGCCCTGGCTCTCAAGGGATGCGGCAGTGGCTGTGACTCAGGGCTGCTGGCAAGCTCCCAGCTCAGGTCTGGATGGGGAGAACAGTGCAGGGGCTGCCTGAGGGCACTCGGGTAGCTCTGCTCCTGACTGTGGCTGGTGGATCAGGAGCGAGCCAGCTCAGTGCCCGAAGGGAAACCCGGTTTGGCTTTGAGAAGCAGAGCTGAACTTGAAGAGATGGCAGTATGGGGTTGCTTCAGAAAGGTAGAATGAAGATACCTGGTTCTGGAGATGACCAGGCGGTTTCTGTGTTTGCCCCCTGCTCAGTGCAGGTGTTTGTGCCACTGCAAAATGGAAATGATGCCCTTGCCTGGTGCCCGAAGGCAGAGGGTGGGTGCTGGTGCAGGACTGCTGCTTCCCAGCCCTGAGCCCGGAGAGCTGTGATGTCCTGGTGGTTCCTCCTGAAAGGGTTGAAGATCACTGAGTGGAAGCCAACCTGCCTGTTTACCAAACAAACAAAAAAAGGCTGCATAGGACAGGGCCTGCCATGGGTGGCTCTAGGCTTTGTGGAGGAAAGCTATAATATGCTGGTGGAGTCAGAGAGGGGATTTGGATGAGGAAAGGTGGGAAGAGAACAGGGGAAAGGAGGAAGGGGTGTGAGAGGGCAGAGGCCGGGGGCAGGAGGAGGATAGGAGTGGAGAGGGGCTGAGGGCGAGCAGGAGGACCACCCTGTGTCTGGGACCCACCCCCCATACAGCTTCCCATCATTTCTCTAGTGCCACTTGTCATCACATCTCTGGGGTTGGGAGTTTGCAGCTCTGAACTGCCCCATCCCCTCCCAGGCTGGTTCATTCCCTGCTCAGCGAGAGGAGCTGCCGCAGCAGCCCGGCCCCTCTTCCATTTACAGGGGCACAGCTGGGACTTCTCACAACTTGAAGCTCCCTGCAGAGCTGTTTACGCCCCTGTTTGCGACTTGTGTGTCTGTCTGTACGCTGGGGAGCACTCTTGCCTCTCCGTGCACATCCCATGGCAGATGCTCAGAGGGTGTGTGCTGTGTAGCACGCTCAGGAGTCACCAGGAGACCTTTCCATCAGTGATGCAGCTTTCCTCCTGCTGTTCACTGACTCAGTTAGAAGTGATTTTGTGGACAAGCCACAGTTTTAGTTTGTAACCGTGATTTATCAGCGGCTCTGCGGCCTGGAGTTGCTCCATCAAATGCTTTTCCTCGGCTGAGTATTTTTGTTTCGGGGCAGGGAGAAGAGCTGATGTTAAGGTAGGGTGTGAGCTGTGCAGCTAGATGCTTGTAGGGCATTTTGAAGAAATCCTACATAGAACAACTGTTTCAAGACTTCATGTGCTCGGTATGAACAAGTGAAGAGTTGCTTTGATTCCCCTGCTTTTTGCGGGTGAAGTTTTCAGCAATAAAAATGCCCGTTTTTCTTTCTCGTTTCTCAGGAGGAAGAAGGAAGGAAGGTGGGGATGAGCACTGGTGCGCTCAAGTGGTTGTGGGGCAAAACCACCTCTTTGGCAGAGCTCACAGACTTGTTTTCTTTGCTGGAGCTGCAGAGCTTCCCCGTGAGCCTGGTGTCACTCAGGTGTCTCAACACAGCAATGCTCTCACTTGTTTTAATGCCTGCCCCTTCCTGAGCTGCCTCCCAGGGCCCTGTTTCAGAGGTGGCAGCCTTCACCCCGTGGCAAGTCTGGATATGAGGCAGGTTTTGGCTGGCGTGGACCATCCCTGTGCCAGCTGGCAAAAGGCGGGCACTAGGCTCCATCTCCCCAGCCTGCTTCTGGATGAGGAGGGTGCTCAAGGCTTGCTTTTCTTCTATGGGTGTACTTTTCTGCCTGAAAAAAAAGATGCAGTGAAGGTAGAAATGCTAAATTAAAACTATCCATGGTTTATGTCTAATTGGTTTGACTTTGTCGAGGCTCAGCAAAGGAGCACTCCTTGAGCTGGGCACAGGTCTGCACTGGAGGACGGTGACCTTGGGCATTGGCACCTTCGCTGTGCTTGAGTGGGCGCGTGGCAGCTGGCTCTATCCTGGTTAAACTAAAGGCATGAGATGAAAAGGGTGCTGACCTGCTGGTTGGTGAGCTGGGATGAAAGCAGCAGTCTTGAGACTGGCAGCCAGTAGCTGCCATCTGAAGATATAGCTATCTACCCAGCAAAAAATGTTTCCTTGGAGCTCTGGGAGAGCAAGCGGAGGATCAGCTTGCTCTTTTTGATGTGTTTCTGAGCACATGCAGGGGATACGAACTTGCATGCTCTTCACACAGCAGGGAGAAGGGGGTAGGATGTTTTTTCCTCTGCCAGGGCCATTTGTGCCAGGAAAGACCAGCTTCTGCGCCTGTCTGCTAGTGGAGGAGCCAAGCGGTTTAGGCTGTCCTGAGTCGTGCAGGGGTCTGGGGACCTGATGCTCTCTATTCCCGGAGTTTTCCAAATGCCATTCAGCTTTTGGTGGCTATTCTGTGTACCTTTTGAAGATGGTCAGTGAACAGAGTGTGCACACCCATGTCTCAAACTAATACACAGCACATGGTCTCTGGTGCAGCAGCATGGCTGAGCCTGTGCGTAGCAGCAAGTACAAAAGTAGTTTGATTGTGGCCAAGGAGATGAGAAAATCTCCCCAGTATCAGCATGGTCTGCTTGGGTGCTTGCAGAGGGGCAGCAATGGGCTGGGAGAGGTCTCTCTGGGAAAGGTCTCAGGCCTCCTGTGCTTCTTGAGGTCTGGCAGCCCTTTCTTTTAGCACAGCATTCACCGATTGCTCTGTTTGATACTTGTGGTTATTCAACCGCCACATTTTGGGGAACATCTAATGACAGAGGTCCTTGCTAGGACCAGAGGCTGAGGGCAGATGACAGTCCGTGGGTCTTGGTGAAATGCTGAGCATGGATCTATGAGGCACAAAGCACGCTGGAAGCCCTGGAGTACTCTAACTGCGATATTTGGAGCTGTTACAAGCTGATCAAAACCAGATTATCTGCGTTCATCAAATATCTTAAAGGGCCCTTCTCACTTCTTGGGACTTTATTATGAGGCTGTGACCACCATGTTCTTTTCTGATCCAGAAGGAGGTAGCTCTGAGCTGAGAGAGTAAGGGGTGGGAACGAGCAGCCGTGAGGAAAACTGATGGTGGTCCCATTCAGTGCTACTGCTCAGAGGTGTTCCCGGTGGCGCGGTGTTAAATATCATTTTAATGTGGACAACATCCCCCTAAATGAAGCAGAACGCAATATGAGATGAATCAAAACTGTGCTAATGGTGGAAAATGTACATGGCTTTTAAAACTAGTATTACGGTGGGACTCGATCTGTGTGTCACAGGAGACCTTGAAAGGTTGGCCCTTTGCTCAGCCAAAGAAGACAGGAGAAGAATTCCCGGCTGCTGAAATGTCCCCTGTTGAACTGACGGTGGTGGGGCAGAAGAGGGAGGGAGAGGTTTGCCTAAGGGACAGTACTCAACCAGTACTACCCTCTGATCTGCAGTAATGGAGAAAAGGGAATGGGGGAGAGGTAAGAAATCTTCTGTTGCCACAGTTGTGTGGGGTAAAGGGAAAGTCAGACTTTCCCCCGCCTTTAGAGTACCTCTATCCCATGGATTTAAACACTGGCTTTAAAAGGAGAATAAAAAATAACAAGGACATGGATAGATGGTTTCTTTTTATCTCTACAGCTGAAGAGATAAATGTGACATTAATTATGTGACACAGCTTTGAAAATCATTATATATATCTGTTTTTTTTAAAAGGGGGTTTCAGATTTCTGCCTGGGACTAATAAAGAAGGACAACTTTAAAAAAAAAACTTTAAAGATGATCTGTAGGGAGAGAGTTTGCTGTCTTAATTTTCTCTTCTGTAGATGAAGCTTGTTCAGCTCTCCTATCTCTTGCAGAGAGTGAGCGTGCATGTGTTTGAAGGAGATGCTGAGAGAGGGAAACCCAAGGCAGCTTGTGAAGTTTGATAGAAGAATATGGGCTTTTGGATGGGTGGGGGGTGAGAAGGGGCTGCGGGAGGGAGAAGCGTTGAACTCTACACCCCTCTGTCCTGAGGAGAGAGGAAATTAGAACAGTTAGCATCACTGAGTAAGCAGTTTGCATGTTTTTCTCGAGGTTTGCAGGCACCCGCCTCCTGAGCTTGGTTGCGATAGAGCAGGCAGAGCATCAAGGCGGGTGAGGTTAGTGATGGCATTTGAAGCAGCGGGTTAGTTGCCATCCCCATCCTGGCCGTGGGCTCGGTGGCTCCACCGACCCTGCATGGGGCTGACTGGAGGAGTTGGAGGTTTTGCTCTGTGTGAAGTCTTGGCGGGCGCTGGTTTCTCCTCGAGGGCTTGGCTGGGCACCAAGTTGCTTTGCTCCTCAGCAAAACTCTGCCAGCGCTGCTAGGGAGTTCACTGAGAGCCATCCCACATGCAGGTGAGCACCTGGGACGGTGCCTGTCATGCACAAGGTGGTCCCCGAGCCGGTGCTGGGACTGCATTGGTCAAGAAACATCTCAACAAAAAGTGGAGTTAAGCTTTGACACGTGGCTTACAGGGTCACTGGCCTGAGACTTTTTTGCTTGCAATATCAAACTGAAGGTTTTTGGTTGGGGTGTTATTGGGTAGAAACAAACCCGAGAAGCCTTATTTGAGCCGCATTCTCAACTGCAGGTCCAACACGACAAGGAGCTGTGGCAGGCTTCGGAAAGGGGTTGAAGTAGGTGGTCCTCCAGCAAGTGCAGTCATGGTCGATGGTTAGAGGGGATGCAAATTTATACTACCCAGTGTCAAGAGCTTCTCACAGCAATCTGCTGGTGGGTATAAAATGACGTGGCACTAGGACAGGGAGGCAAGTTGCTCGGGATAGAGGGAAGAGATGGAAAAATGTGAGATCAGTCCCTATCTATGGTCAAATCCTTGTTGCAGAGCCAAAGTGCGGTCAGGGCTGCACGGGGGGGATGAGGTGGTGGTGGAGTCTTGAGCACCCTGTGGAAGGAAGCCTTGATCCACAAACAAACTGGTTCTAAATAAATGTTTAGTAAAATTGGACTCCTTAAATGAGGATTTCCTATAGATTGCTTGGAGGATGCCATGGCGAGGCCTCTTTTGTCAGTGATTTTTGGTGTCAGGTAAAGGTGGAGTTCTACAAGTGGGAGAGGAGCAACACCTGGGTGTTCACTCCTGTTTGCAGAAACTCAGCGGTTCTCCTGCTTTGTGGATCTTCAGGTTGCTAATCCAGGCAGGGTGTGTACAGCAGGGTTTTCAAAGGGTTAATAAGGGCTTTTTGCACCAAGAAGCAGTTGGAAATCCATGAGCATTGGGCTTCAAGCTGCTGTAAGTGCTGTGAGGAAGCCCAGGCAGCCTGGTGCTTCCTTGCCCTTCTCCCCAGCGTTTGGCAGCTGGAGGCAAGGGGCTGCCTGCAGCAGAGAAAGACTCCAGGATGGTAAATATGCCCCACTTGAAAGCAGAAAACCATGCGATTTGCCAGTGCCTGAGTCACTGGCGCAGCAGTCGTAACCTTGGTTTGCGGCGTGGCAGACGGTAGTGGTGCTAAGTGAGATTTCATTAGCGAGAACAAAACCGTATGGCCAGATGAAAGCCGTGGTGGCTGTGGCTTTTGTAGTTAATTTGGGCTTTAGATGCATCTCTGTTTACCCTGTGCATTACTCTGGAGTGGCTGTGTCGGAAGTTGCAGTGGTGGCTAGTTAGTTGGAGGAAAGAGCTGGTCCACGTAGCTCCACTGTGAGTTGGTGCCTGTGGCTCGGGAGAGCTCCAGCCTTGCAGTCAGCACTGGATCTGCACGGTGCCGGGATCCATGCTGCAGGGCTTGGCACACTTTGCACGCTAGAGTAGAGGCCAGGATCTCTAAGCTGTATATCTACAGAGCTCAAGCTTGCAAGGCATGATGCTTCTTAAAAATGAGTTTGCTATACGGTACGCCAAAACTTTATTGAGGTTGAGCTTGATTCCTGCCCTGTTTCTGCCCCCGCCACCTGAAGAGCAGCCTGCAGAGAGGCAATTGCCATTTTGAAGGGTAAAACTTTCTGAAGTTTGTTACTGGCTCCATCTCTTGCTTGCTGCTGCTGTTTTGGTGAGGACCCTGCTGCCCCGTGCTCTGTGTGCAGGGCTGCAGCCTGGGGAGCCATGGGGCACTGCAGGTCCCGCTCCGCAGCCCGGGCTGGCGGGGGGGGATGTGGGAGCTCTGACTTTCTCCTGCCCAGGGACCCACCAGGTATCCATGGCCATGCACTGCAGCTCATCTGCACAGGCAAAGCGGCTTTCCCACTTGATGTGAGCTCTGCCTTGAATGTGTCCTCCTGGCAAGAGGTTCCTTTCCTCTTTCTCAGTCTCTCTGTGCAATGGGGATTTCTCCTGAGCAAGTGGGGACCTGGGGTGAGGAGTGGAGAGGGCTCTCTGGTCACTGTCGCTTTGCCCACCAAAGACCACCGACTCTCTCGGCCAGTGGCATAAGGGATGTTGTGCTTTGCAGTCACCATTGGGCATGTGCAGGGGGAGATGGGGAGCGCAGAGACGTGGCAGTGAGGAAGATGGGATGGCAATGATGGTCACCGCATGGAAAGGCAGTAAGGAAACATCCTTGTGAGAAAGGGGGAAGGAAGGAGGTTCCTGCTGGTGTCAGTGCCCTCCCCCTCCCTCCGGCACAAAATAAATTTTGGAAAGACATCCCAGAGAAACGCACTGCTGAATTTGGGTGGGTTGGGTGTCTAGAGTACATGGTGGCTTTGTGATTTTATAACATTCATCTGCACACTTGCTGATGAAAGGCTAATAACTCCCGTATGGGATCTCTCAAGGGGATTGCATCTTGCTAGCAGAGATGGGACGCAGGGAAAAGCCAGGCAGCTCAGACCCCTTCTGCGAGGGGGATTTTTCTGCTGCCTCACGTGTGGTAGCTGGGAGTCTGATGCAGCCTTTGTCCATCAGAGCCTGTTGCATCTTGGCATCTTCCCAAGGTGAGATGATGCCATGGTTGTCCTCCTCCTCCACCCTGATGGATGGTGGCCGGGCAGGCTGGAGGACCTGCCTGTGGCAGAGCAGGATTAGGTCACCCTCTGCGGTGGCTCCTGCTGTGTGGTGGCTGCGTTTGGAAGCGGTGGCCCTGCGTAACCTCCAGTGCAGGTCCTGCTAATATTTGCTTTATGACATATCTTTGATAATGTTTCGTGTGTGCCCAGCGAGGCCCTATAACTCAGCAGTGCCGTTCCAGCCAGCATAACTTTAGACCAACAATAACAAAAATAAATCACTCCACACTTTCCGTCGAGTATATATTTAGATGTTACTGTACATGAGCCACCAAGAGAAAATGATGTGTTTATTGGGGGCCAGCCTTGCACCTCCCAGCACATGCCCCCATGCTGGTGCTGCCTGCACCCCACGATGCTTGGTCATGCCGGGATGCAGACCCCGGGGTCACCCCTCCGGGTGCCTGTCAGCATCTCAGTAAATCGTGGAGATCCCCCTGCCCTCGCCCAGCATGGGCTTGAACTTTCCCTTGAACACAGGGGCTCAGTTGAAATCAGCAAAGCCCACCCAGAAGGTTTTGGCAATGGGAAGGGGGGAGGCACAGAGATGCCCCCCGTACAGTGCTCCCCCTTCCCGCCAGCGTGGCCGAACACAGACTCTCATTTACGCTCACGAGCAGCGTCCCTTCTCCTGCCACTGCCTCCCCAGCCTCCTCCCAGTTGTTATTTTAAACACGCCAACCTCAGCGACCACCTTTCAGCTCCAAAGTTTTCTGAGAAAATAAAAGTGTGCGAGCTGCAGGGTCATTCTTCCCTGCTGCCCTTTGCTGCACGCTCTGCTTCCAGCCTGTTTTCCATGGCAGCTCGTGGCAGTACCTGCCGGTTCGCTTCAAAACCTCAGACGTGGCCCGTGGTCCTTGTCGCTGGGCCAGCTGCCTGTGCCGCAGGAAGATCCAGGGCACATCTCCTTCTGCAAGATGCTGTCTGGTTTGCACCATCGTAGGGCGGGCACGCAGGTGATGTGTAAATGAACATGGAAACAGATGCACTCATCGCTCTTTCACTCACCTGAGCAAAATGACTGTTCTCAGTGTGGCCAACCTGGCATCTTTTTTGAAGGGTCTGGTTGTATATTTTTTTCTCCAGTAGAGCTGGGCTTGTGTGGGGGTGTTGGGACTCCCTTGAAGTATGGAAATCCGGATGCCCTAAACGCTTCTGTTGCTTTGGGATACATGGATGGGGGAGTCTGGGAGAGGAGTAAGATGTGGCCATTCTTGCTGGCAGCAGCTCCTTGAGGAAGGGCTCTTGGCTCTCCTAGGGGAGAGTGCTTGTTTTTGGTGGTGCTTGGGGCTGCAGGGATTGAACCTTTCCAAATGGTATCAGGGTTTTTTCTTATTATTAAGACTCGTGTTGTTCCTCCATATTAGGATACAGACAAATTTATTCTTTAGTCTCTTTCGCATGCATGGGACTAGTCCTAGTGCCGACACCAATTCCCTACCCCTTCTTTTCTTGCCCAAAGCTCTTATTGTCAGTTCTTGGTCTGGCAAGCACTTCCAGTCCCTGACCTTTGGGTTCATGGTGCTTAATGTGTTTATTATGAAATAATCTCCAAGTGGTTGAATCTCCTGGCACGTGTGGCTGTGATCTCCGTAGCACACCATCTTGCACCCCCTTCCTGTGCAGTCAGAGGCTGGAGCGTTAATTTGGGACTGAGCTCTGCTGCTCCAACTCCTTTGAGCTGCAGTGAGCTTGGGGGGCTGCAGCAGGCCCTTCTGCTCTCCATCTCCTCCCTGTCTTTCCTGCTGGGGCTGAGGAGGGGGGTGCCCCAGTTCTGATAGTGCTCTCAAGCCACCATTGTTCGTAGCTGTGCCCATGCTCAGTGCTGCCTGAAGGCAGGATTTGCCTCTTTTTGATTTCCAGCCAGGTATGGATTAACCCCTGTGTATCCAGAGGGAATTCCCACCAGTTCTCAGCCCAGCAGCTGCAACAGAGGGTGGGCAAAGTATAGCAAGGCCTTGGGCTGTGGATCCTTTCTTGATGTTGTTCCCTGTGGCAGGGTGCCCGCAGAGCTGGGCAAGGGTACAGCCGCACACAACTCCATGTGCATTTTCTTCCTGAGGCCCTTTGCACGTTGCTGGCACTTGCAGGGCAAGCCAGGGTTCGGCGAGGGTCTGCTTCATCCCACTGCGGTCCTTCGGGCATCTTGTGGCTGCCCACCCAAGCCTGGAAGAGCACAGAGGGTTGGGAACACCCCAGGAGAGAACAGTGATGGGGTCTGGGGTGTTGTGGTCTGAATTTCTGCCTCTAAAAGCAGCATAGTCCTGGGGTGTGTGTGCACAGGGAGGAGGCAGCACTCTGGTGATCTGGAGGAGATGCGGTCTTGGCTCAGCCCACCTTTGCTGGAGGCCTCGGGCAGCCACTTGGCCTCTGTGTGCTGGAGAGCCCTGTCTTTTCTCTCAGATGCCAAGCCCATGTGAACTGCCTGGCTTTCCTTGTGTATGCATCCAGCCTTAGAGCTGCTCTGTGCTTTGCTTGGGTAGAGGAATGCTAGAGCATGAGTAATAATCCAAACCAGACTAGAACTTGGCTCTTCTGCCTGCAGCGAGTCTTTGACCTGATCTTGCTTTGCCCTGTGCAAAGTCTGGTTTCCACCAGGACACCCACCAGAAGAGAACGCGGGAGTGCTTCTCACCATTTTTAAGCCCAGAGCGGCATTAGGACCAGGCTCAGATACTGCAAAACTTTTGAGGGTGCTTTCCCCTCCTTACAGTGCTGCATTGGTGACAGGAGCTGCCAAAGCTGCAGATCTTTTGAGTGAAAAATCTTTGTCCTGCTGCATTGCTTCTTTGTGGTGGGGATTGTCATCTGCATTCGTTGACCCCCAATGGGACCTTGCTTTAAAATCTCCTGGAGCTCCATCACAGCAGAGAGTGGGGATGGAGAGGGCAGGGTGCTCCTGGGGTAGTGGGAGAGCGGTGGCTTGGTGGGTAAGCTGAGGCAGCATGAGTGCTGCCCAGACACCAGATCTCCCACCTGGGCGTGCGTCCTCACGGTGAGTGACCAGCACAAGGAGAACTAATGCACGCCAAGGAGAATTTGCTTCTGGGAGCGTCTTGCTCCAAGGTCAGGGCAGAGGTTGTTTCAGGAGCCCAGCGGAGGAGGAGGTGGCTGTGACATCCAGAGCACCCCAGAGCCACGCGTGGCGTTGCCTTTGAAAGCGGCTTGTTTCCCTTCGGGGCTGGCTGACCACGTAAATGATGGGTTTTTCAAGTATCTCCTCCTCTAGACAGCTCAGCCTGGATGTATGCGGAGGGCTGGCCTTGCCCTGCTAGTTATAGGGATCATGCATCTTTGCTTCAAGGCCTTGACAAGGTGGGCAGAGGCTTTTTCACAGTAGCCTATGGAAGTCAATGTCAAGGTTTCTTTGGGCATCAGTGAATTTCAGATAAGAACTGTAATTGCTGCTCAGCACTGTAAACCTAATCTCTTTGCTCCTGAGCCTGAACTTGCCTGCCTTGGACTATAAACGATCCACAGCAGTAAAACACATGCACATCACGTTTGCTGTAGGTCTGTTCCAGAGCATTTGCAATCAAATATCATTAAATAAGCACAGTTCATAGCCTGCCATCAGTGAAGCTGTTAGGTTTGGAAGTAGACTGTGCCCTGGGAGCTGGCTGTGCAATTACTTATATTCAGTAAATGCGCTGCTGAGTGGGTCTTTTCACCTCAGCATCCCTAGATGGGTAGAGCTAATGCCTAGAGGCAGGAGTCTGGGTTGCACACGTGGCCTCAGCCACTTAGGAGTGTTGTGCTGGAGAAGCGTGGCTGTGCAGGAATGGTAGCACCCAGCAGAAGACCTGTGGTCCTTGTATCTTTCAGGAAAAGTAGCTCCTGCCGTGGGACAAAGAGTTGTTCTGAGATGTCCACCGGTCTCTGAGAAGTCCATGGAGCCACACCATGCTGCTGCCTTGTTGACTGGGGGCGTGGATGATGCTGCATGGTCTACGTGGAAGACGCTGAATGGGTCTGTGTGCCACCGTTGTAGGAGAGCTGGTCTTCGGCTCTGCCCTGCTCAGCTGTGGAGCCTCTGGCTCCATCCCCAGACCGTGGGCTGATTCCCAGAGTGACCCTGCCCTCAACTCTGTGGACCTGCCCAGTGAGCACCTGGCCTGATCCTGACACTGATTGTGGGTTGACATCACAGCATGACCTCAGACCTGCCTCATCACCACAGACTGGCTGGTGACTGGGAGTCTTGCTTGAACTTGGCCGTGATCTCCAGGTCTGCCCTGCCTTTCACAGGGGAGGGATGGTCCTGCCCTGCTGACTGTGAGGTCTCTCCGGCTCTTGGCCCTTGCTGCACCCCAACTGTTCCCACTGAGCTTGGGAGCAAGTTGGAAGTGCTGCTTGGGGCTGGCAGCAGCCTCCCCAGCATCTGCTACAGCGGGAAAGCTGTGAAACCACAGAGCTTTTGCAGGGATCACCTTCAAAACACTTCCAGACGCCTCCGGTGTCGTGGGAGAGGAGGTTCTCACGCTGGGTCGTGGTGAGGTCTTCCCATCCAGAGAATGAAGTCACAGGTTTGCTGCGGTGCTTTCCCCCCTGCCTGGAGCTTTGCTGGACACTGAGCTGGGTCCTGCCACAGCGGAGCTTGGTCACAGTTGGCCAGAGAGCAGCTGGAGCAGCGTGTTCTCCATGCCAGAAGTGGTCTCGCCTCCTCGAGATGCAAGAGGGTGCCAGGCCACCCACAGAAACACATGAGCACCTAAAGGCTGCATGGAGCAGGATGGCCCCAGGGTACCTGCTGGCCTCCTCGGCGAGGAGCTGCCCTTGGCCTCAGCTCCTGCTGAGCTCTTGCCTCTCCCCTTGGAAGGGGTGCAGGAGCAGGACTACTGCTGGAGATACAGGGGCTGATGCTGCTGGATGCAGACCTTGAGTTTTCTGGCCACTCATGGTTTTGCAGCTGACAGCATCCTGTCTGAGCACAGCCAGGAGTTGGGATCTGCGGACCCCAGCTGAGCTCTTGCAGCTGCTCCCCTTTGGCCAAGAGCTTGGGAGCAAGAAGTGAAGAGCTGGGGGTCAAAAGGAAAGTGAACACTGCTGAATACACTGTGCCGTGGTGGCTTTATGGAAAGGAGCGTGTTGTTGTGGGAGGACACGGGGCCAGGCAGGGTGCCATGCTGCCCGGTACCCAGGGCATGGCAGCCCCTTAGCTGGGTGGTCACGCTGAGGAAGGCACCAGCACTGATGTTGCAGTACTGAGGGCTCTCCTTGGGTGTCTGGGGTGCGTGGAGAGGAAGAGTTTGCTCCCCACTGTGATGAAGGACCAAACCGCCCAGCTCCATTCCCACATGCCGAGCCCAGGGCAGAGGCAGCTGGTCCACCCTCCATGGCCGGCAGCTCTTGAAAGAGCAAATACTGAGTGTGCAAACCCAGGGCAGCCTGGTATCTGGTCTGTTTTAAAAATAACCCTTGTTGAGCTCTGTTCCCATACTCTCCTTGGGAGAGGAATTTATTACTGATGTGCCTATAAAATTAGTTGAGCGCTTTTTTTCCTCCCCCTCATTAATATGAATGACAATGACAAGCAGGAAGGTTTGGTTCCCTCGGGAGGAGAGATCTCCCAGGCGTCCTCAGCGGTATGGGCGTCTTTCAGACAGTATGAGTGCTGATCAAGGAGCAGGGAAGAAATAAGTTCCTGTAATTCTGCCTCTGTAGGAGGAAATAAATGTATTTCTGCCTCTGACATGACAACAAAAACCCCAAACCTCCAGAGGCACCCTTGTGCTGCTGCCCCTCCACAGGCAGCATAGTGGAGGATGGTGTTTTAATACATGTGTAGATCATGAATCTAGGTGCAGAGGGTGTAAGTGTGTGTGTATTGGTGCATGTATATGTGCACACACTTGCTTTTTGCCTTAGAAACATGAATTTTTGTCCTTTTTTGGCAGGCTTTTCCCCAATAACCTAGAAAATGCTAAAGGAATCTCTTATTTTTTCAATTCTAGATTTAAAGAATAGAAGTTCTTAATTTGAATGTTTCTTTCTTCCTAAGATCGGGTTCTTTGGGTCTTTAAGCAAAATAAAACCAAAGTGTTAGGCTCTCCCTCCTACTCAGTGGTTCATTCTTGTTGGAATATTGCGTCTGTTGGTTCTTAGGAATCTTTCTGGTTTCTAAAGCGTAGACAATATTTGAGTTTCTGCTGTTGGAGGACAAGGAAGTGGAAGAAGATGTGTTTGGAGATGAAAAAAAATATTATTTGTGTTATGCTTTAAAGTGAACTCCCTTGCCCTAGATAAGCCAAGAGATAAGGTGGTGGTGGCCAAAAGAAAGAGCTCATCTGTGAGAAAGTTCAGCAGGTGAGTTGTCTTTTAGGCAGGCAGTGATTGTCACATTCATGTGCGTTTCTGGTCCTGGACTTTCACCAAAGACCTGGAAAGCTGTGCGTTTTGGTTTCCAAAGCCACAGAAGAGAGGTTTCCTCCTCAAGCTGCCTCTGTCAGTGTGGGATCCAGCAAGCCAATGGTTGGCAGTGCACACCGGTTGCTCCCATGCTCCTGGAGTGTTGGGACCCAGCTTGGGGCTGACCCCAGTGCATTTAGCTCTGGTGTCATTCTGCTTTCCACAGCCTGCTTAGCAAGACGTGCACTGGGTTTGGATTTCCTGGGTACTTTGAGGACCAGGAGGCTCTTAGCTGAGGAGAGGTGGTATTTCAAGCCTTCTTTGCTCATTCAAAGATTGCTGGGGGCAGCAGGCAGAGGTGTCCTCCCTTGGATGGAGGAGAGCTGTCTCCCACCTGGCTGCTAGACCACCTGCCAGGATCAACATGAAGATGAGCTTGTCTGTTCATCCTGGGGATGTGCAGTCCAGGTATCTTCTGGTACTTGCTTTCTGTGGTTGTGCCCACATTGTGCCAGGGCAATGTAGCCCTTCTGCAGAGTGCCAGTGGGCTGCTTGCTGGGATGGACCACGGCTCCCGTCTGCCTGTGCTGCCTCTTCTCTGCACAGTCCTATCTGCAGGGTTCACATCTGTATTTATGTTTTTGGCGGCTGCTCAGCCCTGTAGTTATTCTCACATTTTCATGCTGGGTTTTGTGGCCTTTAGCTGCTCTGTTGGAGGAAGCTCCTATTATCTTTTTTAGGATAGCACAAATGCATGCTGCCTCCTTTGTCCCAGCCAAGAACCAGCTGGGCATCACCAGACAGCTTTTCCCAATAGAATATGCCTCCCTCTCAAGCCCAGTGGGTTTTCATACCCTTATTTTATTCTCAGGTGCCTGTCTCTGCAAACACGTTCTGCTTTCCCCAACTAGCTCATGTGCGTGACAAGCATGGAGCAGTTTTGCCCTGTGCCTTCCTGCCCCGCATGCTTGTAGGTCAGTGGCTGCCCTTGTGGGCTGGGCAGCCCTGCCAGTGGGGAAACTTGATGTTTTTCTGTCTAACGCTTGCATTTTGGGAGTGCATTTTGGGAATGCAAGCATGTGCTGCAGGCTCTGTGCTTGAGACAGTGCTTTCCAGGTGGGCCGAGGTCCGCTCTGGATGCAGCTGCTCTGTAGCATCCCCTCTGTTACCCTGAGGTTTTTGCTGTTGGTTTTGGAGTTGTCAAGGCACTTGGGGCACCCTGGCTGTTAACCGGAGTTAACTGCATTTGGGCAGGAGCGGTCCATTGGCAGGAATGGGTGGCCAGCCTGAAGATGCCTTGAGAAAGGAAGTGTAGTCCTATGGCTGAGATAAGGTAGCTCAGGCAAGCTGGGATTGCCACTTCTATATATTTGTTTAGCATTCAGCCTAGTGAGACACAGATTTTAATTTAGAGCATGTCACCTGGACATCCTCACCATGCTAAACCCTCCGGAAAAGGAGGGCTGGCAGTTCACCCCTCCCTACTCCGTGGTAATGACTCTTTGTGTCTGTGCCTTCATTAGCTGTGCAGAAGATTTGTACTGCAATTTTTTTTTTGTTGCAGTAGTTCTTGTTCTTAATTACAGGGGAAACCTGTAATCAAAGCAAAAAGTGTCATAAGCTTTGTTGTTGCTGTTCTCGTCTATGACAAGTAGCAATGACAGCAAGTCAGCTTCTGTTTCCACTTTCCTTTGCTGGTCAATGAAAAGTGCAGGGAAGTGCCTTGTCCTCCAGGCTCTCTTGGATCTGGGTCATCGAGACCAGCTGGAAATGAGGCGCACACCTTTCCTGGGGTGCTCCCACGTACTGCTTTGGCAAGAGCCTATACATCACCTAGGTGAGAAGAAACCAGCATTTTGTTGTTAAAAGGAGCTGCAGGACATGCAGATGTCTGCGTGGAGATGATACACATCCTGCTGCCACGTCCTGCAGCAGTTGAAGATTTTGGGGTTAGAGTGATTAATGAGTTTAATTCAGTCTGCTGTTCCCATCCGGATCTCAGCTGCTGGATTGCTCAGTGCTAACCACAATGTGAGCTGGTACCCAAAAACATCTTGCTGTGAAGATGGAAAACCAAATTTATCCAGACAATCAAAGTCTCGCATGTGAAAGCAATGTGTGCTTTGCTGTGCTCTTCTTGGTGCCCGTGGGTAAGCAACCTGCCTTTCCTTCATTTGATGATGCCTCTGATATGAGGGGCAAACGGGAATGAAAATAATTGCTTTGTTGTTATTTTTCCACAAACAAAACTTGACTACTGGGTCGCTGCAAGATAATTAACAAAATTTGGTGGTGGTATAATGTGTAACTATCTTGCTCTCCTAGATAATGATCTAAGAGAGCACCTCCCTGCCTTAGACACTGGTATCTATTCAGGGCAGTTTATAAGATACAAGGCTTATGTTAACTTTATAACTGATCAAGATGAATGTTTCTTAAATCCTTCTTCTGACTTCAAATACATTCATAGTTTGTAGCACTCTAGTGCCTTTCATCTGAGGAGCTGCAAGCAGTCAGCAAGAAATGAGGCAGCTGGAGTCCTTGCCCTCCTTGCGAGAGGAGGCACCTCTGCAGCAGGGCTGGGAGAGCAGCGGCAGGAACAGGTCTGAAGGGGTTCAGCAAACACAGGCAGGCCTGGGGACAGGATCTCTCTCCTCTTTTCAAGTGTGCGGCTTAACTATTCAACAGTTGTAACAGAAGGGGAGTGGAGTTGGCAAATAGAGCAGACAAAATAATTCCAGGTTTGAGGAGAAATTATGAATGCTGTGCTCTGGATGTAGGCTTATCCTCGCCACTCAGAGGTGAAGATGATCAGAAAAAGGCTCTTGAGGATGATCTTCTTTCTCCCTAAGTGTGCTGAGGCTTGGTGACTGTCACTGGTCATGGGAAGGTTTGAAGGTGATCGTTTGTACCTCCTTCCGCAGGCTGCCTCCCTGCTAGAGGTGCTCTGTTTGGGTAATTACGTGGGGGTGGATCAGAGGCAGCCCTGATAGCCTCCCTGCTGCAGTCAGATGGATGTTCAGCTCAGAGCAGTTAGTGGTGACTGCTGGGAGACACCCCGTGTACTTTTTACTGCTCCGTGGGTGCCAGCAGAGGCTTTCTCTGCAAAACAGCTTCCCATCAGAAACTTGCCCGTAGGTTTTTTAGAATGACCTCATGCACTAGTCTGAGGTAGGACTGGGTTTTGCATTTCTTTTTCATCTTCAATGAGTGTCTGCTCAGATTCTTCTCCAGGGTTATCAGACAATAACAGCTATATTCTCCAAAACAGGATTCCATCCCTATCTTGAATGTCACAGAAAGTCTGGTGGTTCCAGCCTGTTCCACCTCAGGCAGCAGCAGCTAGGAGCCCCAAAATGAAGGAGGACAGGATGACAAAGGACCAGTTATAGAGAGGGAGCTCTCCTCCTGTACACAAGTGCTTTGAAACCTCTTCTGGGTGACTAGGAAATTAGTAATTTCCATTTGTGAGCATTGGGTCTTTATGAAAGCAGGCGATGGTTGGTTTTGCTTGCTCCACATGGGCGCTTGCAGCTGGCAGGGCTGGGGCTCTCCCAGCAGCAGCCATGAGGACTAAGTGGCCGGGATGTCACTGCAACACTGAAAAATTGGGATTATGCAGTATCTTGCCCTCGCTGCGTAGCAGCCTGCCGTGGCAGTCACTGCATGGAGGAGATTTGCTGGCCGGTGCCCTGAGCTGTGCTGCAAGGGTTTGGCTGGAGCGCAGAGCTCAGAGCTTGGTGGCTGAGCTGCTGCCACTATGGAGGTGGCATCAGATGTCCGGGGTGGTGGGGCAAGGCTAGCTGGCTGCTTTGGAAGTAAAGTCAGGGAAATGTGCTGCTCCCCACTGGGCATCCACCCCTCCTGCCTCAAATACTCCCTGCCTGACTGTGCTGCAGGCACAGAGCCATCCGACAGCAAGCTGGTCCTCAGTCCTCAAGGTTGGGATGGAGCAATGCTCCAGCATCCAGACAGGAGCCTGGAGAATTTCAGGCTTATTTTGCATTTCCTAGATACTTTTCAGCTGAGGTTCCCAAAGCACATTTCAAATAATAGGCAATTTGTCCTTTCAGGCTTGCAAATGCTATTTTGCTTTTCCACAGAAGCAATCTTGTGTACAGGGAAGCTGCTTGGCCTCTGTGGCCACACATAGTGCAGCCAAGGCCAGGAAAGGATTTATTTAAGAGTTGCAGTCCTGAGTTCTCCTTTTTATACTGTTTCTGCTGGATTTGGGTCTATGGCTCTCCACAAAAAAGAGTGAAGGCAAAATATATGCTACATGGAAGCACACTGGCTGATGGGTCCCAGCCAAGCTTCAAATCTGCTCCTGGTGTCAGGGTTTATGAATTGCTGTTATTTTGAGAGGTTGCTTTGTACACTTAATAGGTGTGTGATTGATCCTGGTGCCCAGGAGATTGGCTGTTTTCATCAGGTCATTTTTATTTATAACCTAAAGCAGCTGGAAGTTTCCTCCTCGAGGGAGCGGAGGTCCCTGGAGTCGCGCTGGGCTGATGGCAGGGAATGTCCTTCTGCCATCTCCAGCTGGCTGTGAGTTGGCATTGGGGTGAGTCCCAAGAACCATGGTGGCTCAAGCAGGGGACTCCCCCCCACCCCCAGCATTGGGGTGAGGCAGAGGAGAGCCCGGTGCCAGTGCAGGGACCTCTCAGCCTTGTTTGGTCTCCAAAGGAGCAGCTCTGGAGAAGGACCTCCAGCTCCTCCCAGCCAGCGGCTCCTCTTGCAAGGAGAGCCTGTGCCAGGAGAGACAGCCCTTGGGATGGAGCCTGCTGTCCCAAAGGGACTCCCCCCGCCTCTCTCAGGCCAGCCCCTTCCCCACCCGTCCTTCGGTTTAAAAATAGCTTTTGGGGTCTTTTTTAATCTGGGAAGCCTCAGGCTAGCAGTAAGAGTTGCTGGGAGAGGGAGGGAGCGATGTTTCTGAGCGTGCACACAATTCAATTAACCAACACAGTGTAAAACACGACCAAGATCCCCGTCCCCCTCACCCAGACTCAAATCAGCTATCTCTTTAATGAGGGCCTGCCTCGTGCCTCGGTCAGCTAATTAAAGAGACCATGCCAGTAAGCCATGGCACCAGGTTGACGGTAGGGAGCTTTTCTGAGCAGGATGTGAAGGGAAGAAGGATCATGCTGGCAGCAGCTGCTTGGCCGGGGGCCCTGTGAATTCAGCTCACCCCCACCGAGCTACTGGAAATGGAATATCAGGTTTTAAAACCCAGTTATAAATACGAGTGCAGGAGCTGATGCAACAACCCCAGCAGACGAAAGCGAGGTGTTTAGAAATGGGAGACCGCTGGCGGGGAAGGCAGAGCTGCCCCGCTCCCCCCATCCTGCCCTGAAACCTGAGGCGGCCCCCCCAGCTGCGGAGGGGCTCCCTGCTGCCTTCTACTCCCCCCACCGAGACCGAGACCCCGCATGAGGGACAACTTGGGCTTCAATGAGTGAATTAGCCCGTGTAATTAGGAGGCTAGGTTCACTCCTGGTTCTCTCCCCCTCTAATAAGTGTGGGACTTGCCCTTGTCAGCGTATATATTTATATATACATATACTAATGTATGTGCAAGCCGTCATCTAAGCAGCTGGAAGCCTGCTCAGCATGGGTAATGCTTATTGATAGATTTTGTTGGATGCTGCTTGTTCAGACCCCTAATGCATTTGCCAGGATCAGCACTGCCCAGCTCCTTTGCAGGACCAGGGACCAGCTCTGGAAATGCAATACTTCTCTCAGCGAAGCACAAAACCTGCTCCTCCCCGTGATCAGATGCGGTATGCAAATATTTCCCTTGCTGAAGAATATTTATTAAGCTTTCCCCTGCTCAGAAAGGGTGGTTTTCGGGGCTGTTGCTCCTCTGCCTGCCAGAAAGTGCCGTGTCTCTGAGTCTTAGGAAAAATCTGGGGGCATCCAGGTTGCCCCGTTCAGTGGTTGGTCTCTCCTCCTGCGCTGCTCACCTTGCTGCACCTTTGCTTAACAGCAGCCAGCAAACCCTTTTCTCTCCATCCACAGCACGGCTTGGTTGCCAGTTTTAGTGCTGGGGCTGCTTGCGGCATACGGGGGCTGCCAGTCCTGCTCCGCAGCTGCCTGTGTTGTGCTGGGGGGGAGCATCATCCATGGGGTGTGTACCCAGCTGTACGTGAAGTCGGACACCAGCAGTAGCTGAAATGACTTTTTTCTTGGTGGTGTGCTGCCTGTGTTGGGCAGCAGCTGATCTGTGCCAAGGTGGGGCAGAGAGGGGCTGGATGGGGAGGAGAGAGAAAGGTTTTTTGGGCTGTGTGCTGCACCCCAGCAGCATCCATAGGTGTTTTCCGGCTGAGGTCTAGTGTGAGAGTCCTGGCTGCTGTTAGCTTATCACCTGCAGTGCTTCAGGGGTGGACGTACCCAGACCAGACCACCTCTGCTCCTGGAGCCTGTGGCTGCTCCAAAAATTCTGTTATCTTTAATAGAAATAATGTCCTAGTCTGACTGGGGCAGATCAGGGTCTCAGGGGATTTAGATGGGGTGAGGCCCTCGCACTGTAACCTCTCTCGGTTCAAAGAAATTACTGTGATTTGTTAGGAATAGATCTTTGTTTGGAATTTAGTACAGAAATTTGTACCTGCCAAAGAATATTTCAGGCTGGTGTAGAAGAAACACAGAAAAGACTCTTGAGTATAATAAAATCAGTAGGTTTCCAAATAATTTGTTGAGCAGCCTAATAGCTTGACACCTGCGAAGTTCCTTGCAGGACTTTCCCATAAGGCATTTAACAGTGGGCAGAGAAGTGCTGGGAAGCCATATGTTCAATAAGGTAGGAAGAAACAGAAGTGCTCAGGCGCGGGGGCTGCTTCTATTGGCTCTGTGCCGGCACCCGGTGTGCAATGAACCTTTCCATCTCACCTATTTTCCTTTTCAGTGTATAGTTTTGTTCCTCTACAGCAGGTAGTCCCTGAAATAAGAGTGCGGCACCAGCCCACGAGTCTGTATAAAATAAATGCCAACCCCGCTGTGGCTCCTGCAGCCCAACCCTGCTCCTCACACTTGCTGCGTGTTTGTCTTGCAAAACGTCCTGCAACTTCATTCCTGAGCATCTGCTTTGGGATGCTTTGGCCAGGTTCGTTTGTGTCTGCAAGGGGCAGAGCTGCTGTTTTTGCAGCCCCCGGGGAGGGCAAAGAGCTGACGAGCAGATGTTGGTGCCAGCCCCAAACCTGCTTCCCCTTTGGGGACATCGTAGTTGCTGGAGCTGCCGTTTGCAGCATCCCTGCACACCCCACATCCCCTCGCCCCGTCCATAGGCACTGCCTGTTCCAGGCAGCACTGACGGCTCGCTGGGCTGAAAAAAGATAAAAAGATGTGCTGATATAGGTGAGGGATATGCAGTCACTCTGGTATTTTAAGCCCAGCTTCACCTAAATCTCCTCTGAGCCCTGGTAGGAGCCGCAGTGCCTCAGCTGCCTGTGCATATGTCTAGCACCAGTGCCTACAGCCGGCAGGATCAAGCAGGAGCTGGGAAGCGGTACCAAAACCCTCCTTGTGCATCCATGTGTGAAGTCCTTTAGGTGTCGCGCTGGAGCGGCGAGTCCCTCTGCAAGCCCTCGGCCTCCTCCTCCTCCTCCTCACTTCCCGCCTGGCTCTCTGGAGACTTCGGTAACTCTGTCTCCTGGCGTCTGGCTCGGGGCGAGTCACGAGGAGTTGCGACTGCTGCATCGCCTGGCACGCCACAGGGCCGCCGGCACGTTAGGAAGGGGCTGGCACAGCTCTAGTCCTGCGGGTTGGAAACATCTCTGGGGACCCGGGGTGCTGCCCCGGTGCTGCTCACCCCCACCCTGTGGGGGGCTCATGCTGATCCCTGCTCCCCCGGGAAAGGTATAAATCACTTTCCCTTCATTAGCCAGCCGGGTGTCTGGTTACCCTGGGCTCCAAAGCTTCCTCCTCGCGGGGCCGTGCGCTGTCTCACATGCCAACAGTTTGCTCAGGGCTCTTGGCCGGCTTTGGGGAAAATCTAAGTTTACCGGCGGTGACGCATTGTGGGTAACATATTTGGGGCAGAGGGCTGGGAACCCCCAGGGCAGAAAAAAGCATTTCCTGTTGCTTGATGTCCCATGCACTGATGAAGCAGAAATGCAGCTCTGGGGTGGAATGGAGGCTTGCAAGGGGTCAAACCTAGCAGCTACCCCTACTCTGTATCTGCTCCGAACCCTCTCCCCCAGGGATGGACTGTCTGTGTCCTCTGCTGGCTGTCTCACCCTTGGTTTTTTTGTCCTGCTGTTGCTTTATCGCTCAGCTTTCCATTCGCTTGCCCTAACTTTTAATTTTCTTGTTCCTTTTCCAGCCTGAGTCTTGGTCCTTTCTCCTCCCACTGCCAGCTCTCTGTCCACCCCTAGGTCCCGAGCCAGCCTCTGGGTCACGCTGTCCCACAGGAGGGGAGAGCCCCACGCTGGAGGAGAAACTGGGAGCTCTCCGTGGAATGCTCCTCTACGGGAGGGCGGGATGGCATGGAGGAGTCTCCAGGAGACCCCCAGCCCAACGTACTACTGCTTCAAGTAGAGTTGTCCAGGTGTAAAGTGAACTGTGTTTATGCTGATGTATTAGATTTCATCTGCAGCCCTCTTTCAGGGCATGTCCAGCCCGAGCGGGACATGGTATGGCCTCAGCCTTGCATGACCAGCCTGCACCTTTGTCACGGCTAAGCTATTTTCAGGCTGGCTCATTTTGTTCCTGCCCTGGCATTTCCAGGGTGAGCGACATCAGAGGCTCCGGAGCTGAGCCGCTGGAGGGGAAGGATTCAGTGGTGGAGCACTTGCAGAAAGATTGGATCATTCAGTTCAAAGGTAGAAGATCCCTCTTCTCTGGAGGCAGTTCAAAAAGCCCAGAATTGCTTCCAAAACTCAAATTACCTGACCTTGGGCATAAATGCTCTGCCGCTGTGCAAGGCAACTCATACCAGGCTTTGTGTTGCAGGAGGGAGCTCGTCCCAGCAGGACTCAGCCGAGCACTTGGGACACACCAGGGTGCTGTTTGGGGAGCTGATTCTGGTCCCCCGACCTGATGGTGGTCCTTGGAGCTACCCGGTTGGCAGCAGTACCAGTGCCAGGTGCCGTGTCTCTTCCTCAGGTCTGTCTCCTCTGTGGCCGCACCTGCAGCCCATGTGTCCCATCATCCAGCCAAGGAGCGTGAGAAACACGCATGCAGGTGGATGACAGCAAGGGGAGGCAGAGGCTGCCTCACCTCCCGGGCAGTAAATTCAAGATGGTCCTCCACATCAGCAGAGCATGTGATGACTGGAGGAGGGTGACACAGCAGGTCTGGCCCTATCACCCCGAAGCAAAGTGCCTTGGGCATAGCTGTCCCACTTCGCTCTGGTGAACCCAGTAGGCATATCCTCTGCTTGCAGCTGGCCTGCCTTCTGCCACCTCCCCTTCTTCTGATGGGTGCAGGGTTTGCTGAGCCCTGTCGGCACCAGCAGCCCCGTGTCCTTGATATCTGTAGCTTGAATTCTGGCCTTAGGGGTCTGAGTGTGCTCTCTGGTGGTTGTGGCTTTGTTTCCCCTCGGTTCACACCAGAAGATGGATGTGGGACAGCTGCTCGCTGGGGGAGGCATGTCTAGGTGTGGAAGGGCCAGACAGGTCCCATTTGACTTTCCCTTGTTAGTCTTAGCTGGTCCCTAGACGAGCTACCATTGGCAGGAGGTGTCAGTGCTTGAGAGGTGATGAACGTGTCATCTGGGAGCCAGCCTGGCTTCAGGGACCACCTGGATATCCGCTCTGTGGAGCACAGCTAATCCTCCAACTGTAGGTCAAGTCTTGCTACTGCTCCATGAGATTTTTACCATCCGTTTCAGCAGACAGCAGGGTCTGCGGCTGATGCAGTTAGCAGAGGAACGTAATAAGCAAATAATATTTGCAGCTCCTCCCTGGGTTGTTGGCTGCTTGGGAGAAGGAAGCTGTTGTGTTGGGGAGCAGGATGGTTCCCAGGGAGGGAAGACCCCCATGGATTTCAGCCTCTTTCCACAAGGCAGACTGCAGTGAGAGGGGAAGGCAGAGGGGAGGAGAGAAGCCGCACGGATGCGATGCTGCAAGGAGTGGTACAACACCTGATCTGTCTAACATGTTCCCAGGGCTGGAGCGTGGTCCCTCTGTGCACCACGCTGGGTGCACGAAGCACTGCCAGCAGCTGGGACATGGGTGAAATAGAGAAGAGATTCCCATTCCCTTTCCCAGCAGGCTGGAGGAACAGAAAGGAGCAGGTTCATGCTAGGGATGCAGGAGTGCAGATGCCTCCCCTCTCCTTTCTTTACCTCCCGACGTTATAGTGTTTTATGGGGTCAAGCAGTTTCCCCAGCACCTCTCTGCAACCCTGCAAAGGGAGGCTGCTGTCTCTCCTGCTCGTTGGGAGAGAGAGGCCAAGCGCAGCTCACTGGGCTTTTGGGACGTGCATGCTCCCAGGGTGCAACGCATGATCCGTGGGAAATGTTGGATGGTGGCAGGAGGGGAAGGGGAAAGGAGCAGGAGGAGAAGGGTGTCCCCCCTCACCCCCCCAGCCCGCTAAGCGTGCGGCGAATTCCAGCCGGCTGGGCTCATGTGAGAGTATTATCCCCGGGATGAGCTCATGCATGAAGCGCGCGGGTTATTCGTGTGATTCCGGGTGCTGGGGGCACCGGTGGCGGATTCCCCGGAGTTATGCGCAGTTGCCATTTCCACGCATTCCTGGGTTAACAGCCGATCGGGTTTCCTCGTTCACAACCCCACTGAGTGCTTGGGGCGATGGCTTCCGACACTGGCGAAGTGGAGTGAAATCCCTCGGCTGTCTGGCTTCTACTTTCCCAAACCTTGCCTTCCCCTTTCCTCTTCCTTGATCTCCTCCAGACCCTCCCTCTTCTCTCGCTTGGAGTTGAACGTGTTGCAGGTTCTCCTTCCGCTTCTCATTTCTAGTTGAGCTTGAATCTGTGATGCTGGTAGAAGCTTGGTTGAGGTCATCGCGGTGTTGTGATGCTTGGAGGAGAGCTCCAATGCCCTTGCTGGTGTGCGGACCAGGCTGGTGATGAGCCACTGCACCCATCCGTACCCTTGCTCCGCTCCGGTGTAGTGTCCTGCTCAGCGCAAGGCAGAAAAGCAGGGACTGGAGCAGGGTAATTCCCCACTGCCCCTTTGCCTCTGTTTTCTCCTCCCGGGAGGACCTCAGGGAAGGTGGAGAGCTGAGGAAGGAGACTTGGCTGTGATGTCTCTGTTTATAATTTAGTCTCCCAACAGGTTAATGATGGGACCAGCCCTCTTAGGGTGTCTATGACTAAGTTGCAGGATCAGGTCATCTCAGCCACTGCCCTCTCCCAGGCCTTAAGAGGGTCTACCAGGCTCTGGGGCGTCTGCACGTGGCTCCTGTACCACCCATGGCAAAGGATGCTCTTCAGAGCTTGGCTTGCTCAGCTCTTAGCACTTTTCCTGGTGAAGAAGGGGCAGGGGAGCCAGTAGGGCCATAACTGGCAGGAAATGAGCTCTTCTGGGGCTGTTGAGGGCCCATGTGCCAGAGAGACTCGTGGCTGGCAGCAGACTGGGCTGTGTCCCATCCCGCACCTCACCTTGCCAGCCAGGATGGTGACCCTGCTGCCTACACCCAGCCAGCCGGCTCTGTGGGAGCACTGGGGGAGAGCTCAGGTGCATCCCCAAAGGGCTGAAGCCAACACACGTAGATTAACATGCATCTGATTTAGTAGCAAAGTGGCTGGAGTCTGTTCAATCCCTTTCCAAGGTCACCCTAGCTTTGAGAGGGAGCATCTGCATGGGAAGCTCTTGGCTGCGCTGGCATCCACCCTGTAACTTCAGGGGGTGAATCTGCTGCAACCTCCTTGCACAGATGATGCTCCAGAGCAGAGACTTGGACCTTCAAAGGGAAGTGACCTTCAAAGCCATGCCAAGCAGGGAGATCACAGAGGTGATGGTGGGGAGATACCACTGCTCAGATTTCCCCGATTCCAAGTCAAGGAGTCAGGTGAGTGAGGAGAAAGCCTGATCACCCAAAATGATTTTCCACTCTGAATCCAAGGGTCTCTGAGACGTGCAGGGAAGAATCTGCTCATCCCTTAGGGGCTGTGCAGGGCAGCGCTTGGAAAGAAAACCATGGGAAGGTTTGTCCAGTGTGGAGTTTATGTGAATTTTCTGTTCTCCAGAATATTGAAGGTGTTGGGCAAGCCTCAGGGGGGTTAGTGGGCAGGTACTCTACTCTGTAAGTGGAAGTGCTGGTGCTGGCTCTCGCACATCCAGCTCCCTCCCCTCTCCTGCTCGCCTCTGCAAGGACAGGAACCACATCCCAGTACAATGGTGAAGAGTTGCTGGTCTGAGTCGGCTTTGGATGCTCTAAAAAGCAGCCTTTTCTAAGAAAAATAATGCACGAATTGCCCTTTTTTTTTTGAGAGTTCCTGTGCTGCCAGTTTGTTAGGATGTGAACAAGGGGCGTTTATAACAGCAGCCTCAGAAAAAAATTACTGAAACTGTGTATGTTGAATGGGGCAGAGGACTAAACTCACAGAGACTTGACGTTATTGTTTTTTCATCTTCTGTGCTGTAAAAAGCAAAAGGTGGAACAATGTGAATATATATAAAATGTGGTAATGACACTTCAGAAAAATCTCACGGTGAAACCTGGAAGAACACACCTGTAATTGTAGCAAATGTGTGCGTGCTGCCTTCTGCCTGCGCTGCCAGCAGCTAAACCCTTACTATTTACATACAGGCGCTAGCATGCTGTCCAGCTCTTCTGGCGAGCGGATCATCTGACACGTTATTTTATATATACTAGCTGTGCATTACAGCTGTGTTAATGTTGTTACATGAACCTTTTTAATTTCCTGCCATTCATTTTTTTTCTGTGCAACCTTAGGATGCTGCGAGTGAAGTTTCCTGTGTGTATGTGGGTGTGTGGAGAAACAGAGAGGGAGGAATGCGGCTGGTTGGAAAGGAGACGCTCAAGCTCCCTGGTGAGGGAGGGAGACCAGAGGAGACAGGGGCGAGCTGGGCTCCAACACCCATCCAGAGCAATGGAGGGAAGGAAGATGGAAAGAAAACACAGCCGAAGATCAAACACATGAGTGTGCGCTGAGCGGTGCCGATTCAAAACATCTCCTTGTTTAGCAGGAGAGAGGTGAAGGGTGTTGACATGCTAAGTGGTCGCAATTAGGCCTGGGAGTTAACACCTTATTAAGCAGGACTGGGGGCAGTTGGCACCTCCACGCTTCTGTGTCTGCAGGCTCAGCCAAGACAACAGCGCAGAGACTTGTTCCCAGGCTTTGGGGCTGCGCTGTTCTTTCTTGACATCGATAAAACTCTTCTGGCTGCCGGGCAAGGCAGCAAACCCTGCCGAGGATGAAACGGGAGTCCTTCGGCAGTCAGAGGAGGCAAGGCTTGCAGCCCAGCCCTGGCTTTGGTGGCACCCGACATCCTTCTCGGTGCTTCCCTCCCTCCAGCCGGCTTTACCACGGCACAATGGCAGCTCCCAGGGCAGGTGCTGCCTTGGCTCAGGTTTTCTGTCAGGGTTGCTGGCACCATTCTCGGCTTCAGAAGGGAGGGCCCAATCCTGCGCCAACTGAAACCTGGGGCACAAAGCTCCTGGGCGCTGGCATGTGGGGACCTGGGCAGTGTGACCTTTACGGCATGACTCCAGCGGGTGATGGAGCGTGTGTGTGCCAGGCACGTGCCTTTGCTTCTCCATCCTCAGAGCTGATGATGTTGACATAGAAGTATCAGGCATCATAAAATCTATGATACGGGGCTCTTTTTCTCTTCTTGTGCCGTGTTTTCAATTATTTGCAATCAAAGGGCTAGAAAATATGCTTAAAATTAATTAAAAAAAAGTGAAATGATAGTAACATAGGAAGAGCGCTGGAGCATGAGCTTTATGGGAAACACCAAATAGCATAAGGCCTGTGTCACAACTGTGTGTGCCAGTCAGGCTGCCCAGAGTCGCTCTGCTCTTTATTTTGTGCATTATTAGTTTGCGTAGTGTTAAACGTGTGATGAGCTGAATGAACGATGAGTGGAACCACTTTGGGATGTCCATCCCCCCACCCCACTGCAACTGCTGCTCAGCCCAAGCAAAGGAACCGGCCGGGTCTGAGGCTTTTTTTGCATGTCAGATCACAGTGTCGGAGCCCTTTTCTACAAAACTTGCCGGGAGGCTGCAACCCCAGGCTTGCTGTGCAGGTGACGTCCCCCAGTGACTGTACATGGGAGAGGAAGACGCCAGCCCATGAAGCGCTGTTAGTCCTGCCACGTCGCACTTTTAATTTTGATTACTGGGATGCGCATCCCTGAGAGCCTTTCATGAGACCCAGCCCCCATATTTGCCTGTTGGCTTTTAGTGGCCTTGTTTGTCCTGGTTCCTGATTCAGCCCATTTGGGTTTGAGTTTTGCTACGAGAAATTCCAGGCATGCCATCGGGACTTTCTTGGGTTGTTGCACTGTTCAGAGGGTGAAAGCCTGGCCGGTCAGAGGGACAGGGATGAGGACTTCCCTGGTGCAGACCCTTGGTGTGGAGCAGGACATGGCGCATCGGACTGGGGATATTTCAGAGCTGAACTCTCTTCCGCAGTCCAGTGCGTGTCTGCCAAAGGGGCAGGGAGGCATTGTGCCCTGTGAAAGGATGGTGGATGCTGCGCTGATGCTGCGCTGATGCTGCCTTCGTGGCCCTGGAGGCTTTTGCCTCACCATGAGCGGTGGAGGCAGGGGGATGAGGTCTGCAAAGCCAAAGGGCTTGTGGGGGTGAGGAAGGGAGGGTGGGATTCACCTACCCAGAGTGAGAGTCCTGCCCTCTGTGGGGACTCTGCCACTCAGACACGTTCCTAGTGGGTCCCTGTGCAGGGCTGTGAGCCCGTTGCTTGGCCTCTGTCCCAGCTTCCCGCCCATCTCTGCAGTGCCACAGAGCAGGTATAGAGGAGCAAAGGCAGTCTGTCCATAGGCTCCCTGCGGGGAAGATGCCTGTGGTCCTTCCACGGTAATACTGATCACCATCAGTGGGGCCCTGGGGGATGCTGGAGCATCCCACGTCCAGCTGGGCACTGTGCAGGAGGAGCTGTGCCTGCCAGAACACCCCAGGACATGGCAAGGAGATGGGATTTCCTATGCTGTTGATGGCTGGCATTCCCAGATGCAGCCAGGGAATGCTGATTTGGCTCCCAAGGATGCTTCCAGCCTCCTTCCTTGCAGGTTTGTGGGGTTGGGGCGAGGTAAGTCCCTGCTTGGTCAACCCGTTGTGCCGATCTGCTCCATCCTCTGCGCCATCCTCTTCCCTTTTCCTTGCTTCCTCTCCTGCTTACCTTGCTTGGGAAGGGGATAGATTTGGTGGCCTCCATGTGAGCCTGTGACCTCATTGCTGTCACCGTGGCAAAGCAGCATGATGTCACAGCGCTGCAAATTTGGAGGAGGAGGAGGAGCCTCCTGGCAGGCGCGAACACGCGGGAGGGGCGGGCGCGCCGGCTGCAAGGGGGAAACCATTTAACTGAATCAGAATGGAGCAACGTCAAAAACTGAGACGGCATTAAAGATAAACTGCTGTAAATGTAATGGTTTTCAATGTTTGCTTTTATGTGACAGCTGCTTTTAAAAGCTGGCGGCTCTCCAGGCGGCGAGAGCCGTGGGTTAGCAGAGCGGCTGGTCCTCCGGCAGCGCGGCGTGCCCTTCAGAGAGAGAGGCTCTGCAGTGCGGAGAAGATGCATTTTTGTGGTTCTTGTGGTTCCCTGTGTTTTTTTGGGAGAAGGAAAGAGGCGACTGGAGCACAGATCCACAGCTCAAGTGCGCTCTGGGGCAGGCGACCGACACTGGGAGGGTTTTACGCTGCCTGTCCCGGCATGGTGCCCACAGCCTGCCCGCTGCGGGTGCTGCTGCCGGCTTCCCTGGGGCAGCTGGGGTGGTCGTACGCTCTTTCGCCTGTGCTGCCGTGGCTGAAATGACTAATGGGATGCCGCTCGGCTCTCTCACTTGCTTTCAGCTGGCTACCCTGTGAGAGTGATGGGGCAGGAGTGATGGCCCCTTCCCCGGCTTGCTGGGACGAGGTGTGGAGCCCTGAGGCCGGGGTAGCCCAGGACATCGGGGTTTTGCTGTAGCCTGAGGTTTTCATGTCTGCTGCTTTGGCACGGGGCTGCGTGAAGGCATCTTTTACCCTGACAGCAAACCCATGGTGACAGCTACCGCGAGGGGTAAGATTAAAACCAGATGCACCCCTCTTTCTCAAAAGCTAGCTGAGCCAGAAACAGCCCTCTGGGGATGGATCGTCTGGGAAGGGCTTGGACCCGATCCTTTGCCCGTGCTCGGCCTCCGAGCTCGAAGGCACGGCTGAGCCCCAGGCGAGGCAGGGCCGTGCCGCTGGGCAGGAGCGGGCAGCCCACGGGGCCCTCACCCGACAGGCAGCATCGCCTGGAGCTTGTGCGCGGCCCCGGCTAACTAGAAAAGACATCTTTAATTAGAAAAAGGCAGCGCGTAGTATGTGTGGCGCCTGCTTTTAAAGGGCTTTGCGTGTTGTCTTCGTTATGGGTGTGAGAATGCAGCTCACTCTCTTTTTCTTTTAGAACAAATTAAGGACACATTTCACCCATCAGGAGATGAAATAAAATACGAGCAGGGAGTAAGCGTGCCTGGCGAGCTCCCTCTCCGAGTTCAGCCTCATCCCTTGTGCCTCCTCTGCTCTGCCTGCAGCGAACCCTGCGGTGGGCAGGTGCTGCCGGGCTCCTGCCTCCCCTGCCTGCAGGCAGATGCCATCCATCCCCTGCCGGACATCGCAAGGGTCTCGGGTCTCGTGACGATCCTTGCTCATCTGGGCTGCTCCTGCACCCCAGGGTTGTGCTGGCCAGCTGCAGGTGGGCAGGGGGATACGCTGCAGTTTAGGGATCCCATAGGGCTGGCCTGGGTGGAGATGTCCACGGCTGGAGCAGCCGGTCGATCCTGGAGCCCTCGATGGAATTTAGATGGGAAGCAAATGCTTTGTGGCAGACCGAGGTCTGTAACGTGGTGGGATTCCCCTCCTTGGTGCTGGCTGTAGGGATGAGACCCCTTCGTGGGCACCTGCTTTTTCACCTTTCTTTCTTTTTTTTTTAAATTTTCTTTTCTTGCTGCTGGGTTTGAACCCCCCAGAGAAACACTATCTTAGGGCCCCGAACGGAGGGTGACGTGTAGGTTGGACAAAGGGATAAGGAATAAATCCATTCCTGTGAACAATATTGATGTTGGTGTTCTGTAGTGAACGGTTCCAGCTTGGCTCAAGACAGCTGCTGTCCTCGGCTCTGTGAGAACCACGGCAATTGGAGCCAGGAGAGGTGTGTTCGGCAGCAGTCGGGCTGTGCCGTGCTGCCGGGGCTGAGCATCGGACTGCGGCTGGCGAGAGGCATCGCAGCCAGGAGAGCTGTCGGGGTGGGCACTGCGGGGGGTCTGGCTGGGGGCACAGGTCTGGCAAAGCATCCTTGGGGCAGCTGTGAAGAGGCTTCAGCCCCCAGCACCGCCATCCCGGTCCTCATTTTGATGGCAGAGCATCAGAACTGTCGAAGCCTGAGAAAAAAACCACTGGTGCAGCCATCCCTCCCCCTTCAGTAATCCTTTCTGTGAGCTGGATTTAGGAATTCACTGTGGCATTAAATGCAAATAACAAACGAGTCGGTTTTGCACCAAATGGGGGAGGAAAGCAAGTCTGGGAAAGGAGATTCTGTGCGGTAACGTAACCGTAGCTCGGAGGGGCCCACGTCTCTGCGGTGTGTGTCTCTCTCTGCGTGCCTCTATTTTCCTCTTAATACTCGTGGACTGCTGGCTTGTAACGTGACGACTTTTCAACGTCAATAATGTATTGAATAACAGTGTAAGAAACTGGGGGAAGCGTTAACTCTTTCCCTAGTCTGCAGCTTGCGGCAGTGATCCTTTGGGGTAAAGCTGTGGTCCTGTAGCCAGGGCTGGGGATGGTAAAAACTCAGCCTTGGGGGGGTCCCTCATCCTAAGATTGCTCCCTGTGCCCCAGCCGCAGGGGTGAGAACGACCGGCACATTGTCCCTCCTTATCTGCTGTTAGGCTGGCTGGTGAGTGCAGGGTAACGCATGGTTTTATCGCAAAACGGTTGAATTAGCTAGGAGTTTATCAGTGCAGTCACGTTAAATGATAAGGCATTGCTTGCTGTGGAAATTTGGCACATCTGATTTTTTTTCTAGTCCTGGTGACTGAGGAGTAGCTTTTAGCACTTCCAGAATGGATGTTCACCACCTGGGAAGTGCCTCTGCCTCTTGTCTGTACCTCCCCAGCTGGGACCACTTCCCATGTCAGACTGGTGTGTGCTCCTGCCCTGTCCTTGTCGACATCTCCTGCTCACCAGGACAGTGGTTCCCTCTTTGCGGTTCCTTGGTGTTGCATTTCCCCATCATGGAGACTTCCCTGCTATGGAGCCAGCCCTCTGGCAGCGCTGAGGAATGGCTGATACCAGCAAGCAGCAGTTGTTTTGTAAATGAGTAAGCACTAACATAGAGGAAAGGACTGTTGTTAAATCTCTGCTCCTCTAATTCAGACAGAGAATTTCACCTTTAACATTTGCAGCAGAGACCCTGGCAGTAGGGCAGCTCTGCACAGAGCAGTGTTGGGCACCCCGCTCACACTTGGCTGAAGAGCAGTAGTGCCAAGGTTTCCCCTGCGGTGATGAAAGTCGAGTTTCATAGCACGGCCTGCTGTGCATGGGTCTGACAGAGACCTGCCGTGGTAGGAGCACTGTGTGGAGGCCCTGAGCTCACCCTTCTCTCCTGCCATCCCCAGAACCCCTCAGCACAATGGGACGCATGTACCCACTTGACCGCTTTTCTTGGTGCTCGCTCTGCATAGGAGAGCTCAGCACCATCCCCTTTACCCTGCCCAAGATGGTGCTTTGAAACGATGGCCTGTGAAACAGACTTACAGGTTTTGAGCTCTGCTTTAGCAAACCACGAGTCTTCCCAAGCCAGCTTTTATTTGTTTGAGATTTGCAAAGCGTGGCCCCCAACGTGGAGCTCCTGTTGAGGAGGGGGAGTAAGAGAGCAGCTTGGTGGGCATCGGGCAGCCAGCCAAGGTCAACTGTCTGTCCCTGGCATCTGGGGCTCCTCGCTGCTCCTTGCTGCCTTCCTTTACTTGGGGACAGGGCTCAGCACATCCCCCTGGGCCAGTGTTTTGGAGAGTGAGCCTGCTTTCCAGTTCCTCCTGCCCAGTTGCATTTCATTGTGGTCCATAGCATAGCAGGATAACATGGGATGGTGGATTGGGGTGTTTGGTGAAAGCAGAGAAGCTGTGCCCCCCTCCTGGCACCCTGTCCCACGGCTACCTGCCCCATTATGGGATGGTGTTGACAACAGGAGCCTTTGTATAAATGCTGTGAAGATGTTGGAAGGCAGTAGATGGGGATGCCAGCAGCAGCAGTCATCTGGGTGACACAAGCAGGACTTGCTCTGCAGCCTGGAGATACGATTTCGTCCTCTCTTCCTGGGCCCTGTTTGCTGTGCTCGTGAACGCCGTGCTGGGGACAGCTTCCAGTTCATTTTCCACGTTCCTTGGAAAGCCCCACAGCTACTGATGTGTCCACTGGGTAACACGAACATGACTGATGTTACCGCTGGAGCAGCATCATCTCTCCTCTCCTCTCGCTGTTCTTGGGAAAGTGTCTAAAGCTCTTTGAAGATGGAGGCCTCGGCTCCCCACCAATGTAAATCAGCGGCACTTCTCCAGCTCTGCTCAGAGCGGCACTGATTTACATGAGCCAGGAGCAGACAGCCCGTTCCTATGTGCTCGCTGTGTGCCCTGGCCTCGCGGCATCACCCCACGGCATCGCCCTGTGCACCCTGCTCGACTGGGTGCTGCTGCAGGGAGGGGGCTGCAGGGGCTGCAGCTGGGAATGGTGTCGGGAACAAGCTGAGATTAGCTGATTTCCAGCCAGCATGAGTTTGGCTAAGTCCTGTGGGGGACCCCCTCCTCCTGTTTGGCCTCAAGGAGAGGAGGGAATTTAAAAAAAAAAAAAAAAAAAAGGAAAATGTTGGTTTTGTTTTGGCTGGGGAGCTGGAGCCACAAGGAATGTCGGGTAAACCACAGCTCGGGTTACCCTCTTCCAGCGCACGGCGTGACACTCTGGCTGGGCGGCAGAAGGGGCTTCTCTCTCCTCAGCCCTCTAATACAGAGCACAAAGTAAAGCCCAGACCTGGCCCTCAGGAGCTCTGCAGAAAGAGGGATTTCTGCTGAGAAGCAGCAGTCCATAGGAAGGGCAGAGGCTGCTCGCTCCAGGTGGCAAATGGGGCTCTCTGGGAGCAGAAACCAATACAGGTGGTACTGGGAGACCAGTGCTGTCCCCGATATCTGCTGCGACCCACTCCCTAAAATGGCCAGGGCTCTGTTTTGACTCTCAGTTTTGAGGGATTTGCTTGTAGGTGAAACCTCCCAAGGAAACTGGAGCTATGGGGTGGGAGCGCTCAGGCGGGAGGGAGATCTTCTCCTCTGATGGATGCGAGTGGGATCTGAACTTCCCGAAGAACAGCCCCGGAGTCAGTGGTCCCTGGGGTGAGCTGATGGGTGTGCTTTTGGGCACCCTGTGCTGGGCACCCTGACCGTTGCCAGAGCTTGTCCTAGTCGGGACCCTTGGAGATAGCGCAGGTGGGCCCTGGTATTGTAGGGGATGGGGGACTTGACCTTTGTGTGTTATCCCCTGTGATGCAGGGGACCTCACCAGACTAAACGCTCAGAGACCAGCTCATGTGGGATCAGTGAAAGCTCGTGCAGAGCCTCGGATATCCCACTGAGTCTTTTCTGTTGAAGAACTGATATTTTGGCATAGGACACAACAAGAAACCTTTTTTCTAGAGTGCGTACTAAATGCAAAGATGATGGGGACCAGGACAGGGGGAGCAGCAGTTTTCCTTCGTTAGGAGCCCTGCGTGTTCATGGTGCAGAGACTTCAGCTGCGAGGGGCTGTTCAGTGCCAGAAAGGTAGAGAATTTTATACTAAATGCTATAGACTTTTTCCATTGTGATAACCTTAATTCAATGCAGGTCATCTATGGTACATCCCTGGGGTAGGCAAGGCTATAAGGCCACAACAGCTGTGCCACCCAGTGCAGGAGAAGCACTAAATCCTTCTCCTGACGTACAGGCACAGTGTGTGTCCATCCAGGTAGGCTGCAATGTGGAGAGGGATGTTGTGTTGCAGCTACAGGCTGTCTCGCACACAATACTTGGCTCTCTGCAGTGTGACATGTTGGGTGACAGCAGGGACACGCTGTGGGACAGTTCTTATACTGTGCAACACGTTGCTAGAGGGGAATAGGATCTCACCTGCTGCTGCCCCATTGTGGGTGAGCAGGCAGGGGGGAGGCAGGAGCACAGGCAGGGTCCGAGGAAGGTCTCCCAAGCTGTGGGATGTGGCACCCACCCTGGGAATGCCCGACCCCCCCTGCCCCTTGGGTGCCACAGAGAGCTTTTGGAGAATGACAGCAGGGACCTGAAAGCCCATTTTCAGCAGTGGAGAAGCAAACTGTGTTATTCTTTGGTCTCTAAAACCACTGACTTCAGAGGGGACAGCTTGAGAGGAAGGAAGACCTGAAACCAGAGTAGGAAGTTCCTGAAACGCGAGAGCAGCCTTCACCCCGATGTGCTGAGCCTCTCCTCTCCTTTCCTCTCCTACTGCTTTTGGCTGAGCCCTAAGTAGTGTTAAATCTTAGCTGCAAACTTTTTTCAAGTTCAGATCATCCCTCCTAGTAATAAATCCAGCCGTGGCAGTTCCTGAGCTCCTGATGTGGATCTTCTGAGTTTACCATATCCTCTTGTGTTTGTTTTTTTTTTTGTTGGGTCTATTCTGACTCTTCAGCACTGCAGGGACCCCACAGATCTGTTGGTGATGGTCATGTCCCCCTGCAGGGGTGGCTTAGGGTGCAGAGCAGGTTAAAAGCCCAGAAGCTGTTAGCTCCTGGAGGGAAGCAGAGGATCCAGGGTGCGGGTCCCGCAGGTTTTGTTAGGCTCCTTAGGTGCTGTGCGGCTGAGCACATCCCCACGATGGGACAACGGAGGCAGCTTCCCGCAGCACCGACCGTCAAAGCACCAGACACGGGGTGGCAGCTGGAGCCGGCCTGGGAGACAGCGAGGCGGCAGGGCTTAGCGCCGGGAGCCGGAGCTCGCTGCAGCCAAGGCTCAACTCTGCCGGGTGTTGGGAGCGGAACACCGGGCCTGGGAGCCGTGGGATGCTTTTTGGGATTTTCCCTATGGAGAGAAGGGAGATCTGGACCAAACCATTCAGCATAACAGTTTTCTGGGTGGAAAGGGTGGTGGTGAGATTTGCAGTGCCCAGGCTGGAGGAAAGGGCTCTGCGGTCATCGAGTTGTGGTCTGGCAGGATGGACGGCACTGCAGGCAGCTGCCTGTCTGCCAGCATTGCTTTATGCCGGCACCGGCAGAGGGGTGGCGTGAGCTGACTTGCAGCTCCGGAGCTGGCTGATGCTTCGCAGCATTTCTTGCTGATTCAAGGGCAGGCAGGTGGGGATGACTTGATGGGCCTGGAAGTTTTGATAAAGATAGCATGTTTTCCAGCCCAGCGGATTAGTCTAGGGCTGGACATGCTCTGTGTAAGCACTCCTAAGCATGCGCCTTTCCCAGTATTTCTCATGGCCGGAGCTACTGTTGAGTGACTGTGGAATTAAAGTATCGTTTGCAATTTTCTACATTCCAGAGTGGTGTCAGGTTTTGGCGGAGGGCAGGCTCCGTGTGTGCCTGTGTGCTTCACTTGGCCTGCAAGCCCCCGAATATCTCGGAGGCCACGCACATCACTGTTGTCCTTGCAAACTCCTGCTCGACTGAACGAACGGGGAAGCGTAGGAGAGCCAAACTGAGGGCAGGAGGGAACCCAGCCTCCCAGCTGGTTGGCTGGACAACCAGTTGCCCCCACAGTAACACTTATTTCCAAAACAAAAATTTCACCCTGGCAACATATATTCATTTTCCCATGATTTTGAACTATGGGAAGATTGGAATCCAAATAAACCCAACTGCCCGTGGTTTTAGACATCTCGTACTCCCCCAGCATCAGGCGGGTGGTTGTCTCCAGAAAGGCTGGCCACAAAATGTAACTGAAATCCCAGTCTAAACCCTAGTTAACTCCAGCAAAAAGAAAGAAGGAAGTTGTTTCACAGCAGCCGATCCATCTGCTACCCCTTGTGGGTCCGGGGCCGGCTATGAGAAGCCAGCGGTGATGTGGCTTTGGGTGCCTGCCTCCGTCTGTGCGGCAGGGTTAAACAAATATCAGCACTGGGTTTATATAGCAGTGGAGGATCTCAAAGCGGTTTGCAGGCTGTAATGGATTAAGCCTCACTATGTTGCTGTGGTTGGGTTGGGATGGCATTCACAGCCCGTTTTGCTTTCGTAGTGGAGGAAACTGAGGCACAGAAACATGAGGGGTGGGATTTGTTTGTACAAATAGAGACACAGCAGTGCAGATGTGCATGTCTGGGGTGGGTGTCTGGACTCCCTTTGCCAGATGATGGAGAGAAATGGGCATCACCAGAGTGTCCTTGGCTTGTGTGAATGGATGTGTAAAACAGAGGAGAGGAATGGTGTCTTTGGAGATACCCTCATCTTGCCACTGACTGGAGCAGATGCCCCCATTGCAGACATGGAAAGGAAGATGTCAAGCCTGTGCTTGATCATAGTTCTCAAGTGACATAAGAGATCTCTAGCAGAAATTCAAGTGGAATTTGGCTCTGTCATGAGCCCTGCCTATGTTTTAGTTGTCTTCCTCCACAGAGGGCTTGGCTGGCCTCACCTCAGCTTTGGGCCAAGGAGGTACTTGCTGTTGTGGAAGTAAACTTGCGAAGGGATCTCCGTGAAGGCTGCTTCACCCCATCTCTGTTTCCTCATCTCACACGTCCATGATACCTGCCCAGGTCCTTTTCCCATGTTCAGCTGTGCAGTGTTCTCCTGGCAACACTTGAACTCAACAGGGCATGGCCTGAAGCCTCAGCTGAAGATGTGCATGGGACTGTATTTCTGTTGGTGGAAAAGGTGCTCCTAAGTCATCTTCCATGGGAACCATGGGGTTGCGAGGATGCAAAGAAGGGTTTGGAAGAAGGCAAACCCTTGTGCTTGTGCTGGAGCAGCTCCCGAGGCCTCCCATACCCCGTGGGAGTCATTTGTAGATACCAAAATACAGTATTAGGTTGCAGGGCTCTTGTATCCTTATGAAGAGTCAATCAAAAGTGAGATTAACTTGCTTTAAGATGAGCAAAGGTTTCTGTCTGGACAAGGGGAAAGAGGAAAGTCCAGCACTGTCCAGTAGAGATGAATGTGTAGGAGCAGGTGTCTCCCTCTCCTCCACTGGACTAGGGAGGCATCTCTAGAGGCCTCCCGATTCTTCCCATCCACTGACATCTCCTGAATCAGACAGGACACATCAGGTGTTGAGCTCCTTCCATGGCATTGTGGGGCAGTAGTCAATATTCCAGCAACGTCTCCAAGGCTGATGTGGAGCTTGAGACATCCGTAATCATCATATTCCTCAGACAGACACCTCTGCTCTTTACTTAATCAGCTGCATGGCTTTGAAGCAACTCAGATGGTATCTCCTATGGACTGTCTGCCATTGTGGTGTGGCTAGTTCATGGGAAGGATGTTATGAAGAGTAAGTAGGTAGTTTGTAGATTTGTATATATGCATATACATACACAGCAGTGCTTGGAGAAGGAAATAAAAACCAACTGGACTTTCCTCCTGGTGCTCAGATTTGGGAAGTCAGAGAGGTTCTTTGGCGACATGGTTATTCCACTTGCATCCTCCCAAGAGATCCTTCTTGTTCATGCCCTTTCCTTGGAGCATCTGTGGCGGCAGCCTCTAACTAGCCTGCCCGCAAGGCAGAGAGGCAAATGCCCAGGTCTTATTCGAAATGCTTCCCTCTGATTAAGGTGCTCGGACTCCCAAGGTCTCTCTTGTTTTCAGAAACACTGAATAATGTAGAGGTTTTCCTCCAAAGATGCCTGCTTAGTGTGGATATTTAGAACCCCCCCTCACGCATAGCACGGTGCCTTGTCAGATGCTGGGAGTGTTTTCTTATCCCTTTGGTATGTCATTCATGGCAGGATGATGATTCACTCTTAGGACATGACTTTGGGGTAGAGCGTTGGTTATCTCCAACCCCATCCAGCCACCCAGCTGGGGTGAGCAGCTCCATTGTGACGCTTCCTCAGTGCATCTCATTAGAGCACCGCAAAACCGAGGTCTGACATGCCAAGGTTCCTCTGATTGAAGCAGATGAGCTCATAACACAAGGTTGCCACTGGGTTTGCCCGGTGCTGAGCGCACGTTCCAGACTCTTGACTCATTTCCCAGGACTGAAGTGTGTAGCCCACTGTCTAACCCTGATTTCCCCAGCGTGCCTGAGGTTAGGAGGGGAACAATAGAAGGAAAGGACCCTCTTGGATTTCCTCTCTTGATATTTTTCTCTGCATTCATATTCATTCTTGCTGTTTCTATTTTTAAATTGTTTTCTTGTGCAATCTGTGTGGGTATGTGCTGCTATATTTAATACTTTGCTAGCATCAGATTTTGCTTTCAACGGCTTTCAAAACAAAAACAATAAAAATAAATCCTCTTGCAGGAGGTCACTGAGGTGGAATGGCATTTTCCCAAGTGCTGACATACTTTGGATTTCTCCTTGCTCCCCGTTCAAGCTTATTTCCCCCTTGCCAAGAGGCCCTTTTCCTCCATCAGCTGTCCCTGTGCTCAGCGAAGAAGATGACGCGTGGTGCTCCGGGTGCTCGGCTGTGGGTGTGCAGGGCCGGGCAACCGAGGGACTTCCATTTTGCTCCTCATGGAGGGCACGGAGGGTGGTCGTGTGGAGCAGTGCCAGAAGCATCCATCAGGAGTCTGCTGCTCCTGCAGGACTTGTGCTTGCAGGCTCCTTGGTTTTGGGAGCTCGTTGATCCCTTAGCCTTAAAACGTCTCTTAGTTTTTAACATCAGGTTTTTAACTATCATGGCAAATCCATCTCCAGCTTCTTCCAGACACTGTTTCTCCCGGAGAAGCTGGTAGGTGTGATGAACGACTGAACTGCACCAGCTGGCCAACCCAAGTAGATAGGAAGCCATTTGCAATCCCAACTGGAATTGTCCCATCAGGACTCCCCTGGCCCACCACTCCAGAGTGTCTGCATCGAAGCTGGGGCAGAGCTGACCTGGAGAGGTCCTGCTGATGTCCTGGCCTGCAGGAATGCACTCTTGGTGCCCGGATCTCTTGAGCGCAGAAGGACGGTGGTCCCAGTTTCCCTGCACAGCCGTGCAAGTTGCCTGGCACTGACCATCAGGCATTGTGGAAGTGGCTGTGCTGTATTCTGAATTTTCCGAAGTTGGGCTACGTAGGAACTGAGGCTCCTACTGCTCTGTTTTATTTTTATTAGCCACACTATTTAACCAGCAGAATTGTTTGCAGAAGCAAAGCACTTTGGTCCCCAAATCATTGAGCTTCCGGTTTCTATCCGCTCTCAGTAGGACAGCGATCATGTGCTAAATCCCAATTAATCATTAAGAAGATATTTGAGGTTTAGCAGCTGTGTTATAAGATACAGTTTTTACTGGTTTCGACCTCAGTTAAATATGTTTTTAATAGTGGATGGTATTTAATTAAACATAAAATAACAGAAGCTTATTAAATCTAGAGAGACCTTTCTTAGCGATGGATATTGAATGTTAAGTAAATACCAGTTGGTCATTAGAAGCATATTCAGTGTGGTTTCACAGCTATGTAACAGGCAGGTATCTTATTACCCATCTACCCAGTTTCAATGAATACACTCTTAATAATCAATTGCCATTCATTTAATATATAATAATAACTGTCCTATTAGAGCTGAATTAGATCCTTGTAGGAGAAAATGGAGGTAACCTGGTGCTTGCTGGTTTTTTGAGTGTTTTTTGTTTTGAGTTGATGGTTCACTGAGATTAGCTTTTTCTTGGGTTGTTAAAGATTGGATGACACTGGGTTGGATGATGGACAAGTAGGCTTCACATCGTGTTCGTGTTGGGACCTGCCCAGAGCCACCACCACCACGTTGGTCAGCCGGGAGCGGGGCGCAGGGTGACGAAGGGGGGGCTGCCGGCAGCGCTTGGGGCTGAGCAGAGGCGGCTGCGACCATCCATCCGGGATGCCAGGGGCTGGCAGAGCTGCACTGGAGTCTCGGCACGGTGGGGTTGATGGTTGTGGGGCGACGCCGTGAATCACAGAGTGTCCTTTGAGCACTTCTTGGTCTTTCTCTTGGGCAGAAGTACATTACGCAGGGCTGCAAGGAAGGAGATGAAGCACTGCCGTGGGGAAATGCTTTCTTATACAGGAGGCATTAACCTGCAGAACTTGCTGCCATGCAGTTATCTTCAAAGTCAATTCATTAGCTGGTGTCAAAGGAGGATGAGACTTGTTTGTGGATGATATGATCAGAAAGAGTCGCTGAGGGCACAGCAGATGTTTCTAATTCATGTTCATGTTTAAGGACAGACCAGCAGCTGCCCCTGTTTCCCAAGCTGTTTCTCATCTCTCTGTTCCATGAAATCAGGTTCTGATCCCCTGTTTCTCCAAGGTTTTATAGCCTTGTCTTGTGCATCAGCTAAGTACTTTCCAGGTTGCATAGCGTGTAGATTGTCAGCGAACAAGGACCTGAAGAGGACTTGAGATGCTCCGTCCTAACCTTAAAAAGCAGGTTGTTGCAGCAGTTTGAGTGCAGGAGTCTCCTGTTTATTCTGAGGTGAAGTGTGATTTATTTTGCAAGGCCCAGCATATAGTGGCTTTCACAATGGTGAGGCATTAGTGCATGGCAGGAGGTGTTTTGGGGTGGGAAATGGGGGCTGGCATGCTTGGGAAGAGCGAGCAGGTTTTTTCTCCTTACCAGGAGGAGATGGAGCAATGTGGCAGCTTGACAGCTGGGGAGGAGCTGCAGGGTTTGGCCCTTGGGAGGGGAGATGGTCCCCTGCCCTGAAAGAGAACTTGCTCCGGGAATTACTGTCTTCCTCCTCCTCAGCCTTCAAAATCCCATTTTGTATTTTTGGAGGAAGCGACAGACCAGGACTGTGAATTTGAGGGCAGTGGGGAAAGCATTGTGTGTGTGCAGTGTCCGTGGCCCAGTCAGGGCAGGAGGTACAACCAGACCACGTTATCCAATTAAGGTTGTATGTTTAAAACGATAAATAGAGAGATGGCAGCTTTTAAACAGAAAGAAAGCTGATGCTTGCAAAGCATGTTGCCCATGCTGCAGGCAGTGAGCCTGCCTGTGATGGAGGTTTGAGAGTTTGATTTCTGGTGGGGGGCACATCTGTGGAGCAAAAGCTGGAGCACAGAGCATTTCTTTTCTGGGACTCTGTGGGTAGTCCTATTAGTTTTCTTACAGTAGCACTTCTTTTTTAATTTCTCAGTGCTGCTGCGTTTCATAGACCATAACTTTTAATTTCTCCCCTTGTTAACCTGCACAGCGGTACTGACTCAGTGCTGGAACAATACATGAGACAGTCAGGAGAAGCAGTGATTCATGCTGCCTGCTGGATGGGATGAGCCCGTCTTCTCTGCTCGCTTATTAATTTCTTCTAGTGCGTGAGTCAGGCTCTCCTCGCCCCCGGGCAGGAAAGCAGCCATGGTGAGCTTTAAACAGGGAGCCGGGAAAGGGGTCCGTGGGAAGGCTGACAGGTAGGGGCTGCTGCTGGTGACCACCCTGCTCCCCGGGAGCTGCCAGCTCGGAGTCATCCAGTGTGCATGGAGGAGACATTGCCGTGACGGCACATATGCCATCTCTTGCCGGGTCCTGCGTAGCAGCGGTCCTAGCGATCCCCCCTCTCACCAGCTCAGGAGTCTCGCTGTCTTCCCAAGGATTCCCTTGGGCACGGGAGTGAAGTTTGCAAGCTGAGCTCATGACCGAGCCAGCTGTGTGCAGTGCATGCTCTCCTGCTGCTCGGTCACTGGTTTGGATTCAGCTGGCTTGCCTTGCACATCTCTCTTGGTGTGTGGCACAAGGCTGGGAGCTCCTTTCCCTAACCTGGACCCATCCACTAACTTGCAGGCATGTCCTGGCGCGCATCGTCCTCTTGGCCAGAGCGTTCAGCAGCATTACCTGCGTGCTGCATTGCTTGGCAGAAGCTATGGGTGCAGTAGGACAGAACTGGGGCCAAGCAGGTTCATCACATGTGCCAGCAGTGGTTACAGAGTGGGCAGCCTTGTGTCCCAGCAGGATCCAGGCTTGGATTGCTGCAGGGCACCTGACCCCCAGGATCAGCCCCAGCACCAGGACAGCCCCAATTACAGCTTTGCCAATTAATGGCAGCAACGGGCCCGTGAAAGCAGCTGGGCTCCAGCTTTGCAGTAGGTAAAGCCATGAGAGCAAAGGTAGGGGAGCACTCAGGCTGCTGCCTTTGGCTTGGCTTTGACCAGGCAGGCACTGAAGAAGCTGCACAGCTGCCTGCAGCCCATGGCAGGTTGCCCAGTGAGTTGCTAGAGAAACATCTAGGGTTGGGGAGACAGGAGAAGTCAAAGCTTCCCCAAACTTGCAGGCATAAGAGCAATAAGAGGAATGGTGGGAGAGCAGTTTGTGAAGTCTGGTTAGGTGCATGTTGTGAAAACAGCCCTGTGCCACCTGTGTTGTGCCAGGAGCTGCCGGTCCAGACATCCTGGCTCCCTTCAGGGCCATCAGAAGGATGGGGACGTTGTGGGTGCTGCGGGGATGGCTGTGGCAGGAAGGTTGAGACTGACCAGCTCCCAGTCTCAGCTGGACCGTGGGGGTTGAAGTGGGCACCTCAACACATGTGCCTGGACCAGCCTGACCTAAGGGTTCCCGGGGCCATGGGGTGTTTGAACCCTTTTGAGGAGCATTGATGATGCCAGTCCTGGGGGTTTGACATCTTCCTGAGCTTTGGCAGCATTGCAAGGGGAGATGCAAGTGAAGGCATCAAGATGTGTTTCTTCCACCTGGCTGGCACCATTCTGGCAGAGAAATTTCTTCCAGAAGGGCTTTGTAGAAGTTGTGCTATTTGTCCTTGACGTCGGGGTCCTGTGCAGACCCCAGGAGGATGCAGAGGTCTGTGCCAGACTCTCCGTGCCTGAAATGAGAGTGAATCGATTCCCTTCTGCAGGCAAGGAGCTGCTTGGTCACCAGGTTGTCCACGCGGCCAAGAAATTTCCTTCTTTGGAGTCACCCTGGCTGTTGAGTTGCCCTCCCTCATCCAGAGGGTAGGCGCCAGGGCTGCTGTAGCTCTGCCTGCATCTGGCTGCTGGGGTTAGGCTGGGGGCACGCCAGGCAGCTTTGCATGGCAAGCCCTGGGCAAGGGGCATCCCAGCCTTGACCCCACGGGGGTTCGCTCTGTCTTCCTCTCATTTTGTTCTCTACCCTCTGCAAACAGCCCTGATTCTACCCGGCCGCCTTGGCAGGCCTCCCCTTGCATCCTCCACCCTGGCCAACACAGCTATAAAACCTTCTAATCCGAACAGGCTGGGACAGAGCAACACCGCTGCCATCAGGACAACTCTCTGTGTGTGGTTTCCATTTATTGCAGATTTATTTCCTCTGGGTTGCCGTCTCTGTTGTTGCTCACTCCCTGGCTCTGCTTCTTGGGAGCATCCAGCATTTACCTTCTTGCAGAAAGGGGCTTTGGGGGACTGTAACTTCATTGTACGTGTCAATTAGGAAAACACCCTCAGGAATTTCCTTTCTGATGCTGCCTGGCTCTACAATAACCTCTGTCTCTGTGTCTGCCGGCTCCCCAGAGCCCGTCCCGCCAATGCAAACCGAAAGGGAGCCGGGAGCAGGCTCAGCTCCGCAGACTCGTCAAGCTTCTGTTCCAGCTCCCTCCAAGCGCGGAGCCCCATCTCGTTTCCACTTCTCCCGCGCTTCTCGCTCCCTCTCCGGGCGCTGGAGTTTGGAGTTGTTTTGGAAACCACTGCAACTCCGGCATGACGTCACCGTGATTTTGTAGTATCTCTGTCTCCATCCTAGTTAGGCGCTTCCTGCTCTCTGGCTCTCGCTTTGGCTTGTCTGGCATGTCTACGCTCTTTCTTCTCCTCCACAATTCCCCAGGGATTTCTTTTCAACTTTTTTTTTTTTTTTTTCCTGCATCTCTTACACAGCAGCTTTTTCTTCCCTATTTCTTTTTTTGAGAATTTCCTCTTCTCCTCTCCAAAAAGGGCCTTTTTGCCCCCAAACTGGCTTTCCCTCTCCTCCCCCCAGCCCCTCTTCCACCATCTCATCTTAGCCCAGGTTTTCTTGCACAGAAAATCTTTTGCTTTACCCTGTCAAGCCCTCTGTCCCCACATCCCCAGCCAAGCCTCCCTGTGCTTTGACATCCCCGTCTTCACCACTGCTGCCCCACCAGCGCCCATCCCGCTCCCCCCATGAGGACCCACATCCCTGTGCCAGCTCAGGGCTCCCGTGCCACCCTGGGACCAGCCTGTGATAACCAGCACCGCTGTTGCCTGCCCAGGCTTGGGGAAGAGCATATGCAAGGTTTAATCATGACTCTCTAGCGAGTGTTTACTGAGCATGAACAAAACATGATTTATTTCTTTAATTTCTTCCCTCGCAACAGCTTAAATGCTGCCTGATTGCAGGCAGACCTCCCCAGGGCCTGCTGAAGGCATGACTTGCCTTCCTGCTGCTGCCCGCGCCTCCCAATCCCCGGCCAAAGCAGCAAGGTGCTGTGCTTCCCGTGGGAGCAGTCCTAGAAAATGTGCTTTTAAACAAAACATACAAACACAGATATCTATATGTATGTATATGGTTATGCGTGTGCATATATATAGATATATAGATATAGGTGACCTCCCACTGTGCTGCAGGAGCTGGGTATTGCTGTACCTGTTTGTAAATAGTGGGGAAACTGAGGCACACGGTATGAGTGCCAGGAGGGTCGTGTGATCACGCCACCGTTGCGAGACAGACTATTGGTTTTCCATGCTTGGCTGTGCCTGTGGCTTGCCAGGTCATTTAATCCCCAGAGTATCTTTTTAATGCAATTTGGATTAAAATTGGTTTTGGGCAGTGACTGTCTTAACATGTGAATATGCGGTGCCCAGTGGTGAAGCCCCAGCAAAGATCAGAGGCTTTAATACAAACTCCTATTAAGGTTTTGGCTGTTGCTTTGGGTGAAATGGGGTCGGGATGCAGGAGCCTCTTTATCTCAGTTCAGTCTGTTCTTTCTCTGGCTTTCATCTCGTCACCTGCATGAAGATGTATGCGCATATGTATTTCGAAGCGACTCTCCCCATCAGTGGATGGTTCTTGGCAGACACCTGTGGTCAGCGATATGTGGGTGCTTTTCACTTGCCACAAGCTTGCACTGGACCAGAGGCTCCTGCATCTTCCCCGAGGAGTCTGCCTGCCTCGTCCCTAAAATAAATGGGCAGAACAGCAACGAGTGATCTGGGTAACTCCTTGCAGCGATGCTGCTGCTGTCTCCGAGCGGACGAGCAGTGGATGGGCAGGACTGGGTATACTGGCTGTCCTGCTCAGCGGGTGGCTTGTGAGGGCTTTTATGGGACTGGCTGTGGGAGCTGGGAAACACGGGACCCTGTTTAGGAAGGATTTCCTTAGGTCAGAAGCTGCCATCTTCAAAGTGGAGGGTAGTTGTGGTGAGTTTGCACCGAGAGTTAATCCGGCGACTGGTGCTGCTGGGCAGGGCTGTGGGAGCCACGGCAGGGTTAAGGCAAGGGAGGGGGTGGTGAGTTCGTTAGCTCCTGTGGGACAGGGGGAACAAGGTAAAAGGGTCATTTATTGTTTGGAGAGTATGGAGAGGTTTGTGGAGAGAGGAGCTGTAAACTTGCCATACCCTATAAAAAGCAGTTTCTATCACGGGTGTGGGTTTTGTTGTCCGCTGAAGCTATGGATTCCCAGCTTTGCCCTTTGGATGGGGCTACTGGGCTTTCACAATGATCAAGCCTGAGAGGTCAGGGGTAGAGCAAGTGCTTCATGAGAGCTGGGGTGCTGGTGTCCCCACTGGCATCAAACATGTCTCCCACTGCCATCAATCCCATTCCGGGCCGTGTCTCGCTGGGATATGGCCATACCCCGAGCTCAGGTGTATGAGGCTTCTCCTGCAGCTGCCGGCCGGGGCCATACCCTGCACTGCCCATCCCGGTGCCCCAGCACCCACATTTTGCCACAGCTAGACAGCACAAGTGTGCCTGCCAAATACTGTCCTGTGGGTTAGAAAAACCTACCAGTAACTGGATGTAGCATTAAAGGATCACTTTTATCTTCACAAACGCAGGGCTCGTGCAAGCCCTGCACTGTTTCCAGCCATTACCCCACTTTTGAGGTGGCCGTCCCGGCCCCGCAGACCTCCCCTTGCTGGGCAAGAGCCGGCAGGGCTGGGCACCAGGGCCACTGGAGTGATGCAGGATCTTGGGGGAATACCTGTACCCTTGTTTTCTAGGGATAGGTTGAGGTCATTTTGCTGCTCTCTGCCTGGTTGTTTCAGATCACCACGCTGCTGGTGCATGCGGGATGCTCTTCTCCAAGCAGGAGAAAGCAGGGGCAGATAAACCTGCCTCTGAACAGAGACGTTTCCGTGGAAGTTGCCCTGAGGTTTGTCATTGCTGCTTACCCTGGGACAGCTGCAGAGACCTGTAATTGCAGGGAGAGGCTGCGGGCGGCTGAATAGGAATCTCGGGACAGGCTGCTGCCCTCCCAGCAGGGAGAGCCCGGCTGCCCCAGGAGGGAGGGAGGAGGAGGAGGAGGAGAAGGAACAAGAGGAGGAGGATAAGGAAGAAGCAGGGGTGCCTGTGCAGCTCGGAGCATTTCGGAGATGGTAAGTGATTTAATACCACAACTAAGGGGATACCCAAAAGATTTGCTGGGAAAAAGCTAAAATGAATTCAAGGCAGCTATTTTTTTCACGTCGTTCATGAAGACATTGTGGATCTGGCTGAGATGAAGGCCAGAAGGGTAGATGGGCTCAGCGAGCAGCCTGAGGGGCTGCTGGCCTGTGCGGTGCGGAGCTGACCGGTGCCCAGACCCCTGCATGCAGGAGGATGCACTGGAGGAAGGACGGTGCCGGAGGAGGGACTGCTCTGGTGGGCATCGCGGCAGCCAGCCTTGAGCCGTCGTGGCTCCCCGCTCTGAGCAGCGGCTGCTAGACAGGCTGTTGGTTTGGCCCAATACGTTATCCTAGTTTTGAAGGCTTCCCCATGCCCACTGAGCCAGAGTTGGGCAGGATCTGGTGAGATGGGGTGAGCGTGAGGACACGGGCAGGAGCTGCAGGGTGGGGACCAGGGAGTAGATGGGACAAGGAAGGGCTGTGGGCGGCAGGAGGAGGAGCAGCGGAGCCCTGCCCAGCCCTAAAAAGCCCCAGCAGCTTTTAGAGATGTACATTTTGCACACAGCATGTGTCACCCACCACCCGAGCAGCTGCTGTGTTTTGGCACAGTCCTTCCAATATGCATCACCTGCCGCGGGAGGATGCCCTGCGTGAACGTAAGAGTCGCTTTTTTTGTGTGGCTGTCACCTTGTGCAGCAGCCTGGCTCGGCTGAAGTTGGCAGGAGTTTTACTGGAGACCAGGTGGAGTCAGCACATCACCTTTCTCCCTGGTCTCCATGTCTGCAGGGGCATGAGGACCGATGCCGTGCTGTCCCTCAAGTGACAGCACACTGCCATGAACATCCTTACTGGGGCCGGGGCCTCTCTGGGCACTTAAATCACCCCTCTGCCCCAAAGGGATTTCTTAAGCTTGTTTCGTTATGCATTAGAACTGGTCCATAGATCCCAAGTAAGGGACGGGAGCGGACCGGGGGGCGGTTTCGAAAGGGGTGAGGTGTAGTGGGTCTTGTGCTGGGCAGCGGAGGGGAGTTTGATTGCTAGCTCTGCAGCATGGCACCTCGGCATAGCTCATTTTGAAGATTTGCAAAAGAGGGATGCTGGAGCTGAGAGGCTCTGCAGAGCCCTGGGTTTGTCCTACTGCAAGAAAGCATTATATTTTTGTAATTACATCATCTGTGTTCTTTGCAAGGATTTACCGAGGCTGTATCATGTCATAGACATATGTTTTGCTCTTAGTTTCCTCAAGCTGGTGAAGTTGGATGCAATCTGTGTGGCAGTGCATTTGTTTAGAGCTCTGCTGTGCAGCATTTTGCCAGGTTGACGGGGTGACTTCTCCTCTGCCTGCAGGCAGCAGGCATGCAGTAGAGGTGTGGGGCACCCAGGGGATCCTGCGGTGCCCTGGGCTTGGGATTTTGTGGCACCTTAGGTGGTGGTGTACGTGAGTCTAGCCCTTGAAAATGCCATTTTCTGGAGACCCAAAAAGGAGAAAATAAATAAAAAGGCTGTTGATGTGATAGCTGCTGGTGATATCACCCACCCTCCGTGTGGGCATTGGGATCACTGGGCTCTGCAGCAAGGTGTTGGGCTGCTGCCCCATTGCCTGGGCATGCCGGTCCCTGCACCCCAGCACAGAGGTGCTGCCCTGTCCCTGTCCCAGCCAGGCAGTGCAAGAGTCACAGGTTTTTGAGCAGTTTATCAAATTTCAAAGAAATTTGGAAGGGCTTCCAAGTGCCGAAGGGTTCATCCATTTTTGTTTTCCCGTCTCACGTCCCTGGGTAAAGCTTGCGCGTGCCTTTACGTTGAATCCAGAAAGGGTTGGAAGGTGGATGCTCCCTCGTGGACAGTCTTTTATTCTCTGTGCTGGCGGCAGTAATGCCAATACAACAAATTTTTGTTCTCTGTGTTTGTCTGATCTGCTGCAATGCCGCATGTGGAGCTCATACAGCCCTCCACCTCCCCGGAGTGCTGCGTGAACATGACGTGTGTCTTCTTGCAACCAGTAAATAGCATTTGGGGAGTGAAAAGAAAAACAGAAAGGTTAGTTCGTTATTCTTTGTGATATATGAAAGAGCTGTCAGCTCCATCCTGAAATCATGAATCCCCGGGTATTCCTGGGACAGGACGAAGGAATGCATCCTGCAGTACTTTTTCACTTGGAACAACCATTTGGCTCTTCTGGGTCTGAAAAGTTTAACTTTGGCTGAGTAACAAATTAATGCCGTCTCTTAGTCACTGTCTGGCTTGGATGGAAACACTTAGCTGACCTGGTTTATCTGTGTATCCATCCCAATGGCTTGGACAGGTCTCTTTTCCTGGCTGCTGGCTGCCTTCCAGGGCGCTCGCCTGCGGAGCCGCTCGCCTGCTGCAGCACTGGCAATGCGCATGGTGCCGATGGGCATGGGGAAGGTCTGATGTGCTGCTGCTGGAACTTGTCATGGTCTCAGCGTATGAGTGAGGGTGGTATCTGGAAGGTTTTTGTTTTTAAATTGTTTTTATTGGACTGGTAGAGCTGGAGAAAACAAGGAATTTCTTCTTCAGGCTTCTGCTTCAGACCGGTGGCAAGGGGGCTCTGCACCCCAGCACTCAGCTAGTTTAAAAACTGCAGGTTGATCTGATAAAAGAAGAGCTCTAGCCCTCATTCCCATCTCCTTGCCTCATGCCGTTGGCGGGGGGGGTGGTCCACAGGACTGGCGGGAGTCATGTGGAGGTGCTGGGGTGCTTCCCGGGTCTCTGCGTGCCCATTACTTCCAAATTGGAAAGGGGACTCAGAAAGATCCCTGCTGAACTTGACCTATCATTTGTTTAGTTTGGGCAAGGAACCAGCTCGTTGTGTGGTTTCGGATGTGACAGCACGTTCACTGGGGCTTGGGAGTGGGCAGTCAGACCGCCGGATCGCATCGTCCTTCCCCATGTGCCGCATAGCCTGCTCCTCGCTGCGGTGCCCGATCCCACGCGCCAGCCTCGCGTGCTCTAGGGACAGAGAGGAGCTGTAACGGCCTAACAGCATCCGTGCTTCTGATGACGTGTTGCATCTGCAGAAATCTGTGAAAAGGGAGGATTTTATCCACCTCGCATATAATGCAGGGTAAGGGGGAGCTCGGGGCCACCTCGGCGGGGGGAAGCTGGCATCTGCGTTGTTGGGTGCTGCAAGCCAGTGCCTGCATCCCACCCGCCCCAGGCTGGCACCGGGGCATCTCCATGTGCTTCAAGCTAAGAGGACCCTGCCTGGCTCCAGCCCTTGCACCCCTGCAGATCTGCCCCTAAACCATCCCCGCTCCTCTGCTGCTCAGGAAAGCCTGAGCAAGATGGGCTGGAAAGCTGGTCAGAAGCAAAGTTAATTTAAAAAACCCCAATGAAGAGCTATTTTTGTAGTGCCGGCCAAGAAACGTGACACTGAACAAATAGTAGAAAATAAAAACAAAAAATAAAATTCACATTGGATCTAGAAAGGGCCTTTTAATTTGCAAAATCTACGATGTCTGCGTGCAGAAATCTTAATTTCAGATCCGGTCTTTCAATGCAAATGTCACTTTAAATAGATATTCCTGTGTGCACGTTCTGGTGCCTTTTGCCATGTCGTTAATGGATTGCTCGTTCTGTGAGTACATTCTTGTCCCATTTTGTATCCCCATACATTAAATTGATAGTTTGGGGGATTATTGCTCGTTCCAAGATTACATGGGTGGAGTCCCCTTTATATGGCCATGCTGGTATGTAGTGAATTTGAATTGGCGCAGCAGAAAACTCGAAAATTTGGAACAGATAACTGTCTCCTATCTTTATATGGGAACATCAGAGTTTCTAGCTTTATTCTGGGGTTCTTGCCATTCCAAATATAATTTATTCTTTTATATAACTGTTTTCATATGATACACTCTGAAGAGTGGATAATGGTTTGGGGAGGAATATAATCATTTTTTTTTTCCTCTCCAAGGCTGTCTTCCCAATTAATGAGATTGAGAACACGTTCCAAAAATCTATTTTTCCCCTCTGGGCTTTTTCTAATGTACTCAATTTATTCTATAGTGTGTTTTGCGCTTCCTTTATGGAGTTTGATGCCTAAATATTTAGTGGTGGTTGGCCAGCTGGAGCCCATGTAAATACTTAGCGTAGTGATGGGGTCTCTTGGCAAGCTTGGGCAGCGAGGGCAGCTCTGGCTGTCCCGGTCCCTTTCCGCCCAGGCAGGTGGGCTCAGGAATATGATAAAGTTGTCGTCGCCCCACGTGTGTTGACCTGAACCTTGCTGCTGGCTTGGGTTGGCTTGACGGGGGAGGCTGCTTATTTTTGGGGGGATGGAGGGGTATCCTCGTCCCCCTTCTCCTTTAACTGTCCTGTCTGGATGAGAAGCGGGTGGCCTGGAGTGAACTGGCCCTTCCTTCCCTCAGCCTCGGGGTGGCAATGAAAGGATATTCCTAGAGAAGCAGGCAAAGCTCAAGGGTTTTCTTCTACTTAAAGCCTCACCTGTAACGTACATAGGTAATGGTTTTGTACGTTTTTCTCTGTTTAAACGTTTTCCTGGGGTACATATGTTTCTTACAAACCCATCCAAGTAAGCAGCTCCAGGCTTTCTGCCCCACTCTGCCCTCCGTGGCGGTTGGCCTCGCCTTCCGAAGACGCTCATAGCCACAGGATGCAAATTCAGCCTAAAACCCCTGACCATGCTGAGCGGCTCCAGGGTGGGCTTCGGTGCCCCAGGGTTGTTCTCCCACAGGTTCTGGGGGCACCTTGGCTCTCCCAGGACACTTTGTGCTTCCTCTTCCTTCCCCCAGCACTCCTTGAACCCATTTTTGCTCCCGAGGGCAGTGTTGGGTGAGAGGGTCGGTCTGGCAGAGCTGCCAGCCACCGCAGGGGTGCAGGTGAGGAGGATGAGGCTGAAGAGCAGGGCCGGTGTCCCTGGGGTCTGCAGAGGGAGAAGGGCTGCGTCGTGGCAAGGACCGGAGGAGCGCAGACGTTTGCGTCTGCTCCCAAAAGCCTGTGGCATTTTAATATCGGAGAGCCTTGCAGCTCCAAGATGGGTTGGCTGATACGCTTCAAGCCCTGTTTTTAAAAGAACCACTTTTGGTTTGAGAGTAAAGGTAAATTTTTAGGCCTAGAAGAGTTGAGTCGGTCTCACCCCTTTGAGTGGGAAAGGGGTGCTCAACACAGACCCTTAAGCACTGAAGTCGGGCCCGCTCTCTTTAAACAGCACTTTTGCTCTGTAAAGTGTCTGTATAAATAATTACCTCCTCACTCAGTATCCCTGCTCTCCCTGAGTCACATCTGCTCCCTTTCCTGACCAGAACTGAAGAGTGCATTCTAGTCTCCCATGTCCCCCAGCCCACCCAGAGCCACCAGCACCCTGGGGACGAGCAGGGAGTGGGTTTCCTGGTGGGACGGGCTTGCTGCTGGCCTTGAGGAGGAGGAGGAGGAGGAGGAAGAGCCAGGCTGTGAGGAGCATCATTTTTTTGCAGTGGGCATGCTGTTCTGCAAGTGGCTGCGCTCTTCTTCTGGGGTCTAGGTAGGTTAAGAGCGTATTGTGGTCACATTTGCATCATGCCGTGGTTGACAGGCACGGAGCCAGCTGCTGGCAGCCAGGTTCCCAGGAGTGAGGATCTGTATTTACATAGTTTTAATCAGATGTTGGATAACCTTGGGGAGCCACTTCCTGGGCCAAAAGAATGAGAGATCTGCTTTCCAATGGTGTTTTGACCTCTGCTTGGATAATGTCCCATGCAAGAGCTAGGTTTTATTTGGTCCCCTGCTGACCGCCCAGTTCACGTTCCTGCAAGTCTTGCGTGCACGGTGATTATTAATAGCTCATCGGTGGGTGGGTAACCGGCTAGGTTGGCTGGATCCCTTCTCCGGCCAGATCCTCTCCCTTTTCCAGGTGTGTTACCAAAGGAGTGATTTGATGGCAGAGGGCCCTTCCCAAGGGTGCTGCGCTGCGGTGGCCCTGGTCCCGCATGCCGGGGCAAAGCCATCGCTGCCTGCCTGCTGCCTGGGCACGGGGCTGCGGTGCCCGGGCTCCCCCATGGGACAGCAAACCTCAGGCAGTCGGGGTGGGGGACCCCACCGTGGGGACCCCAGTGCTGCGGTCCAGTTGTATCTAGTGGCTTCTCCTAACCGAGGGGGATGAGGCTGCCGGAGGAGAGGGGGACGTACCCCTGCATCTCAATTTTTCAGACTGAGTGGAGGGGTACCCCCCCCAGACCCAGTACTGGGAGGCAGATGAAGGCAGAGGGAAGAAACAAGAGAGATAAAGGTCTGTCCAAGGAGAGGTGCGTTGGCTGGTCAGACAGCAGCCGGGTTTCGGATGGGACCAGCCACGCTCCCCGCCTGCTCCGGTGGGGCACAGTGAAGGGTGAGGTGGTGGGTGGCAAGCCTGCTCCTTGCCAAAGTGCTCCTGGGGCAGGGAGGACCCTTGGACACCACCTGAAATCCTCTCCTGGAGACCCTCATCCTTGTGATGCCCACCGGTTCCCTTGGCTTCCTCGGGGGAATGGTCTTCTCCAGCCTGAGCTGCAGCCCTGGGTCCTTCACGTCCTGGGAGGCTGCAGCTGATTGAGCGGAGCATGCGACGGGGAGGGCGTCCGCTCCTTTGCTTCCCGCACTATAATTAGCTGGGTTGGCGGGCAGAGCTGCTGTCAGGCTGCCTGACACCCAGCCAGGCTGCGGGGCTTGCAATGCAGCATGTAAAGTACATGCTGGAGGACAGGGTGTAATTAACTGCAGGCCCTTGGAGCTGAGAGCTGACTACTCAGCTTCCAGCCTTTTTTCTTGCCCTTTTTTTTTTTTTTTTTCTTTTTCCTTTCAGTGATGAATATATAACTTCACCTATAAACCAGTATAAACATGTATGAGCTGGTATGCCCAAAGATTAAAAAAAAACACAAAAATGTTTGAATATACCAGGCAGTGCATGAATGCAGTGTTAAGATCAGGCAGCTGACACCCCTCCTAAATGAGGCAAAATAAAAAAAAAAACCAAAACAAAACAGGTTCTAGCAGCAACACGAACTCAGCTGCGCTGCACCCCCTGCGCATGTCGTGCTCAGGGCTTAACACTATAAATAGCAGCATATTCAGCTACACATCTCGGCCCTGATTCTGCAAACACTTAAGCCCAAGCACAGCTCTTTCCCAACGTGCTAAAGTTGCAGTAATAGTTTGCAGGCGGTAATCAAGAAAGAGAAGAAAAAATAAGGTAGAAAACAGAGCATGTGCAGCACACTGTTGGTTCTGGCTATCAATGAATATCAGCCTGGGTGTCTGCTGCTCCTCCTTTGCAGCTCCTGCACCCTTACCTACCTAATTAGGGATTTGATTAATGAAAACATGGAGAGAAGGTGCCCACGCCTGTGCGTGCATGTCACCCTGGATGTTGTTGTTGAGCTGGCAGAGTTTACAAGCTCCAGTGGTTTTGCCAGCAATTTGACAAGTTCTTTCATCCAGAGAAGCTCCGATGAGCAGCAAGTGCACGGCTCGGTCTGTGCCAGCCCTCAGCACAGCTCGGGGAGGTCCTTCCAGAAAGAAAAACTTTTTAATAAAGAGGCCGTGCGTGCATGCATGTGTATATATGCATCAATTAATTTTTACAGGCATGTAGCTGTACAATAGAAGTCGAGAAAAAAAGTTTCCTGGATGAGCTCTCGGTAAAGAAATGCTTTGAAGTTTGGGTCTGCCTTAGCGTGGTGTGAGCTGCAAGGGGTTTGTGGGTGAGCAGCCCCCCTTGGCGTGGGGAGCGTGGCCTGGGAAGAGGCTTGGTTGGGAAAAGCAGGGGTTGGAGAAGGCTGGGGGGATGCTGAGAGGGGCTGGGAAGGCGCAGTGGCAGAGGAATGCAAGATGAGTGCAAATGGACTTGTTTATTGGGGGGTGTTGGCAGATGCTCATTAGCAGACTTGCTTTTCCTCCCGGTAGGAAGGCAGGCTCGGGGATGGAGCCTGTCCTCATTACCCCAGCTGCTGAGGTACCCAAAGGTTGTTGTGAGGGTTTGTGCTGCAGCCAACCCAGTTGTGTGTGTTTTTAATTGCTGAGTGTAAGGAGACTGAGGGAGGAGGGGGGTCGCCGGGGGCTGGTGGGTGCCGGGGCTGTGCCGGCACGGATCACGGCAGTGGGGCTTGGCTCTGTCCCTCCTTGGTCTGACAGAGACGTGGGTGCAGATCTCTGCTCCTCCTCTGTGCAATGCACCTGCAAGGGTGTGCTCCGAGGAGGAGGAGGAAACAGAATTTAATGATGTTGGGGAGTTTGGCACTGCTCTGGCTTGGCCTGGCCCTCATGAATACAACCTGTTAGCAGGACCAGGGTGAGCTGCCGAGATGTGCTCTGGAGCGAGGGGCCGGTAATGGGGCTGCCGTCCAGGAGAACCCCTCCTACCGCTGTCCTGGGGATCAGATACAGGTTGGGTAAAAGATGAAGCCTGTTTTCCAAAGGACCAGGTTTATGTTTGCATTTCAGCCCTAGGAAAGCACCAAGGTCTCTCCTTCTGGGTCCCGGACGTGAGGGTGGAAAAGCAACCAGAGAAGAGCATTCAGCCTCGGGTAAGATGAGCCGGTAGAGCGTGGGTGCCCACCTGCTCGCAGGACGCCGTCCTGGCATGGTGAGGTGGTGGGTTCAGGCTGGCATCAGAGCAAGGCTGTGGTGTCAGGATGCGCCAGCCAGGGGAGCCGATGAAACACGGGGCCTTTTCCTGGATAGATCCCTACTGCCGCCAGTGGGGAGAGCCGCTTGGAGGACACCCCGAGCTCCTCCAGCTCCCAGGTGTGGGTTGAGCTGCTCTGCTGGCGGGTGGCTGCAGGGCTTCGTTTCTGTTCCCTGGATTACCTCAGTGTACCTCGCGTGTGTAGCCATGTTAACCTTCTTCTCCACCACTAAAGGGTCCAGAAGCACTTTTCTCTACTTTTCAGCACGTTTTTCACCTTCCATTGGACTTAAACCCCAACCTGGATGCGTGTCAATGCCCCGTGTGTGTGCACAGGGTCAGTGCTGTTTGCAGGCGAGTGTGATAGCTGGTTCAGGCTCCCGCTCCAGAGCTGGGCTGGGATGAGCTAGCCGCTGAAGAATGAAAATGTTAGAGCCATTGGCATCCTCCCCTGGCTGGGTCGGGTCTGCAGGGAATCACCCGCCCCCTCCTCGGAGCCTTTGTAGTTGAGGCAGGAAGAGACAGAATCATGACGGCGAGAGGCTGGGGCTGGCACATGCAGAAGCGCTGGCGGCTCAGCCGTCCCTCCATGGCCCGCTGGTTCTTTGGCTTTGCTGAAATGCCGTCCTCTGAGAGACCAAGGCCCTTTTCTGATTCCCAATGGCACGTGTCCTCCTCCCTCCTTCCCTCGAGCCAGCCCCTTTCTCCATCTGGGCAGGCAGTGCTGCTGCCCCAGCCTAACCCTTTCCCAACCACCACATTTTGTTCTGCTGTGGGACCTACCCTTTCTTAATCACCCCTGTTCTCCGTTCCTTAATCACCCCATACTTCAGCATGCAGGCGGGGATCTGCTCTCCAGCAAGGCTGGGCTTTGGATGTGCAAAGCTGCACCCAGCTGCCTGTCCCGGACCTCCCTCCCAGGTGTGAGCTGTTTTGCAGCACTGCCACATCGAAGGCAGGAGTTATCACAGTGATTTTCAGCTGAGTATTCTGGTTCATCAGGCTTGAAATTCAGGTTTTAAGATTTAAGGTTTCATCTGCCCTCAAATTCATGTTTCGGGGAGATTCAGGGCTGTATTAGCCCAGGGCCCTGGCAGTGCCGGGGCAGGGCTGTTTTGAGGGGTACGGTGCTGGGGACAGGTCCCTGGCAGGCAGGATGAGCGCTGGAGCCCGCGAAGGTGAGCCGGTGTCTGCAGGGAAGGAGGCAGCACTCTCACAGCCCTTTGGTTTCTTGGCCAAGCCCATGGCAGAGGCAGGGGGCTGGAGGAAGATGAGGGTGCATGGCACACTGAGCCCCGGGATGCTCCAGGTGGATCGGCCCATGCTCGGAGGGATGCTGCTAGCTGGGGTGAGGGAGTGACATCTCCTTCCTCCTCCTTCCAAACAACCCTCTTGCATCCCAGGCTCTGAATTTTATTCCCCTTCCGACAGACAGGCATCAACCCCTGATTACTCATAAATGCAGCATGTTGCAGATACAAGGAGCTTGATGAACGGCTGTGCCTGGAAGCACGAGCCGCCAGGATCCAGGGGCGAGAAGTTGGGATGTGCATGAGGGGGGGCACGGGCTGTGCAGCCTCGGTCCCCCCATGTTGGCCTACCCTGGAGTCCAAGCGCCTGCTGCCCATGCCCAAATCCTCCTGGAATCTGCCCTGCCCAGCCCAGCTCGGGAACCTGGCTTGGGCATGCTGTGGCTGCTGGGGCCAGCGCTGAGGTCCCAGCAGCTGACCAGGCATGGACGGCAGGTTTGCAGCATAGATCGCTATCGGCGATAGCCTGCAAGTTTGTTTTGCAGTCTTCTAGCGTGGAAAAATAACTCATCCCTCGGTTTTTATCTCTTTTGTTTGTGTGGGCATTGATTACGCTGGGAGTTACTGAGCCAGATTTTATTGGAATGACTTAGAAAGCTGCCACCTGCAAGAAGCCGCTTGTCTTTGGGGATTATTTTGGTGTAGTTTCTAAATAATTGCATGAGGCTTCTTCAGCCTTGCTAATAACTTCGTTCTCCCAGGGACACTGCCCAGAAAAAGATGAGCTGAGGTTATGCTTGGCAACATTTAGGAGAGGAAAAAGTACAACAGGATTGATGTCTGCTGGCATGAATAAATAAATAATACAATACCTCTGCCATAGCCCCTCCACGAGCATCCTTGTTTCCAACGCCGTGTCTGTTATCTCCCCAGCTTGGCTGAATTTTGGAATTCAGAGCGGTCTTTTAAATCGGCCTCATCTTTTCTGTCTGCAGCATGTTGTGCTAATTCTTATCAGGGACCAGCAAGGCTCGCTCTGGAGATGAGCTGTCCTAGGGAAGCCTGCCTGGTAGCTTATATATGTTGTGTAACTTGGGCTTGTTAAATACATGATTTAAATAACTTGCAAAATAGTTAGTGCCTGAAATGTGAAATTAAGAGAATAATTTCAGGCACTCACATTGGCCCAGATTCTCACAGGTTTGCAAAGACTTTGTGAAAATCATAGGTTGTGTTTTAAATAAAGAGACAAGCCCACAAATGTCTTTGACATTTTGTACAAAATCTAGTATGTAAAAGAAGCATGGTTTGTAGTGCCGAAGGGAGCCAGGTCGTTGCGTGCATGTGCCTGTGATTGCCCTGCCCTGGCGAGGAGGGATGGGAGGAACCTCGCTGGGAATGCCACTGGGAAGACAAGAGGTCTTCCCACTGGTCCACTGGTTTTGATGCCACTGGACGTGCCTTAGCGATGGCCCAGATGCAGCTGGGTTTTGCTCTACTACTTTGGGGGGCTGCGTTTTTAGACCCCTGCAAAGGTGCTTTTTGAGAACCTGGGCAGAGGTCCTTATAGCTAATAAGGACTCTGGCCTCTCAGTTCATCTTGTTTTACTGTAGAAGCACCAGGGAAGTTGGTGTCCCACTGCCTTCCCTTTCCCTCGTAGCATTTCTAAGGTGGTCCTGTGACACTGCACTTTTGACGTTGTTATTACACTTTTCTGCAAGAGCAGAAGGGCTCTGGGCATCGCACGGAGCGGTCCTTTGATCAAAACAAGTGCAGTGCAAGCCTGGCTCAGGTATTCTTGTATGGGGAGGGGCAGAGGATAGCGGTGGTAATGACCCTGAGACAACGCTTTCTTAATCATATTGGCAGGCAATCCCCGCTTCTTGGCAGGCTGCGTCCTGGCACCCAGGAGCTGTGGGCTTGGTGTCAGCATCCCCTTCTGCTGCTGCCTCTGCTCGGGTGGTTATTTCCTCTGCAGAGGAAAGAGATTAAAGATGGTGCTCGGCCACATCCAAAAGGGCTGGCGCTCGGAGGGCTCGTACCCGGTGGGGAGCAAGGCGTTGGGGGCACTGCCAGGCTCCGAGGACATCATCTGGGACAGCATCGTCCCGCCTTCCTCTCCTGGCCCTGCTGGTGGCCGGAGCACGAATACTGGAGGGATGGAGGGCATTGCCTGGCAGCTTTTTTTAGTAGCTGCCTTGCCCAGTGCCACATGCCAGGGTGGTGAGGGCTGCTCCTGCCCCTTCAGATGCCCCCGAGCTGCCAGTCCCCACGGTCGCTCACCTCCATGTCTCGGGAGGAAAGGGTGGATGGAGATGGGTGCAAGCCTTGCTTGAAGTATTTGTTTTAAAAATACATGCCGATAAAAATGACTCTCTCCATTATTTCATTAAGGGATTTAAAATGTGCTTCCTAAACCCTGAGTCATCAATGAAATGAGCAAGCGAGAAGCAGCGCAGCGGGTCCCGCTGGAGGGTGACTCACGCTGCAGGGGGGCTTGGGGCTTACAGGGGACTTTTTGAACGGGGGAATGCTCCGTACCCTCTCTCCCTCCCTCCCTCTCAGGAAGGCCAGGGTCTCCCCAGCATCCTGAGCAGCAGCAGGAGTTCTCTGAAGCCTGTGGGGCTCCCAGATTTAATTTAGGAGCTGAGCCATCACGCTGCAGCCATGCCTCTCTGGAGACCCCAGCTATGCCTTCATGCAGAGGAGTCACCAGCAGACAGCTCTCATGGAAGCCTGTAGATCAACCAACAACAGTCCATGCACAGAGGCAGGCATTTGATTATTTATTGTATACTTGCATAGATAGAAGCCTCCAGATCCTGTATCAGTTCAGGAGGAATTCATCTTTCCTCCCAGAAGGCAGAGGAAAATGCCAGGTCATCTTTTGCTCATTTTTGGGAGCTCCCTGCCTCTTTCAGTCCCCAGGCACGGGCACAGAAAGAAAAGCCAGTCCCAGCTCCCTGTAAGGCCAGGAACTGTCCCCTCTGCACTGGTTTATCTAGTTGGCTTTTTCAAAGCCCTTAGAATCACTGCTCTATCCCTCCCACTGGAGTTGGTTCAAACTCTGTTCAAGCTCAGTGCCAGGACCTTTTTCCTAAGATACAGGCTACGTGTTCCCTTTACCCTCCTCTGCTTCCTTACATCCCATCCTTCCCTTGACCACTTTTCCATAATCTTGCCCTCCTGCAGATGCCGGCTGAGGCCGCTGTACCTGTGCGGTGGGACAGGAGTGGTGGCAGGTAGCACTGTCACAGCCCACGCTGCTGCTCCTTCATGCACCACGCTACAGAAGGCTGCACCCACGCTCGATCCTGCCCACAGCCTCCCATCATTGATTCTCTAAGTGCTTTCTAATTAATATCTTCAAACCATTGGTGAAGGCCAGCTCCCCTGCATGGGAGGATCTTTCCAGGTGCTGCTCTGAGCTCTCTCAGTGCTCCTTGCCATTCGTACCAGGATGCTGTGATGTCCCTGCCCTTGGCAAAATGCTTTGGGCATTTTATTTCTACAACAGATACATCTTACAGTGAACTGCTGCACAAAGTCAGGCCAGCACCAAGGCACCTTGTGGTCTCTTAGGGCAACGCTGACTTCTCGCCTCCTTCCTCCCGCTGATGGCTTCGCGCTGCTTTACTTGCAGTTTTCAAAGTGTCTTTGGTTTATCCTCTACCTGATTTATTAACCTCCTCAGTGATTGGTCCCTGTCCGTGGCTCCTGTTGTGACACCCCAGGTGCCGGTGCTCACTTCTTCCACTTTTTCATGAGGATCTTGCTTAGAGGCAATCAAAAACATGTCCTTGCCTTGGGTCTTGCTGCTGGCTTTGACTGCCTTCTCCTGCCCAGGCATTCTCTGCCAGCCTCCAGCAAGCTTTCCTTCGTTTGCTGTTGATTCTTGTGGCCCAGTGCTTTCCAGCTGCCCTCCCGGAGCCCTCTGGATCCATGGCCACCTTGGTCTAGTGCATGCTTGGGAGAAAGAAATGCAACGTGGCGGGATGGACCTGTGTAACTTCATCTGACTGCTGGGCATGGTCCCTTTCTCTTCTGGGAAGACAGTAAGGAGGCAAAGAGCTGTGCAGGGGCCATATGGGGAAACTGAGGCACGAAGGGGGAAGAAATGGCTCCAGGCCAGACCTTGGAGTGGTGGTAGAGCCAGGAGCTGATCCATGGCTCCTGGCCTTGCTCCAGGCCTGATTCCTTGGACAGGTTGCTGGATTCTGCTCTTCCTCCTCATTTACTATTAATAAGTTTTAAAATCAGCTATTTTGGCTAATCATTGCTGTGATCACTCCCCATTTTATTGTTGGGTTATTTTCCTCTCTGCAAAGTTAGTGCCTCATTGTTTTATTCCAGCTATCTAAAACCTTCTCAGTTTCCTGTGACTCTTAAAAAGTAATTGCTTGCTAAGCTCAAGGTAACCCCTTCTCTTAGTGTGCTTGTGTAGCTCATCTTGCCAGCGACTTGTGGACTGCATGGGCTCATGAGCCGTGGAGCACACGGAGGGGCAGGGAGGCTGCTTACTTGTAGCCATGGCATGGTGCTGGCACAGAGCACACACCTTCACTAGAGCTTCGCCACCACCTCCCTTTCTGCAAGACCTGAACTTGCAAGGGGATCCTTTAATTTCTCCAAGTTTCCATGTGGTTTTCCCTCATTAGGGATTGATTTCAAGACCTACACCTCCATCCTAGCCAGAGATGAGGAGAGGTTAATGCTCGTGATGCCCATGACTGTGCGAAGGGGCTACTGCAGATTTTGTCATCTCCTGCACTGGGAATATTGGTGATAGTTATAGGTGCCCCAGCATATTAGAAAGGCAGAAGAGTGTCAGCATTGATTTCTGCTGTTATCCGTTATTGGAAAGGTTAGGCGCTGTCTGGAGCTGGCTAGGGGCTTGATGGGAACTTTTTCCCACAGACCTCAGCTGCGGCTGGGTGGAGGATCTGACTGGGTGGGATGCAGGTTTTCCATGTGTTTTTTAGCATTGAGAAAGCTGTTTGCAAGGGGCTTCTCCATAAATATCAACAGTTCTTCATGATCCCTGCTAGCACAGATAGCAGAAGGAGCTGAATTTGTCGTGGCTTGTGAACCTCCTTGCAACCAGTCCATAGTTTGGGAACTGGCACCCTGGGTTTTAGGTATCAGGTTTAAAGAAGTAAGGAAATATCTTATGGGAATGGTGTGCCTGAGGGAGTGGAGGTGTTCCAGGACGTGCTGTGGGCTTGGAGAACAGGTCCCATTGCTCAGAGCATTTGCTCTGTGCAGTTACTGCTGTGCTCGTTTCTCTGCTTCTTCAGGGATGCATAGAGTGGTTGAGGAGATCTGGGGATCTCCTGGAGATCACCCAGTCCAACCCCCTGCTCAAGGCAGGGTCGCCTACACTGGGTTGTCCTGGACACCCAGGACCATGTCCAGTTGGGTTGTGGATGTCTCCAAGGCTGGCGACTCCACCACCTCCCTGGGCAGCCTGTGCCAGTGTTGGACCACCCCATTCTGGTGTCTGGCCACCAATCCCGTGGGGCTTTGCTCTAACTCCTTGGGGCTGTTGTGTCAGAGGAGGAGAAGCAGCAGGGAGATCTAAAGCGTACCGCCATCTCTGGCCGGTGGAGATTGCTCAGAGCTTTTGCACACTGACATGGCAATTGGTGTGTGGGTAGATGAGATCTTCCCACCCCCAAGGGCTGCTCCTTGTGCTCTCCCAGCTCTATCCCAAGATGGAGCTCAGGCGTGTGCCTGTGAGATGTGCAAGAAGGTGACACACATCCAGACCCACGTACCCTGCGCTGTGGGTTTGGTGCAGGCATCCTATGCCGGTGTCCAACCAACATCTCTGTGCTGTGGAGAGGGTCAGCCACCACCGAACCGTGGTTCCGTCTTGCTGGCTGGGCCAGAGCTCACTTTTGGGGGGGATTTTTTGGTGAAAGTAGATCCCCGCCTGCTTAAAAGCCAGGGCTGTCCTCTCCCTGCTTGCTTTTCAGTCCCAGGGTGGGAGCACCTGGTGGCTTTGGCTGGTGCAGGAAGCACCATCCAAGAGCACCAGCAGAAGCCCCTGTGCCCCTGATTAGCATTCGGCCCTGCTGCTCCTGCTGCTTTGGCGTTTGAGCTCGCCATTGCCTGGCAACCACAGAACAAAACTACAACAGCAGCCCCAGAGCCCGACCGTGCTTCCCACGGGTGTACCGGCACACGCTCGCTGCCCATGCAGGGACTGGGACAGGGCGGGTGGTGGGGCCACCCCACGCTGCCGCCCACTGTCCCCCATCCCAGCAAGTGGAAGGGTAAGGACCGTTCCTGAGAGGAGGAGGAGGGGGAGAAGAGGCTCTGGCAGTGCGACAGCTTTGCTGACACCCAGGTCTGTCTGTGGGTCGGTCTGTCTGTCTGGCCTGGCGCTGCCCACCGCGGGCATCCTGCTATGCTGGGCACAGCCTCTCCCTCTGCATTCCTTGGTGGCAGAGGCCCTTCCATGCTCAGCAAGTGTGTGCCATGAACTGGGAGCTTGGAGCAGCGTGTGGGGCCAACCTCTGCCACGGGTGCCTCTGGGACAAGGCGTGTTGAGGGAGAGACTTGGCCGTATGTGGGTGTATGTGGCCTCATCGGACAGCGGGTCAAGGCACAGCGGTGCATGCGTGCTCCTGTCTCGCACCCAAAGCAGGGTCTGTGGAATGCCCATCACCCCCAGGGACCCTGCAGGGAGGCTCAGCCTGGCTGGGGTCTCCCAGGGGACCCTGGTGCTCCAGCAGTCCGTGTTGGGATGCTGTCAGACTTTTACTACTAGACTGTGCTGTCAGTGGAGTTGGTGGCGTGTGGGAACCTGAGCGTACATCAGGCTGTCTCGGCTTCCCAGGCTTGCACGTGCTTGGGGGCTGACGTCGTTTTTCTTGGCAGAAGAATTTCGTGGTCCTGCCCCTGGGGGTGGCTGTGGGCCTCTGGCTTGGTCCCCTGCCCTGCTGCAGGGTCTCTGCAGGCGTTGGTGGCTTGGTCCCTCTGCCAGCCCTACACTTAGTCCTCTTTCCAGCTGGACAGGCTCGAGAGGACACGAGTTCCCTCCTGGCACAAGGTGCCGTGCTTCTGCAAGTGATGGGAGAGACAACCATGCCTGAACACACTGGGTTCAGACCTAACACATCCCCACACTTCTGCTTTGACTCTATTTTTTGCGTCCTTGGCTGCTGTGGGCTCTGCCTACAGCATGTTCAGTGGCTGGAGGTCCTAGCTGCCTGTCCTGTCCAGCCAGCCCACACATACTCACCGGGCAGCAAAAAGCATAGGTGCATCACGCCTTTTTCTGCTCGCCACACATCTTCATTGATGATACTTGCTTGGCAAAGGGTTAAAGAAATACATCTGTCTTTTGTGTCTTGCAGAGCCTGGGGTCAGCGGACAAGAAGGATTTTTACCAGCCAAAGTAAGTGCCAGTAGCTGTGGTGAGTAATTGCATGGAAATTCCCCGTTGGTCCATATTACAGAGCAGCTCTGTGGCTTGCTAAGATTAGACATTTCAATGTACAAGAATAGCTGCTGCAATTACACAAGTGAGGATAACAGTGGAAAGGCTGTCAATCATTTTGGCTTCAGGGCATATGCAAATCATTAAATCAGGTTGGAAGGAATCATGACAGCTTGACTGAGCCTGAGGGACAGAGCCAGGACCTGGTGGCCGGGAGTGGGGGATGCAGGGGTGACCTTTCCCACCTCTGGCTCCCTCAGCTCTGGGGTTGCACAGCTGAGCTGCTTTGGAGAATTGAAGGGTTTAGTTCTGTGTCTCAACGGGCTGATCTTGAAGCACGTCTTCCCCAGCCCATGCTTTGATGTTGATGCCTGTCGTCTTCCATCCATTGTGTTTTGTAAAGCACGGTGAGCCGCAGGGGTGAGAGGAAAGGAAGAGGCTCTCTGGAGCCACCATATTCATGAACGCGAACAAAAGATCTGCAAATCACCCCGCTAACATAAGCAGTTTGTTACTTAGCATGTGCCCTTGGCCATGGCTCTGAGCTGGCTTCGACAGTCCATAAGCAAGCCATAAGCAAGTGAGAGTGGAGCACTTACAGCTGTCAACCTCTGAGACCCGTATTAAAATGCAAGGAGACCTTGCACTCGCAGGCCAGTTATGCTGTTGCACCCAGCATTTGCAGAGCCTTCCCACAGCATGGCACCTTCGAGGCAAGAAGGTTGTCTCTCTGCTGGAAGGATGGGTCTGATACCGTCATTATTTGGATAACATCAAAATCTATTAAAAGCCATGCCGAGAAGTTCGGCTCTGGCCCTGACCACTAAGCAGTTGTGTATTGTGCTGCAGAGTATCTTGCTTGTGGGACCTTGTGTTGCTGCTCCTGCTCTGTTTGGGGAAGTGAACATCATTATGTTACCGCCTTTTTTCTTTGGAAAAAAAAACGCCATAGGTGGTTTTGAAGTTGTGGAACAGTGCTCTGACGTGCAGGATTGTCAGAGGAGCATGGTTTTGGAAGATTCAGAAGGAATTGGGTTGAGGAGATTTCTCCTCCAAAAGTCACTGTCCTTCTGCATTTGCTCTTTCTTTGCTGCTTTCCAAAGCTGCTTCCTAGTGGTGCATGGAGTGAGCGCCAAGGCAGCATCCTCGGTCCACGTCACTCTTAGCATCAGAGGAGGGATGTCCAAGATGCGCTGGGGACGGCAGGCTGTGTCACACGGCACCTTACGCAGCTGCCTGCTCACTGTCTGTGATGGGGAGCACAAGTGTCGGGTGCGTGTGTGTTCTTCAGTTATCTGCTGGTTCCTCTTCCTTTATGCCACCAAAAGTTTTTAAAACTCAGCACTAGTCTCCTAGGTCTCTACAAAGTCAGATTTCAGGGAGCTCCTCTGTTCGCTCACCCCAAGGCACTGCTGATCATCGGCTTTCCAAGACTGTTGGCAGCTAAAGACTTCTGAAAATACAGCCAGAGCCATTTCCCAGGCTGTTTAATCCCACACGGCTTTCTGGGAGATCAGAGGGATATCCCAGGAGGTTATGGAGTCATTGTGGACGCAACAACAAAATGAACACACATTTGGCAAAGGACTTCTAACCATGCTTTTGTGACGTCTACCAACAGTTGTCCAAGATTTCAGTGTTTCTTCTTGTAGCGCTGCTATGTGCTTATGGAGAGTGTGTCTTTTGACAAGCAGGCTTAAAAACGATCGAAGCTTCTCTAGTGTCCCTATTCCAGCTGAAGCTTTTGTGAGGCTTTAAGTAAGAGATTTGGAGGAAATATGTAAAGAGCTCTTACTCTTCGGTTTTCCTGTGGGGTGGTTCTGGCGGGAGGTAGCAACAGTTATAGCACTACTTTTGTAGCTCATCTCATCAGAGGAATGAGGGATGTTTCTCTGCCTTGAGTGGGAGAACATGGGCTTCCTGTCTCACTGGAGTTGCAGAGCTGTTGGGTCAGAGCGGTGGGTGCTGGTGCAGAAGGTCTCATAGATACAGGATGTCTTGTCGGTACTGTCTTGTTCCTCTGTGCCACGAGGCCCTGGGACCTCCATAGTTTGGCCAAGCGGCTTGTGATATCGGCTGTAACTGTGCTGATCATAACATTATGACTCTGATTCATGCCCATCCTATTTACGTTCCTCAGTGGCCGTTTTGGGGTTGCAACCAGTACAGTTTGTGACTGTGATGTTGCCTGGTACCGCTGCCCCCATCCAATTCGGCGTTTTGATCCACCAGCTGATGCCAGCACCGTTGCTGTTGCAGGCAGACCTGCTCATGTTGCTGCAGCCCATCTGCAAGGCTGGGCCATGTGCCTTACAGAGGCCTTCAGCCTCTGGCAGGACTGGAGCTGGTCTTCTTCAGCAGAGAAGGATCTCTGGCAGCTGCCAGAGGTCTGGTGGACCTGCCGAGGGCTCAGGAGACCTCAGCGCTTCTGCAGCGGCTCCCCGCAGACATGTTCCCTGAGCCCTGGGCAAGGTGGTGGCCAGCAGCCAGAGCATGGGAAGCAGCTGGTTCCCAGAGCTGAGCCGAACCGTGGTGGTTCATGAACACATCTGTGCGGCAAGGCCGGTGATCTGAGAGAAGTCTGTCAGCAGATGGCTGGCCCCCCCAAGCCCCCATGTGCCAGAGCAAACTTGACTGTGCCTCTGCTTTTCCTTTTCTGTGCTTCAGAGGCAGCAGTTTACCCTGCCGAGCAAACCCCCTGCACTGCAGGAGCGGGGTCAGAGCATCCCTGCTCTCGGATCAGTGGTTTGGGGCTCTCACAGCAGATGTAGGTTATAGAAAAAGGAAAAGGAAAGACACGCATGCCAGAAATCTGAGCAGTGGGTTTTATCACCACTTGTCCTGGGAGTGAATCTTGCTCCGTTCCTGCCACGTTCGGAAGCTTTCTCTGATGAGGTGTTCTCCTTCTCCCTGGACATCAGCTAGCTCCATCAGCTGAGTTTCCTTGTGTCACCCTGAGTGACTCCTTTCCTTCCTTTGTTGCCTCTTCCCTTCAGAAATGGAAATGCTGTCATGTTCCCTCAACCCATAGTTACCATTGGTCTATCTCAGCCAGCAGTAGGGTGTTTCCTAAACACCTGGAATAGTCCAGCACTCATCAAGGGTATGGAGAGGTGTCTACCCTCACCCATCAGCCTTTGATGGCCTTTACCCTAGGCTCTTTCCCTCTGCCAAGTCCATGCAAGAGGTTTTAAGGTACAGATCTCCTACTGGGTGGCCCCAAACATAGCGTGGCAAGCGCACAGGAAAGTGTAATGAAGATGGACCTCCACTGCGAGAAGCCAGAGGTGCCCAGGATGGAGCCACCAGAGCTGAAACGATGTTGCTGCCCACTCCAGGGGAGGCACTTTTACTTCCAAGGGTTTCAGTGAGGATGCTTATGGATGTTCGTGCAAGAGTTGGCCCATGTCGGGAGTTGTGACTCTTGGTTTTTAGTGTGTCTGGGAGGTAATGGTCCCTCTTTCCATGTTAAATGGAAGGATGCAGCCTGAGTCAAGAAGGCTGAAGCATTAATCTTAAAAAAAGCTACATCACTTGAGAACTGGATGGGCTAGAGACCACCATAGGGAGAACAGGCACACAAAGAGCTCCTGTGGCTGAAATACCTGAGCGGAGCCTGGCGCATTGGGAATGGGCACAAGTCCAGCAGCGAGCCAACATCTGCACGGGTTTCCTCACCTACACCAGCTGCTCCAGCCATCCCGTGCAAACAGGTACAGATGCCTTCCTGTGTTTCCAAAGCAGGTTGTTCGGATGTCAGAATGATACATCCCAATGTAATAATTCTCATCTGATGCAGTTGAGGCATGTACCTCCCCCATCGCAACCCTGCCTGCAGCCCCACGCTGTCTCGGATCTGGCCAGTGTTTGGAGGGACCGGGGAAGAAACACTTTGTGGGCTGAGTCCAGCCCCTGAGCTGCTTGCTCCTTTGTCACCCTGATTTTGGAAGCTGCTAATACAGCTGTAATGTTGTTAGAATGTCGGGGCTTCCAGAGGTCCGTTAAAATTTCTGACAGAGGGCCCTTGACTGCTTTGTCAAGGCAGCTTCCTGAGCTAGGACCTGCTGGCTGAAGACCCAGGGACACCATGCTCAGAGACAGGAATAGGGTCTCCTGGGACAGGCGGTTTTGCTTAATAACCCTCCTGGCAGGGCTGGTTGGAAGTGTCTTGACAGGAACCGAGAAAGGCTGGTGTGTTTGCTAATTCCCCCTGGCACATATTTGCTCTTCAGTGTCAGGTACCAACTGGAACTCGGCTTCTTCGAACCCAGAAAGAAATTTTGCTAGTAATAACAATCATAAAACCCCTAGCAAATGTAGACTGAAATACCTGGGTTTAATTAAAGTGCCACTGACTTGCTGCGGGAGCTGCTTGTGCTCCCTCCCCATGCTGTCTCCTCTGCTGAGAGCAATGCTCATCTGTCAAGAGAGTTGTCACTTGGGAGCAGTTAATATTTGCCAAGCACTTTGAGGTGTCAAGAGAGACAGTGCTATAGTGACACAAAATGCTCTCCATTGATCCGCTCGTTCAGTCCCTGGGGATGATGTGGCCATGCTGAAGAGACCTGATGTCTCAGAGCCCATTTGTGCTCCAGCAGAATCGCACGGCCGTTTTATACAGGCACCTCGTGGCTCTGTCTCCATTTCAGTTTAAAGACTGCCACCCGACTTCTGTGCTTAAGCCTCAGACATGTAAACACACAAGGAACCTTTGAAACCACCTTACATAAAGCAGCAGCTCATGTTTGTTTTGCTTTGCAGTCTTCATTACGCCAAGGTGTCTCTGCAGCTAATTCGTTGTCACCCTGCTCTTAAAGCAGAACATTTCATCTATTAGACTAAAACCTTTCCGTGCCAGCACTTAGATGAAAGTGAGTGTTTTGTTGCTGAATCATTATCTTGTAAAACTGTGGTGGTTTTAAGGATCTAGAAATCAGTATTTACATCTTGGAAGCATTAAGGGCCATCATAATAAGCTAGATGTGTTCCTAAGCTGGGTGCTCATTTCATTGCTTCCTTAACTCAGACATTACTGTTACAGTAATGATGATAAGAACACATATATATGTTTCATTTGACTTCTTTTGCAATGGCTGAGAGACGTTCAGCTGGGATGCTCTTCAAGTAGTTCAGGTGCCAAGCAGTGGGAGGAGGATGCAGAGGAAAAGGGGGGAGTAAGAGACAGTGCAGATGATGCAAGGGGAGCGGTGGGGTAGGAGGAAGAATGTCGAGGCCACCTTTCTGTACGGGAGCCATGGGATACTCAACGCTGCAAGAAACTGCCCCGAAACTGCCTTCACAGGGTTGGAGAATGCTTCTCCCAGCTTTGGTTGTAGGAAAGGATGAAGCACCATCACCAGCATCCCTGGTGACAGCGGGATGGCAGAGCTAGGGGGGTGGAAGAGAGGTGGTGGGGTCTCTGGGGTGGGTGCCCCTTGGAGAGGTGCAGGTTGGCAGCTGAAGGGGAGCAGAGCCCCCCCAAAGGGCCCATGAGCATGGGCTCCGAGCTTCCAACCCCAAATCCTGGCTAAGCCACTTTTCTGAAGAGTTGGGAGAGTTAACTCCTCCAAGCGCAACATAATTGAGTAAAGAAGATTACAATGCTGGTCCGGGTATCCTAGCAGCGGGGTCTAAGCTATTGAAACTTTACAGCAAGCTGAAAAAATATTTCCCCTGGGGTTTGGCCAGTGGATTCAGAGCCCGAGTTTCAGGCAGGTGGAGGGGCTTTAAGCCTCTCTGAATGCTGGGAAAGGAAGGGAATCCTGGAAAGGCACTTTGCAGAAATGTCGTGGTTCAACAAATGCCAGTCTGGGGCTGGAGAGCAGAGCTGGCCCAGAGAAGACGGGGAGCGGAGGCTTAGCAGAAACGGGTATGAGCGATGGGAGGTTGCTCACGGTGCGGCAGAGAGTTACCTTGGACATTTGCAGCGGGTGAAGGATCTTTCCTTCCAGCCTTCAGAAGGTGTCCCCTGCCCTGTGGTGTGCTGATCTTTTGAGCTAGGGTGGCCCAGTCTCTCCCAGTAATGCCATGAGCCCAGAAAGGCTTCTGGAGACTTGGCTGCTCTGGGGAGGGGGGGTTCTGCCCTGGGGAGGGCTGGTGCTGCTCCTTGCCCTGATGCTCTTTGGAGGGTGATGGGTGCTGTGGTGTGCCAGGCTGGGGCTGCGCCGTCCCTCCAACCCTGGCAGCCCCCCCCAGGGGTGCAAGTGTGCCACTTCAGGGCCTTGCAATGGGGCAGGAGGATAGTCTACATCTCCAGCCTCATGGGAATGGTTTTGTCCCCCACAAGAGCATTTGGTGGGCTGCTGGGAGCAGCGGCTTCGGCTCCTCTTAGCTCTGTGGCTGTGGAGGGAACAGGACCCAGCCTTGATGGGGAGCGGTGTGAGCAGAGGTCAGTTGGAGGCTCAGAGATCGAGGAGGCAATAGCCCCAGTGATTCACCCTGTGGCACCTGGGCTATCTGCCCAGGCTAATACCGCTATTTGCTTTTGAAGCTGGGAAAGCTGGTGCCGATCCGTGCCCAGGGAGGTGAGTGGGACCTGTGCTGAGGGTCCAGCTGTCCTGCTGCTGCTCCCCTCTCCGGGTTATGTGCCTGATAGGTCCCGCTGAAGATCACTGATTTTGTAAAGCATGGATGAATACAACTCTTACTAATTTTCTTTTTTATTGCTTGTTGTGGGAAGGTGCTCACCCTGGGCCCCTACACCTGCTGGAGCTGGAGGACTGTGGTGGGGTGCTCTACACCCAGATTTATGAGGACAGAGATGCCCTGGATGGCACCAGGACTATTGATACCCCAACTTAAATACCTTGGCCAGAGGGAGGTCAGGACAAGGAACCACTTGGTTTCAGCAGTCCCTCGAGCTCAGGGGACAGGAGGAGGAGTTGGGACTGGTTGAACCCATGCTGCCTTGCTCTGGGTGCCCTGGCCGGGGGACCACCGGTCCACCCCCTTGCAGCATGCTTGCTCTCCAGCTGGGAATAGCCCCCCCAGACCTGCTGGTAGAACAAAGTTTTGGGTTTTGTTGTTTCTGTACAGCTTTTAATGTGTTAAGTGAGGTTGTGATGTAGGCTCTTACTGTGCCGGTTGTCATAGAAACTTGAAGGGCTTTTTTTCTCCTATCCCCCC